>CM073773.1:54802376-55193778 GCA_037158775.1 Hetaerina titia
GGAAGAAGGTTTCTCAAATGAGCAGTGGAAACACGACCAGTTCTTATGTTTTCTATGTCCATTGTTACTGCACTCCTAACTTTAATAATTTTGTACGGTCCAATCCATCGAGATGCGAGCTTTTTGGATTGACCTGCACTCGGAGCCATATTGCGCAGGAGAACCAACTGTCCCACTCCAATTGCCGGTAGTGTTCGATCTTTGTTGCATCGATTGCGTTCTCTCTCTGTTAATTCCCTATTCCACTCTTTCGCTTGCGCGTGGGCCATTTGTAAACGGTATTGAAGCTCCTCAGCGAAGTTAATTCCGGCTTCAGTTGGAGCCATGACGGGCGATAAATCATCTTCCCAAGGTAATGACAACTCTCGGCCGTGCATTAGATAAGCCGGGCTGAAACCTGTTATACGATGCCTCGTATTTCGGTAAACGAACAATGCGAAATGAAGTTGTTCGTCCCAGTCCTTGTGGTCTTGTGCTACGTAGTGAGAGATAACGTTCGCAAAGGACTGATGGGCCCGCTCCAGCTTTCCGTTTGCGGCTGGATTATATGGCGAGGTGAATATCGACTCGATTCTCAGTTTGCGGCACACTTCTTTCATCAAGTTAGAGGTGAAATTTGTCCCTCTATCTGTAAGGAGATATTTTGGGGCTCCATGTCGGCAAATTACGACCTCAACGAAAGCGCGTGCGACTGTATCAGCCCTCTGATCTGGGATTGCTACTGCCTCTGGGTATCGTGTGAAGTAATCCTGGCAAGTAAGGATATATCGGTTGCCCTTTCGTGATGGTGGGAGTGGACCCACTATGTCCAACGCTAATTTTTCTAAGGGGTATGTGGCTTCGGTGACTGGCTGTATTGGAATTGGTGGCGCCTGCCCTTTGCGTTTCTTACAGTCTAAACAATTTTGAATATAAGCACGTGTATCCGAATAGCAGTGATCCCAGTGGAAGTGCCTTTGCACCATTTCCAGCGTTTTATCAAATCCACAGTGACCAGCTAGGGGTGTGTCATGGCATCGCTTTAAGATATAGTTTCTCATAGACTTAGGAGCACAGACTGCGAACTGGGGCTAATCGATCTAAAATTAACTCGATAAAGGACATGATGGTCATCGTAAAAGAACTGCGGGTCGTTTTTTCTTGCGAGGTTGTGGAATTCTTTCAGCTCTGGGCATCGGGATTGCTCTTTGGCTATTCTTTCTTTTTCCCAGATAGGCTGCAAATCATCCGTAACAATGGAATGTATCGGAAGAGGTATTCTCGAGAGCGCATCACTGTGAGAGATGTCTTTTCCTGGTCGGTATTGGATGTCAAATGAATACTCGCTCAACTCCATAACCCATCGCGCTAGTCTTGGTTTCGGTTCTTTGAGTGTTAATAGCCATTTCAGAGGTTTGTGGTCCGTACAAAGAGTAAACCGTTGCCCTAGAAGGTACACTCGGAATTTCCTTATGCCTTCAACTACAGCGAGACACTCTAACTCTGTAGCCGAATAAGATGTCTCTGCTTTGCGCAATTGCCGACTGGCACACGCGACGGGGTGTTCGCCGTCCTCAAACTCTTGAGACAAGATGCTCCCGAGAGCGTAAATGGAAGCATCAGTAGTGAGGGTAAATGGCCTGGAAAAATCAGGGAACTTGAGGAGGGGTTGAGAGCTAATGCAACGTCTTAACTGTTCGAAAGCCTGCTGCTGTTCCTCTCCCCAAACGAACTGTGCATCTTTCCGGATTAACTTGGTTAGAGGTTTGGACATCTTAGCAAAATTTGGGATAAATTTTCGGTAGTAACCCACAAGACCGAGGAAAGACTGAATGGTTTGAACATTAACTGGCTTTGGGAATTTTTGAAGGACCTCGATTTTCTCCTCGTCAGGTTGAAATCCATTGCATGAAAGAACATGTCCTAAAAATTTAACACTTTTCTGAAAAAAGGAGCATTTCCTAGGTTTGAGTTTTAGATTGGCTTTTCTAAGCCTAGAAAAAATTTCGCGTAACCCCGTGATGTGCTCTTCCCAAGTGCGATCATATTTGAGAATGTCGTCTAGGTAGCAGACACATCCGTGATTTATAAGTCCATCTAACACTTTAGTCATGAGGCGCATGAAGGTGGAGGGTGCATTGGCTAATCCAAAGCTCATTCTATTGCACTCAAAATGGCCGTGTGGAGTGCTGAAGGCGGTATATTTCTTGCTATCTTCATCCATCTCCACCTGCCAGTAGCCACTGCACAAATCCATTAAAGAGTAATAACACGAGCCTCCCAGCTGATCGAATGTCTCATCTATATTAGGCAATGGGAATACCTCCTTTTTAGTCACACTATTCAATGCACGGAAATCAATGCATGGGCGGTATTGGACGGGTTCCCCGGCAGGTATCTTTTTTTTAACTAATATGATGGGAGCGGACCAAGGGCTAGTGGAATGTGATATAATGTCTTGCTCAAGCATTTCTCGGATGGAGTTGTCTAAGGCAGTCCGCTGGGAGTGTGGAACGCGATATGGCGGTTTTTTGATCGGTCTGACGTCATCTACCTCAATGGAATGTTTAACAATGTTCGTGCAGCCCAGGGAGTTTTTACCATACATAAATATGTCCGAAAATTCTGAAATGAGCAACTTCATTTCGTCTAAAGCTTCCGTGGGGACATTTCCAAAATCAAAAAGGGAGAGAAGAGTTTCTTCCGGCGGTTTTTCGGGCCATAGTTCTACGTCGTCCGAAGTAATTTCGTTAACATACGGTATGCCTTTTTCTTCAAATTTCGTCTCGGCTTCTATTTCCAATCCCTTTTTTACCTTCGCCTCATTGCGATTGAAATTGCAAAACAAGATTGGGGCCGATCCATCCTCGTCTACCCTTACTACCGTTGGAAGGATCGTGATGTTTCGACTTTCACCCCCGAGTGCGACCTCTTTCCCCGCTAATTGTTTATTAATAGCTCGACACATTATAATCGAGAATGGAGGAACCCTCAACGTTTCTTCTGCACACAGCACATCTTTTATTTTACAGCCACTTTCCACTTCGGGAAACACTATCGAGGGAGAGACTACGGTCCGCCGCATAACATCAGGAGCAATCGCACACAGAAACTCAATTGACCCAAGGGCCCCTGATTCACCGGCCTTATCATCGCCTGTCTCTTCCTTACTTTTCCCATTATCCTTTACAGTCGTGGCATCCTCGCAAAATTTGTCCTCCGTTGTCGTTTGAATCTCGGATTCTGAGTTATCCTTACAATTAACGTTCTCTCTTTCTTCGCACGAAATTGTGACTCGTGCAGGCTCACGCCAAACATCGAGCACGAGTTGGGTAGGTGAAGGCTCTTCAAAGGAAATTAAATCTGCCGTGAAGACGTCTGCATTTCCACCTTTGTTTCTCCCATCGTCCTGTGGTGCTGGGTTCTCAAGGGAAATGAAATCAATCTCTACATTTTGGGGAACGTTCCGCTCTAGTGGAATCTCGTGGCAGCCGTTAATCAACATTTTCGATTGCTGAAGATCTAAAGTGCAGCCGTGCTTTTTCATGAAGTCGAGACCAATGATTCCGTCGTAATTAGTATTACCGAGATCCACTATTAGCATATCCTGGGGATATAACTCACCGGATATAGTCAATGGGACTAGACATTGGCCGTGAACAGAAAGAATGTGGCCTGAAGCGCTTTTGATAGGAGTATCGTATGGATGAGTAATCAGATTATTCCAAGGAAATTTCTTTTTATTCACAATAGTGACGGCCGCACCTGTATCCACTAGGAACTTGTAATTCCTCCCCTGTATCGTCCCTTGGACTACGACACCGTTTTCTGGGGTTACTGTCAAAATTAAATCCTCCCCGACTCCGCAGTCGGGGTCGTGAAGTTTCCCGGATTTGAAGCGTTGAATTTTAAAGGGCACTGAATTGGGCGGTGACCTGACTCCTTACAGTACCCACAAATGAGTAGGGGACAATCTTTCGATTGGTGGCTCGCATCTCCACATTGAAAGCAAGAACGCGACGATCGACAGAATCGAGCAATGTGTCCTGGCCGTCCACAGTGGTAACATTTGCGAGTGCCGGCATTTCTTGATTCCGTTTGTGAACAGTTCGTAGTTCGCGGGGCATGTGAAATTCGGTTCCTTTCCACGGGTGATCTTTCTGTGAAAGTATGCATTTGGGTAGAAATGTGCTGCGTAGGAGGTGGTGGGTGGATCGAATTCAATTGAGGGGGATGCTGTGAGTACAAAGAATGAAATGCATTTATCTCCAAGAATTTGTTGGCATAGGCTCTCACGTTTGCTTCTTCGGTTAGTGCAAATTCTTCCGCCTCGAGAATACTTTTCGGGCAACGCACTTGGACAAAACGACCTATTTCCTCTCGTAAGCCTAACAAAAATTGTGAAAGGAGCCTGTGCTCGACAATTGTTTTTGCGGCTTCGGGGTCAGGGAACGTTGCTCTAAGTTGGCGAGCGATTTTACGAAGGCGTGTCGCAAACTCATGAACTGACTCGAGGGGTTGTTGTACACAGGTTGAAAACATTCGCTCGAGAGCAAGCGGAGAAGTTCTAACCGAAAACCTGCGTTTAAGATTCGTAGAGAAACTATCATAGCTGTCCAAAACATGTGGATTTATGGCCACATAGTCCGCGGCGGAGGCACTTAGTCGTAATCGCGCGATGCACAGTGTTTGACTTTCGGTCCAAGCATTCAGATGGCTCACCATCTTCAACGATTCAAGGAAATTGTCAACGGTCGGCTCGTCCTCTCCACTGAAAGTCGGTATTAAGTACGCTTGGCTCGCTATCGGGGAGGGCGTATGCGACTGCGGTGGTACACTCGTGTGATTTGAAATAGAATGAGTATCTCCGTTCACCTCGGACAAGGTGTTGACACACGGAGTAAACTCCATAAGCCGTGAGGATATGTTGGGCTGCGCCATGTACGACGGGAAGAGGGGAGACGCGGAAGAGTGGAATGCGGAATGAGAGTGAAAAGCCATGATGAACAATAATTAGCTAAATAAATAACGTTTCCAAAACAAACGAGCGAGCGCTGAAATATTTCACTAAGTGTTATATAAATAAACAAATAAGGAAAAACAGTACAGTCCTCCCGGCAAATATATTACGAGTGCAAATGGAGGGAGTAACACTTAATTAAGCCGCATGAGCTGTAGCAATTCAACAAGGTTTTGGATATTAGCGCGATAATCAGCGATGCGATACACTCGTCGTATCGTATCCTCGGGATCGTTCCTCGCAAGCACCTGACACCAAATGTCGTCGTGTCATGAAGGGGAAGGAAGGAACACAGAATTGGCCGATTAGTAATTTATTGGGTGTATGCACTTACTCTGCCGACGGAGATCGGTACGGGAAGGGAAGGGAAGCCCAGAGCCAGGAGTAGGAGATCGTGGTGTCGCGATTCGCGACACAGGCCGTAGATCCGCGTCCGCAGTCTCCTCTCAGCCAGCCAACCTCGTCTGCTGCCCCTGACCATCTGCCCAGGTCCGGGCGCTAGCCCCTTTTTTCCGGTTCCTCCCGACGTCACAAGGTTTCTCAGAACTGCCCGGGAGCTCTTGACGTCCTGGCCTTGGGCAGGAGGAGTACGATGACCTGCAGCCCTTCCCCACAGGTGCATTGTTTTGCGGGGGTGGGATCCTGGGAACTCCCCGGCGGCTCAAGGGACGCCCCTTTGGGTTCACCCAAAGGGATTCCCTGGCAATGGGGAAAACCCTGCCTGGTCAACGGTACGCCAGTGGCGCTTTGGCCGTCCGTGGGAGCGAATAGCCCCCCACCCACAACAGTAGCTTTAAACCTCGAAGATAGAATCTTACGCATTAATTTTCTGTGCAGACCTCAATATGATTTGGCGCAAGCAAACTATGGATCGACGGACCAGACTTAGCTCCCCTAACAGTGAAGATCGAAAGTTTCAAGGAAGAAACTACAATCAAACTTCCCCTTTTAAACTTTGTGCCATTTAATATTTCTTTTTCGGAAAAAAGTGCCGAGGTCAGAGATCCAACAATTTCCCGTATTTTCCTCTCGTCCATCTTCCTAGCCCTCTTGTCAAAATCCATGGTTTCCTAATCCTTTATTAACTCTCCCTATAGTTTCGTTTGCGGCTTTCAATATCCTTTTTCGCAATGTTTCCATTTTTCTTCTTCTGTACCCCCATCTCCCTGTCTTGACTCACATTTTTTTCTACGCGTCCTGCCACTTCATTGATTTTGTTCCGGTTAAAGCTTCTACATTCCATTGCCTCATTTCTCTTCCCAGTTTTATCCTCTCGATGCTGAAGTTACACCAACAGTACTAAATTAGGGTCTGAATCCGCATTTCGGAAAATTGGGAAACACTCCCGAAAAATTCCATTCTTCTTTATTCCAGTTACACGGCACATGCCTATGCCGTAGTTTTCTAGTTCGTACACTATATGTGCGTACTTTCCACCAGCATCTTTTGCATCCAAAATGCGTATTCTTTTCCTCCCTCTATCTAGTTTTCCCAGCATTCTCCCCTTATACCGTATTCAGCTTCCCTTTTCCTCTCAATATCTCCTGCATCCACTTGTCCTGCCTTACGATTTTTTTTCCCAACAGCTATCTCTCTTCACCTACTATGTCAAGAACTTGATAGTCTTTCTTTCTTGCCTCAGCAATCAAGTGTCCAAGACATGCATGGCATATAGAACTACACTCCCCAATCGTGTTTTCACTAGCATTTTCTTTATATTTACTTGAGATACCAGTAATCAGTCCCCACCCCTTTCTAGCTTATTTATCTTTAACTAAGACAAAATTGGACCCCTTACTGAAAGTATTTTGAATTATAAGCGAATAAGATATTCATATTTTTCAGTCAACAATTTTTTTAGATTTCATTTCTTAGGAACTACTATATACTAGAGTTTCATGCACAATTTTCTGGCGAATAGACCGGAGAGCACTTTTCTCTCTGACTTATGCAGTAGGTTAATTTTCCTGTACCATTCCATTAAATTGCTTGGATCAATGCAGAAGAATTTTATCTGCAACAATAATGAGTACGCATAAAATGGTTTCATAGACACCCTTGCCATTACCTTTGAAGCACCTATCTCCTTAATTTTTTTCCTCTTTCTTGAGGACAGTGCAAATCATTGATGCCAATCAATTGTCTTCTTGTGGCATTTTTAGGACAATTTTTTTAAACTATTCACAAAATACTACCTTGATCAAAAAGTTCCCGGAATAACCACCGTGTGACGCTCCCATCGTTCCGATTTGAGTTCTGTTTTTTTTTGTTAAATTGGTACATCTGTTGTTGATATTCCCTTTAAATCTTAGTGTCATAACTTGACATTTGCAAAAGTTACGTAGCCAAGAGTACATCTATCTCTGTGTGTGTTGGCGATTTTTTACAATTGCAGAAATGGATTTAAATTTGCAACAACGAACTTGTATTAAATTTTGCGTAAAAAACGGATTTAGTGGCGCACGGACGTTGGAAATGTTGGAAAAGTGTTTCGGCAACGATTCTCTAAAAAAAACGGTCGTTTACCAGTGGCACGAGCGGTTCAGAAGTGGTCGTGAGTCAATCGAAGATGATGAACGCAGTGGCAGACCATCGACATCGAAAGTCGGTGAAAAAATTGATAAAGTAAAAGAAATGTTGGTCAATAACCGCAAATTAACCATCAGGGAAATAGCGGAGGACTTGAACATTGCCTATGGATCCGCCCAAGACATTGTGGTTAATGATTTGGGTTTCCGTCGTGTAGCAGCAAAGTTGGTGCCAAAAGACCTCAATTTCATGCAAAAAAGAGACCGTGTTGACGTCGCAAAAGACACGATTTGCGAGGCTGAATCCGATCCCACATTCATCAAAAGGATCATTACTGGAGACGAGACGTGGGTTTATGAGTACGACACGCAATCCAGACATCAGGCAAGTGAATGGCGTTCACCAAATGAGCCGAGACCAAAAAAACCACGTCGTTTTCAGTCAAAAAAGAAGGCAATGCTGACGGTTTTCATGGATTACAACGGTGTAGTGCATCATGAATTTTTGCCAGAAGGCCAGACAGTAAACAAAGAGTATTATTTGGGCGTTATGAGACGTTTGCGTGAAGCAATTCGCCGAAAGAGACCAGAAATCGTCGCACAGTGCGTCGAGACCGTCGCACAGTGCTATCATTATTCGTAATTTTTTGACGAAAAATGCAACAAATACCATCCAACAGCCACCGAATTCACCTGATTTGGCTCCCTATGACTTCTTTCTGTTCAATCGAGTTAAAAAACCATTACGGGGAACGCGTTTTAGCAGCCGAGAGGAAGTAATGGAAAAATCGCAGGAAGCACTGATGGACATACCGAAAACCGAATATAAAAAATGTTTCGAGGATTGGATCAAGCGCTGGCATAAGTGTGTTGCAGTCGATGGGGATTACTTTGACGGGGACAATATAGATTTAGATGAATAAACTTGTATTTTTAATTTTCTGAATAAATTCCGGGAACTTTTTGATCAAGGTAGTATTATAAAAAATTTCACAAAAAAATCACAAATAATACTTTTGAACACAAGTTTGTCAGGATGTGAAATCACTACTCAAACTAAGATGCTAGCAGAATGTGTGCTATACACAAACCGAAGCAGCACAGATGAAATTATTCCAGGGATCCCCCTTTCCTTGTCATTCAATATGCAAAAATGCACTTGCTAAGATAGGCATTTTTTTAAATATGTTTGGTCATTATGCGAATTAATTGCTGTGTGAGCTGCTCCTCAGGCATGGTTTCACTGTACGTATTTAGCAATCCACAGTTGATGAAGCATATTTACAACAAATGATCTATTCAATTGATAAGGAATTCTTCCATTGCCCTTATCTCAAGTTCAAATCAAGTGGAATTGATGGGTACGAAAAATTTAAAGAAAATTTCATAAATTATTGAACAACCCTTAGTAAATTAGGCAATGATAAAAATATATATGAATCAATACACTTCATATCACCATCATCATCAGTATTTCAATCCTAGGATTGGTTTACTGCAGCCCTCCATTCGCCTCTATTTAATGTCAATTCCCTCAATCCCTGATACCTTTTCTGTTTTACGTCTTTCTTAATTTGTCCTATGCACATGTCTCTTGGTCTTCCTCATGGAGCCTTCCCTTCTATTTTTCCTTCTATTTTATTCCTAATCAATCCATTGTGCCTCAATGTGTGTCCAATCCATCCATTTCTTCTTTGCCGTAGAGTTCTCCATATGGTTCTGTCCTCTTCTGCTCTTCTATATACTTCCTCGTTTCTTACTTCATCTGTCCATTTAATTTTCAGCATTCTCCTCCAGCACCATGTTTCAAAGGCTTCTATTCTTCACTGGTCCACTTTTCCAATGTTCCAAGTCTCGGAATCATAGAGCGCCATGCTCCACACGAAAGTCTTGACGAATTGTTTCCTTGTTTCCAGCCTTACGTTCTTTGAACATATTAATATCCTCTTTTCATGAATGCGTTCTTGGCTTGGGCCATTCTTCGCTTGATGTCGGTCGAACTTTTTCCATCCCATGTTATGCTACTGCCCAGGTAGATGAAGGATTCCACTTGTTCTAGTTTCACCCCTCGAATTGTGATATCTGCATTCAGCTTTTCTCTTCCACACACAAGGATTTTAGTTTTCTTCTTGTTGATGTTCATATTATATTCCCCCAGCACTTGATCCATAGCACTTAAAGAGTTGCTTGCAGGTCCTCTCGCATTTCCGCCACGTTCTCATAAATTCTGATGGGTTGAGAATGTAGGATAAAACAGTGAATACCAAGATTCAAAGAACATGATCAATCATTATGAATTTTTTTAACATGAGTTTTTAGTTGCCAAGTACACCATGAATACTTACTTTGCAGGGTTATTACACTCTCAATAGAAGTGCTGTATTCCCACTCTCCATCCTTCTTAACCTTTGTACTCGATCCTCCATCATCATAGATGTTGTCTCTATGCATCATATGTATGGAGACAACATGCATGCATGACATGCTCTCCATATTGTCTCCGATCATCCAAGAAACTGCTGTTTTTCAAAATTTAAGGTCTTTGACAAACCTGTTAACACACTAGAAATTATTTCACCCAACAGGTGGAGTGAATATTTGGGTTGGGTGACAATGAATAATAAAATGTAAAACTAATCTTTTGGAATTACTGACCGGAAATGAAAATGGACACTTTTTAAATCAGCTGGGAAAAGATTTTTATTGAGGTTATTAACACTTAAATTACATTTATAACTCCCAATGAGGATGAAATTCCATGCAAGCATCCTGGATAATAACCTATTAATATTATTAATAAAACTCTGTTGAAAATCACATTTTCTTCGCAGAAATAGGCTTTCAGGATGCGTGCCCCAACTTATCAGTAGTTTTTTTTTCTTTTTAGAGATATGCTGCTGCTATGTGTAACTTCTCACAACATGCATGAAACACAAAGCAGAGAGGCACTACGCACTTCCCATTGGGTAGTTATTGTGCACATTCACCAATATACCAACACACATTCCATCACTTTCATACGCAAATCTTAAATCACAGACTATTTAAATGTGAGCACACTAGCTCCTATATAAATATGCTCCATTCCATTTCACCTGCTGGCAACAAACTCAGCCAATGCACAATAAGGCACAGTGAGGAATCTGCCACAAACACAGCAGCAGCATAGGGTGAGCTTTAACACAATAAGGATTCAGCAAATGACTATCACCTATGGCTGCCAAACTACAGTTCTCTCCTCCATAGAATCAATGTCATAACATTTATATTTACGAGTTTTAAATCAAGAAAACTTAAACACCTTTCCCTAACCTCCATTCCTTCACTTTGGCCTACCACTCTAGCAAAAGAAACCAAAATTGGCCCTTGAAATATGAAACTATGTCGACTTCAAAACATTCAATGGTTTCAAAACTAGAGAGAAGCAAAAATGCAATGAAATTAGTTGTGCTCTTTATATATGAAAGGGTCAACTGGCCATTTTTGTTCCTCAATCATTTTTAAATTGTGAACCATTATGCAACGCGTAGGAATTCTAATAATTTAAGGAAATCATCAGAATACTAAGTAATGAAAACCATTATGTATAAAAAAATAATTTCCCTAGATAAAACTTTACAAAAACTCAGAAGCTCAATATTATATGGACAAAATGAAATAAAATCCATTCATAATATTTGTGACAATTCTTGTCAGTAACGATTGTTGAAAACACAAATAAAGAATAACCAAACTGACGAGTCGAGAAAATTCAAGCACTGTGAAAGCACAATTTCCCAGATTTTTAAGGGTAGAGGAATGGACTCTCTTGGGATGGCTTATGTGTGATTCATAGGAGGCAAAGCTTAGTTGAGGTGGAAGCCCTTCTCACGGGTTGCTGCCAGTAGCCTTTGACGAAGTATTTCCTCAGTAGGGTAATCTGGCAGCTTTAAGTAGTGCACACAGGTATTTACAGATGGATAGGAACCTTCTCCAGCATCTACTTTACGCACCACAGTCAATCGGGGATAGAGGTTGGCCAGACCACCTGGAGGGAGGGATGAGCAACCTGTAGTGAATTGCAGGAAGGCCTTCCGTTCTTCTGAGGACATTTTCACCAAAACAGAGACAAAGCGCAGGAATCCAGGGCTGCAAATGAATGTCATCAAAATATAATACATCATAATGTCAGACAGAAACCCTTGACTAAACATGAGATTAAATAAACCCTTATATACAAATACAGCAAAGAAATCTTTATTGGAACCTTACTGGAGATAAAAGCTGCATTCTCTAATGAGTTTAATGTGAAAGGCTGCCGATGGGACAAGTCAATAAAATATTTGCTGCTTTTGAAATTGATAAATGTCACATTGATAGCTTCATTGACAAACAACAAAATACACAAATCCATAAAGTTTACTTTTGAGATTGAACAAAATAACTCCCAATTAAATTATAAAAAACCAAGGCATGCATGGATTTGACATATTTTAAGAAAAAGATATACACCAACAACTGTGCAAAAATGGATTCGTGCCACTCATGCCAAAAAAATTAGAATCTTTCAATTTTTTTTACGTATACAGTACCCTAAAATTAACAATCCTACAATAATGAACAGCTAAAACAGCAGATACACAACGAAAATCATTGACAAGATCGTAGTGAACAAAAATAGAAAACTTGTTCCTTAAATGTCCAAACTTCAGCCACAAGATGACACTAGCATACCAAATCATTATATCCAAAAAGAAAAGCAATCAAAAATTATGTATTTAAGAATTAACTGTAAAAAGAGAAATTTTGAGAAAATTCCTAAATTTTTCCCTGCTGAGGAACAAAGAAAAATATTTAATAGGCCAGAATAATGAGCCCTGCATTGATTCAACAATCAATTATTAAATGTTATCCTAGTCTATGACCAAAACAATTGAAAAACATGCAGAATGCCATGTGCTGGCCAGAGTATTTATATTTATTTAGACTAAAAGAGGGAAAAGGATGACAAAGCGGCATAATTAGTATACTCAACCAACTATAGTTGATGTTTCTATCACAGTTTACTATTAACACTTACCTATCCCTTGTGTATCCTAGCTTTGGTTCTGTATAGTTGATGAGGTCTTCCCGAGTCCATTTTGGATTCTGATCTCCACATAGCATCACACGCACCTGCAAGAAGAAAAATTGCATCAATGATGAATATTACATTCCAGACACTGAAAGACCAGAGAAAAGTGTATCTGAGATGTAGTGGTCATTGAGTTTTTTCGGTAGTCTTTGATAATTAATTTCATTTTGTCATTTGTAAGACTCATACTTCATGAGGTAACAAATATGCAAATGTAGAATCATTCAATCAAATGAAGTTACAAAAAAAACTATATTTACCTCCTCTGGTGAGAAAGCCCGCAACTTTGACATAGGGAACACTCGATCAAATCCCTTCCTGAAGGCTTCCATTTGAGCCACTATTCCTCCTTCTAGGCAGTACGATGTCAATAACTCAGAATACTCTTCAATGTTATCTAACATTACCTGTATAAAAGGAAGCCAATTATCAGCACAGTATCTATGATTGCCTGTTCACAATTACACTTAAACTCGGTTGATAAAGAAATGTCAGGAGGCCAAATCAGTGATTTATAATTTATTGCTATTCAAGGTGTTCTAAAGTAAGACCACCTTTTTCATGGTTTCTCTGAAGTAATCTATTGAGGCAAATAAAAATTTTTTTAGCATGATTTATAATTCATTGTAATAATTGGCCAGTCATCTTAAGGCCCAAAATATCATTGCTATTTACTATTTTAATTAATGGTTTAAATGAATGAGCAGATCCAACCAACTTTTCTATAGTTTCCATAAAATGACCATATTCATGAACAATTGTATCATGTTGATTTCTTGGCTAGACACCAAGTTGTAGGCCCAACATTTCTTCCACACTTTCACACTAATATGATGTGCCACGTCTAGAGCATAAACTTAGCTTTATTGCAACAATATTACATGCCACTAAACAATACAAAAGTATCACTTGCCTCCCTATCAGCACCATCAATCGTGAGATCTGCTGCTGCAAAGCCATACACCCTAGACGAAGGGAGATACTGAAAGGAGAGAGCAAGATCTTCAAGTCTGACAGCCATGGATGACTGCGAAGTCGATCCAATTGTGGTGGATGGTGTAGAAAGCGCCAAATTGGCCAGCTGGTGGGCCTTTGCCTCAGGAGACAGGGTCTTATATGATATGATACGTTTTTTCCGTGCAGACAGCTCCCTTAATTGGCATAGAAATCGATCCCGCGCTGGATCAATATCAGCCAGATCCTCACTGCTTAGGATTCCATAGAACCTAGACATACAAAGGAGCATAATTTTAAATTAAACAAGCCATAGAATATCAAGTACTTTGTCAAAAGATATATACCGTAAATCTTTTACAAAACATGTAGCCCATTGCACCCATTTTTTTAACAAACAAAACAAGAAAATAATATGCCAACATGTATAAAATGTACCCCATCCTCAACTTTCCTCCTACATGGTTTCCCCCTCCTATTTCCGTCATGTGATGTTCAAATTCAAGGTTACCTTGACTTTAAAGCATTCATTGATGTTCCACTAATACTTTACGTGCTTTAGATTAGATATTTACATAGTAGGTACAAATAAATGTTAACTTTCATTCCTAACTATCACTGACTTTGCCTTAAAATGTACACAGGTACTAAAGGTACTCAAGGATATATTGGTTGTAGCATAGGTTTTTTCTATGTCTGTTCTTAATTTACTTTTGCTGAACTGGCATAAGTTACATTATGGTTTCATAAAAAAAAGTCTGCTGGCATGGGAAATGATTCATTGCAACATGCAAACAGAGTGAGCAATAAAAGTGGTATTTACCATGGCTTTGTTGGGTCATGCTGATGGACTTTGGGTGGATCTAACTCCAACTCCTTTTCACTTTCTTCTGAAATATATGATGATGTCATTGCATCCTCTTCAATTCCATTGGGTGAGCGATAATGGGTGCCATTGTTTGAGATCCCAATCCTGATATTAATTTAAAAAATACAATTGGTCAGAAGGAGAGAATGATATTACATTTCACCATTAAGAGAGTACGATTTTCTTACCCGTGCTTTAATGCTATGCTTACGTAACAATGTCCTTTAAACATCTTCATCAACTGGTCATTAAACCCAAAACTTAATAGTTTACTTCATAGACAATTATTAAAAATGAATAAAAATATGTTTTTATCATCTGTTAAGTAACAATGACTATTTTGGATTAAATAAATATCCTAACAAAAAATGTCTGAAGAATGCACACAAAAACTTACTGAGAAGGTTGTATTTTCTGAAAGGTAGTGAGGTTTTACAAAATTCTTGGTTCATTAAGCAAAATTTGAGGAACTTCTGATTTAGTAAATTAAAATGTTAAAAAACATATGAACGATGGACACAAGGATTAGAATTTTTACTAAATCTCTTAACTAAAATCACAAACTTAAAAAAACTCACCCTTTTCCCCAATCTTTTAAGAAATTGATTAACTCCCAACCTTACCAGATTTTTCCTAATCAAGGGGTACCCCAATTCATATGACAGATATGCTCCAGGAATGTTAAAAAATAGTTTCAATGAATTTTACAGTTTTATGAATATAATATTAGAAAATTATTGCCAATTAAAAACAATCAATGAATACTTATTAAAACATAACATACTTCTCATTCATGTTGTGGCACACTTCTCCCTGGCACATGAGCTTCAGGAAAGGTTTTGAAAGTGGCATATCTACCAGACGACTGTCCTGCAGTACTTTGGCAAGAAACACTCCCAGAAACCAGAAATGTCGGCAGGCACGCTTGCAGACTTGAGAGTCCTGAGGGAGGGGAGCTGGGAAGAGACCTCCAGGCCGCCTGACATAGTAGCCCGGCGGCTTTTGGAGCCAATCTTCTCCCTCTTCCACACTCATTGCAGGAGTACTATCCTCTTCATCGTCATCACAGAGCCACATACACAGGTTTTTTCGTTGAAGCTCTGCGGCCACAAGAGCATAAAACTCCAAAGTAGGACCCAGGCCTGTTCCTTCCTCACCAACAAACTCAACCTAGAAAAAAGGAGGAACAACAATAATTAGGGAGAATCAATAACTAACTCAACATCCCATGTCACTAGGGTAACTAAAAATTAGATAATATGACATATGAGTAATTTTTGTCTTAAACTAAACAAAGACACTAATTCATAGTAATCAGCTAATTTTTTTCAAACTAATGGACTGGATAACATTACATTTCAACATTATCAGATTCAACCTAATGATTCCGCATACCTGGGCTGTATTAATAATAAATGTTACAGGGATTTTATCACATTTTTTCATCATCACAGTAATGGATACATTTCACATATGAATTTTGAAACCATTTCCACAACTTATAGCAGAGTTTGATTACCAATAATAATAATAATAATAATAAATTAACATTTTTCAAATGCAATAATATATATTAATTATGCAGCAGGAAGTGAAAATGGGGAGACAAAAATAAGAAAGCTGATGGAAACACCTAATGGAACTTGAATATTTGTATGTTGTTGGATTGATTATTTTTCTTGTGCTGAGGGAACAGTAGTCAGTGATAGTCTACAGCTTCGGCACGTGATTTCAGTATCAACTAAATATTTTTCATTTTAACACTTCAATTAATGCATTAAAAAATAAGTTTCTAACTTAGCTCACCCCAATTGATATGGGTAAATGATCATTCGGATTTCGTAAAGATATCACTACTCCTTCGGTTTTGAATGTGTGATTTTTAGATTCTTTGGAGTTCAGTGAGCTCTACTCTCACATATCAAAATAGACAAGGGTTGAAAAGAAGCTAGGTTTTGTCATTATCCACAGTGTAAGGTAACTTCTTTAAGGGAAAGGACAAAAATATGATGTTTTCTTCTATTTCCCCTCTCATTCCCCTATCACTTTCCATGAGGTGTTCTTTTACATGCTTCTGGATTAGCTCTATTTCAGACATCATTGTTGACAGATTAAGAAAAATTATAACAATAGAATTCACCCAGCACTGGAAGTTAGCAAAAGGAAAAGAAGTGAACGTAAAATAAAATAAGTAATTACCTTAATTCAGCACTTACCTCAAGAATACTCTTACGATCAGCATGGAGTTTCATCACTTGCTCAGCCCAGTCAAGCAATCTCTCCCCTCGAGGAACTTTGACCCGTTCATGCTTCAGCCTGCCAACTCGGAACTCATGAGGGTCATCACGTCTTGGTGACAGGCCTGGAGCTCTCTGCCTCTCCAGTGTGGCATCTCTTTGAGATTGCAGCCACACTATGGACCTATTTCGAGACATTTCTTATAGTCATATACAACATCCAGAACCACTGCACACCATGTCATCAAACATGCAAGGTTAACTTTCATGAACCAATTCAAAATTATGCAACCGATTTATAGTAAATACTGAGTAAATCATAAATTACAAGAAGAGATCACGTAAACAAAACAAAATAAAAGCACAGTGATTCACCTGGAAGCTCCAAAAGCCGTACAGTTGAAGTACAACTGCCGTGTTTCAAATGGGAAGAGGAAGGGGCAGATGTGGTTGAGCTTTTCACACCAAACGGGAAGGGCACCAGATGAAAGGACAAGAGGATCTTGAATCTGCTGCAGGAGTTTGTTGGTTATTTTCTTACTTGTGAAATCTTCTGAATTTAAATTAAGATCTCCATCTTGATCTGAAATACCAGATTGTGCTGTTCAAATTATGGCCACAGTTTCAGACTTCACATGGTGGAAGGAATATACAATAAAGAATTAAATATGTTGCACTTTTCCACACACAAAAATATTTATTGCAATGTGTATCTTGGTTCTCTGGGTCATCAATCATGTACAAGGCCCTTACAATATTTCTGATGATGGCTCAGTGAGCTGAAATGCACATCATAATATGAAGTATCCACCAAACCCAAGTATTCCCCAAAAGATTGTATCAGGCAGATAGGTTGATTGTTGATTCATAATAAACAGTGTAAGTTAAAAGCAAACTTGACAGAAGAATAATTCATATGCATTACCTTCAATTGCAACCAAGGGTGGTGATGATCGAGAATTCATGTTGTTATTGTCTGCCAAAGCCATTATGACAAAAAGGTGTCGCAGGAGTTGCAATACATCTTCCACGGAACAGGATGACGATGTAGCAGCCATAATGGCAGTAGTGAAAGAGGACTGTGGAGTGGAGGGCGGGCCACCAGAAGGAGTAGAGGGGGAAGGAGAGGATGAGACTGCCACCCTCTGCTGTCGTGTTGAATACATTGTGGCAGTGGGTGTTATCTCGCCAACGTGCTCACAGCTTCCCTCACTTTCCTTATGTTCCCTATAAATTATCCTGAAACATATAAATGAAAAAAAATGAACCATAAATGGAAATTTTTCATGAAATCAAAGAGTGAGAATGTGCCCATTTCATGATGCAATATTAAATATATACATACATAGTTAAGACTTTCTTGGATATAATAGAAGTCACATTATTGTCGTGATTAAATACTTGAACAATATTTTCCATAATTACAATATCAACAGATTTGATGTATGTAATTGAAGCTGCCCACAATGCACTCAGCTCAGATTTATTAAATGAAAATTTTCAAAAATAAACAGATCTTCAATTTCAAATATATTACATTGCAAGTGATAAAACCTCAACATAACTTACCCCACTACATTTTCAACAGCCACCATTGCCCATTAAATTTAATATGCCTCACAATATCATAGTCCAAATTTGCAGTTTTTGAAAGCCTAAGACAAGCCATTATATGCCGACCAGCAATGAAAACATCCATCATCTTAACTTCAGAGAAAAAGACAAAATTGTATGCAATGGGTCGTCACTTTATGATGTTGATACATGCCATTGGACCAATCAATAACTTAGCCAAGTAATACACAGAATTCCTGTAACTTATTCTTCATGATCTATTTGGTTTTATAAATAACTACGCATATACAGCATAATTTATTTCACGAAACTTGACATTTATCGGGCAACATTACTTGGTAGTACTTGATATAATGAATAATGCATACTTAATATCTCTACTTTATATGATCAAATATGTAATATCTCCCAACTCTTGTGAACAACCTAGCAACTATCTGCACAACTAAGCATGAAAAAGCTCACCTCAAACTTTCTCATTTGTCATTTCTATTAGGAAATGCTGACTAACAGGCTGGCTTTTTGCGGCAACTGTCGCTGGTTCTCTCTACCTACAACGTCATGGCCACAAAGCACGATTCTTAAAATGTACTCGCCACACAATCTACGGCATCAATATAAGTGATTATCAACTTGAAAAATCTCACTTAACTTCAACTTGGAGCTTTCTTTAGTCATTCAATTATAATGAAAAGAATAACATTTAAACACCATAAATTATTATCATCTCTAGAGAGGAGTTAAGGCTTATTGCCTCATCCCTGCAACTCATCTATACAACTCTCTGCTACCTTCCCCACTTCAAATGAGGAGTAACATTATCATGACAGCGCAAGTACTCAGAATATAACCCACAAATTGCAGGTATCAAAAATACTTGGAAGCAAATATGCCCACTAATCCTCTTGAATTTTTAACTCCTCCTGCTCTGAGGAAGACCAGATGGCTGACTTTCCAGAATGACAAGTTCTAACAAACAGGAAACTCTTTGCACAATAACCCTTATCATCTGGCAGTGAGCTGATTGAAATGTCTACATCTGTTTCATTAGCAACTATATGCCAGAAATAGGAAGCTTCTTGTGGCAATATTTTTAGAGAAAATATAAAATTCCAATAATATTTTAAAACTTAAATTGAGAAATCGTAATTAAAACTCATTGACCAAATTGTCACTATGTAAAAATGCCAATCCACTAACAAAAATCACAGTTTGACTTCCCAGTCACCACACAAAAAATAAATTAACACCACAAAATCATTTATGAAAGAAATGAGCATATCTAAAAAAATTCAGTTTATTACGTGTATGTGGGCTCCCATACTCTTCTTAGTTTTTCTTGTCGACTGCCAAGGTCTGCCATTTGAATTAATTCTTGAGCTGCCCTAAAAATGGTCCAGTCAGGATTATCAAGCTCAATCTCCACATCTGGGATCTAAAAATAGATACAAACAAACATGAGAATCATAAATTAATGACTTACCATATGAACTGTAAAACCTCAAAATTATTGTTTTGAGGGGATTGGTAAAAAAATATGATATTAGTATTGATCTTCCTACCAATTTCAGTAAAAATTTATAACTTAAATAATGCTATGAAATTAAAAATAATTGCTTTGATTTCATTTTTATTTTCCTAAACTTTAAGACTTTCCCTGGTTGTTGCTGCAATTAATGACAGCCCCTCCCAAAGTGTAAACAAAGTGAATACAAAATTTTAAATAACATATAACTGCCTTATGACTTACACTTGGTAGGTTAGGCCCTCGTAGCACAAGTCTCAACTTGGGCTGATTGATAAAATTCTCAGCAATGCCATTCATATCCTCCATTCCTCGCCTGCCCTCACTTTCTCCATCTTCATCTTCATCCTCACCAGCAGGTGGTGGTGGAGGGGGTGGTGGTACATCTAAGTCTGTAGTTTGGTTAACGTTTGTCCGCCCAGGGCGTGGGTCAAATGCTGGGATGAGTGCAGAGAACTGCCTCTTCAGCACATACTCGTCATCCCAACTACGTCTCTTTCCTCCAGCACTCCCACCCATGCCCCCCATGCCACTCCCACTGCTGCTTCCCATGACCCCACCAACTGATCCTCCATGGCACATTCCAACCATTCCATTTCTTTGGGCAGCATCTCCTGGATAAGAACCCACGGTACTTTCATCCTCCTAAAAAGGGAGAAGAAACACATTGAGAATACTCCTTCAACTCAAACCAACACAAAACAATGACATTCAAATTTAGTTTTACTAATATTTTTGGCGTGGTAACACGCCACCTTGCAACTCAAAAGGTTGCAGTTTTGAATCATATCCCAATTTCATCAAGCCTTGAACAGTTAAACTTTGATTTAACCTATTTTTTATCATAATCCCCACAGTTCTCCACAGAAATAAATGCAATCATTCTGCAATTCAGAATGTTGGTAAAAGCTCCCTGCTCTAAGGAAAATGAGTTGATTTTTATCCAATATTTTTCCCAGTTTTTACTCATAATTGTAAGTTTTTAGAATAACATCACGAGTATGCATGTTGATTAAATGCTATAAATTTTTGCTAATGAATTAATTATTACAGCGTTAATTTACCAATATTAAAGATAATTTTAGGACTAGTTATCCGTGGTAACCTGGACTTCATAAATTATGCATTATAACTTTGTTTTTCTTATTACAATCGTTTTTTTATCGCATAAGGTAATATTACAGCCAAATTGAGCAGAGCTACATATTATCGTTTTAAATTACGATTAATATTCCTTTGAAAAGACTGAAAGAAATGGAATATCAATCAGGAACAAGAATTTCCACAAGAAATAATTAAAACTATAGGAAACCTTACGGTACATAGAAAACCTTCCAATATGAATATTCTAGCTTAAAATTTTTCATGCTCACCATTACTTCTTCATAGTCATCAAGTTCTTCGTTTTCATCTTCATCATTTTCATCATCATCAGCTTCTGGTAGTTCATCATCATCCTCTAACTCAGCAAGTAGTGTAGGTGCTCGACAACTCTCCAGGAAATCCTTTTATTAGAGAACAAGAAAGCTGAACAACAACAATAATCTCCTACAAATATGTAACTTATACAAATGTTTTATAATATGTTCCAAAAAACAATAGGATGAGTATTTGACTCACAGAAAAATACTTTCTGATTATATGTCAATATAGGCAGAAAACTTACACTATTTTTGCTCAATAATTCAATTACTAGTTTAACTCAATTTTAAATAATATGAAGTCAATTCACATCACTTGCAAAAAGGATATTTTGCATGATGCATTAAAAATAAACTAATAGTGTACAGTTTTTCAGCACATCTATGCAAATAAACACACTAAACTACATACAACATAAAGGCACTTCACATAGTAAAATGCAAGGCAAAAATCTAATATAACAAGCAAACCCATAGATGCCATATTTCATGACTTCTCAATACAAAAACACATATAGAGTGAAACTCCTCTTTTATGTTTTCTTAAACAAACTGAGGGTCAAAATTTAAATCACAAGAAAATGTACATTGAGAGAAATCATAATTTGCAAAAAACTAGAAGTCAATAGGTAGTCTTCTAGGACAACATGAAAGGTGCTCATTGCTGTTTTTGCTACACCGCAAGGTTCCCTTTGACATGTTTGCACAGGTATGTGACATATTGTTATTATTGATTTTAAAATTAATTAGTTGAAGTTCCAGATAATTAAATCTTGTTTAAAAAGATTCATGGACTGAAATTAAAGTAGGATACAATGAAATTTGAAATAAAGAGTGGAGATATATCTATATATATGTAAGTGGCTATAATGATACTTGAACATCTCAAAAATATTACTATGTTGTGTTCTCGCATTTGCCAACGGTGATTTTATGATCACTTATGTACTAATTCCGATGAATTTCATAATAATAAAGCTTCCACTATATTTCAGATCACATTGATGAAGATACCAATTAGGAAAAAAATAATGATTGACCACAGGTTTACTTCGCTCCTACCTCTAACGTTCACATTTCCCCCTCTGTCAGTCTTTAAAATTCCATTACCAATAAAAATGTTCTTCTTTCATCCTTCCAGCCTTCTTTGGATTTCCCCCAATAACACACTCTCAACCCCCATTATACTGAGTACTTCTCCAATTAATTTCCTTTATGACCATTTTAACTTTTCCATCCTTCTCCACACATCTCAAAAGCCTCCAATTTATGCCAATCATCTTGCTTTAACAGCCATATGATTGGCAGAACTTTTAAAAAGATATCCCAACCCCTCTAAAAAGCCCAAAGGAGAGTACTTCAAGTTTTGCATGCGGTTTTTCTATCCAGTGAGAAGTCATACTGTGGACTCTTGGCACCTTTCATTAAGAGCAGGCTAATATTGACATCAGGTTTCTGGTCACTCTTCGATTATATCCTTAAAATCCTATCACTGCCAAATGGCCACCTATCCCTAATGGCAAAAATGACCTTAGTTGTCAGTCACATCCATTATCGTTAACAGAATTATAAGAAACTCAATACATCTTGTATTACTGAAAAATGTTTTACATAATCATGTATTGGATTCACTCATATCAAATACTGAAGTTTGATCATGGTAGCAATCTTGTTCAAAGCTTGGTATGAATAGGGTGAAATCTATCATTTTCCTTCTCTCATCAACTGTCATTCATTACAGAAAAACTTGAAATGTCAAGTAAATAGCACTATAAGGTTATGTTGTGGCAATTCACCAATTATAGGGACTTGAAGAAATGACATGAATGACAGAAAAACATAGTCCAGGGTAAACATAAAAGTGAAGTTTCACTACAAATAAAACTGTTTTGGCATGCAACACCAACTAGAAAGAAACATAGACATTGATACTGTTATTAAATTTAATAATAACTGATGAAAAACAACACCAAAAATTCAAATGATGCAAAAGTGACTTTAAAATTACAATTAAAACAAAGTGGAAATTACTCCAAGAGATTTAGCCATTAATATAAGGGGATAGAAACATGCACCTTGAACTTACACCGTTTGTCTGGGATTTTCAATTCTTTCATATAATGATGACTTCATGCAAACAGAGGTGCAGCTGTCCTTTAAGTTTCTGTAAAAAGTTTTCAAGGTTTTCCTGCCCCATCTAAAACAATTTCAATTCCTTCAAAGGGAAATGGCTTGATAATCTTATAATGAAATCAATTAGTGCCACTTGCACAACTAAATACTTGTGAGAAAACTGTCAGGTGACTAAAATCAAATTATCTGTGGACCCCAATCAACCCAAACTTAATCAGCAATAAAAAGATTTGGTTGTTTTTCTCATCACTCATTAAAAATATTCATGGAAAATTCAGGCATTTGCTATAAAAAATAACGCACGTAAATAATGAGAAACTATCCTAACAAAGCGTTTATCAAACGGGCACTAACCTCGAGACTGACCTGCTCACTGTCACTAGAAGTGGATGTGAGACTCATGTCCAGTACTTGCGTCAGACTTGAGGGGCCATTCCCTCCACCACCTCCAACTCCCACCCCTCCTGTAGTCACACCGCTCACACTGCAAGAGCCCTGACCTCCACCACTCCCCACACTCCCACCTCCCCCAGCACCACTGCCAGCGTGAGTGCCACTTGACGAGAGACTTGGGTAGCTTTGGGCTGCACTAAGCAATCCACCAGTCAATGCAGCTGAACACAGGAGGGAGCATCAAAAATAAAAAGAGAGAAAGAGTTATTCACAGAGGAAGCAATTACATGTGCACTCAATGATAAAATGGCAATGGGGTGGCTTCACAAGGATCACCATTGTTTTCAGATGCACTGGATGATACTTGTCACTTTCATTGAGAACAGTGAATCTCTTTGTAAATTCACCCCAACATTCAAAAGAGACCTCCAGCATTATACAAAGGTCTTTTAAAATAGCAGTAGTTATTATGGGAAACAACTGACTGTTGGGGTAATTTATGCCATTAGGGAAAGGTGGTAGGGGTAGAGATTTCAGTACAGTAGGATATTCAGGGAATGGAAGAAGAATGGAGAGAATCCTGATATTGGCATTAATCTACGCTTAAAACGAAATGTGAAAAGTGCTCTCTACATAGCACCCCAAAAAGGGATCGGGATATCACCGAAAAATTTTGCCAACTCCTGGATTTGAACCCTGACTCTCTGGGTCAGAAGCCAGTACATTAGGCATCCCAGCAATCTGATCTCCATCTTTTCAATGGTTGTGCACAAAACATTTTGAAGCACATAGTGCTGCACATTTAAAAGTAGAATTTATAAACAATACGATCACTGAAGTCCTAGGTCATTCAAGAACAATTACATTAACGAACATGTAAAGAACAAGGGCAGAAAAACTACCTGCACAGAGCAAAGTTGGGGCATTACAATGGTCTAGAAAAATGAATAATAATTTTTAAATGGAAATTGTACTGTAGAACATGCAACATTCATGAACACCGGCCACTCTATTATTACAAGATTATCTAAATTAAAGCACTTGTGGCAGTGTAAAACTTTTTACTGAAGTATATTATTCAAACCAAACAGAATAAATACAAAACTTAATTTTCTTGTACATGATCATTATTATAATATTTTAACTTTTCGTCAATGCTATAATTAATATGATTTGAAGTCTTATCTGCACTTAGGAAACCATACAGAATAAAGAGTATCAAGAGAGCAAGTAACAGCCTTTTATATATGTACAAGAAAACCATCAGGCATAAAGAGAGTATCTTATGAAATGATGATTGAAGTGAAGAGGGTAAGGTGGGCATTCTTGGCAGTCTTCAGTAGAAGTACACGATTGAACACAATGAAACATTTTCACAGTAATAATTAAGCAATTTTAGGATTATGTAAACAATGAGTACATAAATTTTAGGTTTCAATTCAATTTAAAATCATGATGACTGTAATGGTGAGTTTGGAGAACTCATTATGATTCTTTAAATCTTTTATTTCAACATACATTTTTTTCATGTGCTTTTAAAGCAGAATACTGGGATTCTAGAATTCCCATTGACAAGAGGACAATGCACTTTGCAAGTGCTGTAAAAGAGTCACACAAAGTTTTTCAAATACATGGGTCATTCAATAAATCCCTAGGAAATTCAAGAGATCTTAGTATCGGTAAAGGTTTGCTTTTAGTAAGCCTCATTTCTTGCTGGACTGCTATTGACATTTCAGCTATATCCATTAAGTTATTTCATTTTCATAGTTGTTTGAAGCAAAAAACTTTTGGTTACTATAAAAAATGAACAAAAGTTTTTTGTGGCAATAAATCACTTCTCTTTAAAATGCATAGCACAAACAAGATCAAAACCGAGTTGGATGAAGTTCATAGCACATCTGCCCGTGAGTTTGCTAGGGTTTAAAATTGAGTAAGAGTATTGAGAGTAAATGAGTTTTGATGTTGCACTTCATCCACAAATGATGAAAATCGTTTGGGAAATCCAGTGGAATTGACTTCCTCCAAAATGATTGACAAAATCAACAATATGGTTTTGAGTGAATGACATACTATATCAATGTTTGCAAAAAAGTAGAGGCCACAAGAATATCAAAAGGCACAATGTTTTCAATTTTGCACAAAAAATTGGATGTGAAAAAAATATAGGCTTGATGGGTGTCATGTTTGCACTCAGTGGAGAATAAATGTAATCATATGATTGATTCGGAGGCTGGTTCGGCAATTTTCTGTCACGACCCTGAGAAGAATCTGTATTGGCACACTATGTGAAATGGATACATTGCTACACTTCAGAGACAAAGGAATTCTTCTAAAGGCAATCCGGCTCTGAAGAAGGTGAAGATGGTGACAACAACCAACAAACCGATGGCCCCTTTATTTGGGATGCACATGGCATCATCTCTATAAGATTAATTGCAAAAAGGACAAAAATAAATGGAAAGTATTGCGTCATTATTACACCAGTTGTACAAAAAAATCAAGAAAAAAGCCTCCTCATTTGTCAAAAGAAAAATTCTCTTCATCATGACAATGCAAGAGTGCAAACCTGTGAAGTTACGATGGCAAAATTATGGGATTTTTAGTTCAAATTATTACAACATTCATTTTATTCACCATAATTGGTCCTCCGTGACTTTTTTTTTAATTTTCAAACTTGAAAAAATGGTTCAGCAGAGAACAATTTACGTCAAATGAGGTCATTGTCAACACAGATACCTATCTTGAGGACCTTTTGAAATCCTACTTTTTGGACAGCTTAAAAAAGTTAACAGAAATGCCAGCGAAATGCATTGGGCTAAAACAAGATTGTTGAAAAATAACAAAAAATCTACCCAAAATAATTTGTTTTTTCTACCTTTTCCTAAGGACTTACTGAATGACCAATGTAGCATCTAGGGAAAGATATATGTGACAATGTTTTTGCAGATTTGTGCATTTTCATTTTGCATAGGCAAACAAGAAGGACTTAAAATTTCACTCACACATTTGAGAAATTCACATAGAATTTCATGAAGGATTCATCCCATAAACTATATCATAAAATGATTATTTCCTTGATTTGAAAACCCATTAGCATGAATGATACATAACTTAAGTTTTCAAGGTTAAAAATCTCATTGCATGTGAAAGATGAGAGCATGTAATATTATTTTATTTTAATACACCTGTGAATAAGCTCAACACTGTTAGAAAGGAAACTGCTAGGCTACAAGGCAATGGGAGGAACCAAGCCAGACACACTAAGGAAAGCAAACGCATTAGGTTGAGCAATGAATACTTACCCCTCAGAGCAGCCAAGGTCAATTTGTAAATGGCTAGAAACTCCTTCACATGGAGCATAATAGGATACATACCACAATGCTTTAAGTATTATTCAGTGTAAAAAATATATCCAGTCACTTAATAGATCTCTTAAACTGTGTGACAACAGTGGACCTTTGGCGAAAAAATTTCAATGTCATTTTCAAGAAGAAATATGCGAAAAAAATTGAAACTTTCAATGCTATATGCCACCATTCATCACAATACATGTGACACAGCTGTGCAAATACACATGAGAAGGAAATTTAGAGTAACCCACTGAGACAATAAACCCAGCCATTCAGGAATCAACTTCAACACCAGCTCATTTTGCATACCACATTACTAAAAAGTCAATATTAACAAGAAGTTTTACCAGCTGTACAATAATTTTACCACATACATTTGATTCTGTTACATGACAGAGAAACTAAGATAGCCAGATTCAATATTAAATGATAGGCAAATGATCAGTAAGAAAATTATAATGAATTTCCATATTTTAGCATATTCAGATTTCATCTCCATCCAGTATGCATTCATTGTGTGTTGCATTATATTTTAAGAAATTCTTAACAGTTGTAACAATTATGTACCATTCTGCTAGACCTTCATTTTGTTTCACCAAAGATGTTTGTTGAAAACAATGAATATCAAGCAACAGCTAAACATAATTAGGTAGCATACTGATATCTGGCATTGAAAATTATAGACAGTAAAACCCCTTATTTGCACTTTTCTAGGAACCCCATAAAAAAGTGTAAAATGTGATAAAGAGAGAATTTTCATTTTTACATTCTTGATAACCGAAGTCCTATTCTACCACAAGAACATCAAAAATAACATCAACTGGTATTACTTTATCACAACCAACACAAAATCTTGCCTTCCTAAAGCAGTTATATATTGTAGATTCCTTGGCTTGCTTCCAAGCCGATGATATGTAGTGTAAAGCATCCAGTACATTCAATATGATTGTCTTTATATCTCTATCACAATCATGCAGAGAGATGAATTTCTGTACATTCATTCTTCCATAATGCACCTTCAATGAGTGTATTATACCTAAATCCAGCAGTTGGAGCTCACTAGCAGAGTTTGCATGCAAAAAGTTGTAACTGTATATTTCTCAAGTGAACATTCGGTTGATAGGCTGGACACGTCAATAAATGGCAGAATTTTCCTGATATTTTGGCATCCAGAGCACGAATTTCATCCTCAAATATTTCCGAGGCCATTCATGCTTTGGAAAATGCTGTTTAGCTAGTGCACAACATTTTTGCACATTTCACCTAGGACACACCTAGACTTTTTGATAAGCCAACCACTAGTGGCTGAAGCTTCTCACTTCCATCTGCCTATGTGGTGAATAAGACAGTAAATCTTTGTTTGCCAGGCACCCCTCCATGATGCTGTTCACCTCTGAATCAGTGTTTTTGTTGACAGCACATTTAACCATTCATTTGCATTTAAAACATCTTTTGGGCTATAACCTTCAAGAAGTTCTTAAGCGGATAAAATAATACTTTGTAATTCCACAGATTTATTTCACAAACACACGACCCGGGTTTCGACGTACAACGTCATCTTCAGGTTTCGACGTTGCAATATCAGCTTTCGACGTTGTACGTCGAAACCTGGGTCGTGTGTTTGTGAAATAAATCTGTGGAATTACAAAGTATTATTTTATCCGCTTAAGAATGAACCGATTCCATAAAATAACGTCTGAAACCATCGATTACTTCAAGAAGTTTATTGAATTCTGACATCTTCCACCAAGCTGTGGTCTGGACATCAACATTTCTACTTTCATCACACACAACCTTGTATTCAAGGCTGTGTCTATCTTTAAACCAATCCAACCAATGATTGGAAGCTGTGAAATCTTTGATTCCCATTCTTGCGGGAATTTGCAATATTTTTTCTTTACAATGACACCATTCATGGTGATATTTGATGACATACCTATTACAAACTACTCTTTCAGTATTTCTTCACACTTGGAATTCTTGACATACATGCATTTTCTCTTTTTAGACAAATGTCTCCACTGGTTTGCATGTTTCAGAATCGAATCGTGAATTTTCACCGTTGTATTTATTGCCGAAGCCTACAATCTTAGATGTTTCACCAGATCAATACAGATTCCATCATAAGAATCCATTTCTTGTGTTTATCACGCTTCATCACATTTGGGTCAAAGTCATTTTCATTCCTCGTATTTTCAACATATGCATTTTCAAATATTCTCCCTCAGGTCTTAATATAATGTATTAATTATGTAGCGAACTCCTAGTCAGACAATGTAGCCATTTCATTGCACTGAATATTTTCCAGGCAGATTGAGATTATGAGTTCAAATAGTTCACATTTACATTCCTAGTGCCCACCATATTCAAATTCTTTGCAAAAATCATTCACATTACAGCTCTCTCCCATATTCTTAAGGATATACATACACATGTATGTGCAAAACAAAGCCAAAAAAGTTTTTATGAAGACTGATGTACATGAGTACTGTTTTAGAATATGAAATTTTTTAATCCATCACTCAGTGATATAAAAAGCACGAAAACTGAAATTGTGTAAATACCGAGAACCATATACCTTGAAATAATTGGAAATTTTATGGGGCCTGATAAAATTGCACTAGTAAATACCAATAACACAAATATGGGGTTTAGCTGTATTTGATGTGGCTTGAAACTACTGTGAAAGCTGGTTTCTGATTGGCCAGTGGTAATTTAACCTGTAATGACTTCATAACTACTGTGAATCACCAATAAAATTTTGAAATTCAATCAATTTTTACAATTAGTTACAAATTAAATAAATAACTTTAAATAGAAATACTAATTTTTGATACTTCACGATTAGCAATAACAATGCACTATGAAATAATTAATTAGTGATTTTCAGTACCCTAATATGAAAAAGATAGTATTTAAAATCTGGCACAATACCAAGGTAAACGACCCTCATCCCACTGTTTCTTGGAGTTTTCTACTGGATTTAGTGGCCTTAATATAACTTGGTACAACTATATCTGTTATCAACTCTAAGGATGTGAGTCATCCCTGAAGATATTGCCAGTTTATCTTTTAAAAGTTAGAAAAAGACAACTTGACCTATTGGAAACCCAGAGTAAATGAACACATTTACTTGGTAAAGTATGACATCCTTCCCGTCAAGACAATCATTAAAAAGGATTAATTAATGGCCATTTTTGGCACATAGGCTCTTCAGATACAACATACTTAGGTTGATAACTACAGGAAAGGATGATCAAATGCTTATAAGTCTCTTGGCTTTTTGAAATAATGTCAAGTGTGGAAGCAGTCTTCTTTCTTTGGCTAGCCTCTAACTAAATATTCTTCAATTTTTTTTCAAAAAGTAAACATCTCTAGACTGCCTAATTTTCCCATAATTATACCTGATTGTAAGCCAAAATGGCCATTTCAACTAAAAACAATTGGTAGGTATCAATTTACAAAAAAAAATATCTTTGGCCACTCACACACCTGGAAAATTTGAAGAAAGGGCTAGCCGAACTAAACTGGAGACAGAGCTTGGTCCCCTGGGAAAGAGTGTGCTTCCAGGGGAGGGGGAGGGGGAAGGAGAGGGAGAAGGCGTCGTATGGGGTGGGGTGCCTGTAGAGGACACCCCACCACCCCCTGTACCCCCTCCACCACATACTGCCGCCACACTCCCTGCCACTCCTGACAAGGAATTGTTTCCACTGGCCGCCGCCAGGGAGCGCCTACCCCTCGCCATGGCTGCAAATGTCTCCAGTAGAGTAGCTGTGGACCCAGACTCGCTGACGCTGCTGGTCAGGTTCGGCACACTGACGCTCATTGTGGTTCCCACATAGGAAGATGTCCCATTGCCACTATTGCTGTCACTTGCCTCACTGCAGATACCACCATTGACTATGTCTTTCTTGCCTGAAAAAGGGGAAGGGTTTGCAGCTAAAGAATTCCACATGAAATGAGGAACTTGGATTAGGGGTACAGCTTGGAAACAGCTGTTGAAGGATGATGATGGCCCCAGATTGGAGGATTTTGAGACATGGGTGTGGAGAAGGGTTGAAAAATTACAATGAAAAAAAGGGAAAGCCAATGAAGTATTACTGGGCATAGTGGGGGAGGAGAGAGTGTTATTGGGATCAATCAAATAGATACAACAAGATGGATGCAGTGAATTGTAACTAGGAATTGAATATTGATACTGTGAAACTGTTGATACTATGAAGGAAGGGATAATGTTAGACAAGTAAGGAAGGGTTATGAAAATGGGAGGAATATCAGATGAAATGAAGTGAGACAGAAGTATGCAGAAAACGAAAAGGGTTTTTTGTAATGCCAAATGTCAACTCATATTTTATTAGGAGAGGCCGATATGTGTATCATTGTTCCATCTGTGCCCACCCAGAACCTACCTTAAATAAGCTACCCAAAAATGATAACAATAATGGGATAAGTATTGATCTTAGCTTAGCAGGAAAGTACCTAGCCTTACAATTAATATTTAGAGAATGGGAAGTTTCATAGGGTCTTAGAGAGAGAGGTAAAAGAGAGAGATAAGGACTAAGAACTTGGACTAATGTTACACCATACTCAATACTCACTGGAGAGCACATTGTTCTGATTGTTCCGGAAGCAGTTATCCCCACTTTTATCTTCACTGTGGCTTGCTGGCAATGTGACCCGCACTCTTGTGCCAGAACTGAGGTTTCCTGTGCCATTGCTGATTCGTGACATCATATTGCTCCTACCGCAAGATGGCTCTGCACCATGCCTGTAATATCAGGAGGGGCGTTTGTTATTAACTCTATTGAATCACAATAATAAAAAAAAGCATTCAGGAGTCACAAAATGGCTATAAATAGTAGTAATACCTTTAATATTGTAATTTATTAATGAATGGCTTCAATAACTTATATTCCATTAGAACTACACAATTTATCATTATTTTTATTTTTATTAATAATTTATTCAAAATATAATCATAAACACAATTGATGAATTATATTGTGGTGTTTTTTATGATGCCTTCCTCTATGAAACTCATTGAACATCACTATCTTAAGTTCTTTAAACTGTCTCTAATACAATGGTCCTCTGCACAGAAGGAAAATATATGATTAGCATATTTTTTCCAAAAATCTTTGATAACAATAACTCTTTCCAAGGTGTTACAATAGAGCATTAATTGACACTTTGGTAAACTGCAGTTTAACACCTGCAACAAATAATGAGTTACAAATGCTCCCAATAACTGCTTGAATCACCTTGGACCATAAGCATGGAAATTAGCATTTTACAAGTTTAAAGAATTAAAAAAATAAATAAATCAAAGGGTAATGTACCCAGGGGACTAACAGAATAAAAAATGAAATAAAATAACTGCATCATGCTTTGCTATGATACATAAGACAAGTAGTCACAGACAAAGATGGACAGCAAGTTCTCTCTCCAAAAGCCGTAAAAAGTTTCAATGGATTTAATCAATGTTTTCATGAACTGATTACACTTTCATATTATGATGGCACAATGGTCTGTGGATGAGGGAAGAGACTAGTTATGCAGTCATCTTGTTTTGACAAACAAACGAAATACTTGTCTGAAAAGGTAAGTGCTCTACAGTGATTCATTATACCTGCTTCAGTGTTATTCGAGTGGCAGTTACTAGAGTTCTACGCATTTCATTTAAAGTTCAAAGTGTTAGGAGAAGAGAGGAAAGGTTTTTTGGATTTTTAGCCACAAAATTTGAAATTATGAACATAAATTTAAAATCAATGGACACAATAGCATACCACTGTGACTTTTTCCATTGTTTTAAAGAACCAAGAAAAAATTAGGGCTGTTTTAACATTTAAATGAGGTGTCAAATTTTTGGGATGGGATTCAGCCTTTTCCCAAATGGTAAATTGCATTACCATAGTCACCTCACCTTTTCCCCAAAATTTGACTTCTGTAAACTGATATGTATCATAATCACGTGTCCACACTAACAACTTTCACGTTACAATTTTTTGTATTAATTAAATAAATTGAAAATATTGAATTATTCCATAACATACTGCCTTCATATTTTACTTTGCCAGTAAAATTGTAATTTGACTAATGTCAGCTGTATTAAAAAGAGACTTATTCAGTGAATTCAGAGAATTAGTCAGCTGTATTATAAAATGTTGAGGCACATTGATAGTGGTGGCAACGAACTACCCCAGAGTCTGACCACGGTCTAGTTTTCTTATCACTGTATGTTAGTATCAGCCAACCAGGGAAGAGAATCTACTAGGCATCATAATGGGTAGATCAATTTTCATGTACTGTGTTTGGGTAAGTAGTAGATAATTAACACTACTTTTCTGTTGATTATTAACCCTTTGGCTGCTGTGAACGTACCAATCATGTTCACAATCTAGATTGCTGTGAACATACTTATTCATTCCTTTTTGTGTTGCACTATTTTACTTTGAAATTTTATTAAAAATATAATCATCAAAGTATATTAACAGAAATTTCCATTGAATAAAGTGAATCTAGATTATTTTTATAATTTTCATACTTTTATCATTTATTTTAATTCATCACTGCAGGGATAATAAAGTTTATGGAGACGCAATACCCTATTTTTTCACTGCATGTGAGGAGTAAGTTTCCAGAGAGTGAGCCACAGTGAAAGGGTTAAATATCTCTTACCAATGATGGCAACATCAATTTCAATGCATGATCTTTATCAGTTTCAATCGCTTCAAAAACTGAAAATCATAACTCTGGAATTATAAAATTCATTTTTAAAGCTAATAACACACTGGGACAATTCCTGGTGCACAAACATCATACTTTTGATTTCCTGAGCTGGTTATTGACGAAGGAAGTGCACCAGTGGCCATGGCAATGGCCGCAGCAGACGTATTAGTTTCTCCCAGAGCCAGAGATTCAACAATGGTTGCGAGATCCCCAGCTGTGGCCATGGCGGCTGCCAATGTTGGCGGAGGGATGGATGAAGAAGTGCTAGTGGCGGTGGTAGTGGGAGTACATGGAGACTCAGGCACATCACCCACTTCTTGCAGTGCATGCACAAACACAGAGAGCTCAGTAAGTCCATTTTGTGAAGAGGTGGTTGTGGTGGACAGCACATGAGAGGTTGGGGCAGATGTATGCGGCTCAGATGATACAGCCATTATTGCCTCTGAATGAGCAGCATTCAATACGCTCTCAGCAATCGCCTCAGCAGCTTGCTAAAAAATCAAGATTAAAAAAACCCATAACATCACAGAGCATGAGAAATAGAATTTATATTCAGAAAAGAGGCCTTTGTTTTATGTCTTTGCTAGATTCCAATTCTCAACCTTTTTCTGATTTTCCTGATAAACATACCACGTTTGAAAACAGTTTTTGGCGTGACTCGTTGGAAAATCTTCATATTAAAATTGAAAAATAACCAACTTGGCTTTTCCTCGTAGAAAATTTTATTTACGACCTAGGTATCGTTATGTTATAAACCTGAAGATGTTATACCATCACGAAACCCAGGTCGTAAATAAAATTTTCTATGTGGATAAATCAAGTTGTTTATTTTTCAATTTTAATACCATGTTTTTCCCACATTTTCCTATCCTAAATTTTCTTATGAGTGTTTGGAAACCGTTTAGATATATTTTTAAATGGATCATCCCACATTGCTTTGTATACCACTGTCATCACCTAAGTTTTCCCCACAAAGTTTCAGTTCTTGTAATTTCAAATTGCCAGATCACATTCTCAATTTAATTATCAAAATTTCAATTTTCAAATAAATGTCTTTTTTCCCATTAGTTACAACATTTTTGAAGAAATTGAGGTATTCCCAAAGTTTCCTGATTTCCCAATTATCCAGACTGAGTGATTATCATATTCAAGTTAATACAAAGTCAGCAATAGGAAATTGCATGCATTGCTATCTTTTTTTTTATCACACTAGGATGATTGCAACAAGATTAACAACAATCGAAGCTAAAGGCAGACGGGGCTAAGAAAAGGTAGGGAAAACATGATGACACTTACAGATAGAAATATACAATAGAATATAAACAATGTTTGTGCATTCTCCAGGGATTTAATGAATGCATTTGATAGAGTCAACATATACGAAAGGGATGAAAGTATACACGAATATTAGAGTAGACAGAGCACAGATTTATGACATTGTGAAATTTTTACTGAATCAGATGGCAAACAAAATGTTAGCAGAGGGAAAAAACAAATGTGCAATGATAAAAAGGAGAGTAAGAGAAGGCTATCTGCTATTGCTAGTGTTTCCTAACATGCCTGCTAAGGAAATATTAAGAGTGGTGTGAGAAGGGATTGAGTTAGGACTGAACATAAGTACAGAGTTGATTCAGTTCGTCAGACTTTCAAATGATCAAACACTAGGTGGCTAGACTGCCTAAGGACTGCATTACAGGACAAATTCATGCATAATAGGACGGAGATTAATTACAAAAACAATAGTAATGACATTCTCAGGGAAGCCTAAATTGGAAAGTAGGAGGGAATAAACTACAGAGGATGAAGCAGTTCACACTTCTTGGTAATATTTTGGGAAAAAATGGGCAAAGTAATTGTGATTATTATGAGAAGAATTTAAGTGAAAAATGAATTATTTGCTAAGTGGAAAGATTTGATGACAGGAACACAAATATGTAAAAGAAAAATAAGGTAACATGGAACTATATGGATCCAAGCCCTGGTCATTGAGGCAAGTAGATAAGGAAATACTACAGCCTGCTAGCTATGGGTAATGAGAAAATAGGTAGAATGAGAAGGGCAAACAATTATGAAATTAAAGTCAAGTTTCAAAGTTTTACTAGTAGTGGGAGAAAAGGGAAAGTACTAAGGAAAATTAGAAAAGCCAGAATGGAGGGGGAAGGAAGATGGCTCAAAGAAGTGGTGGGATGCTGAAAGCCAAGACAGAAGGCAGAATGTTGGGATATCTGTGAAAATAAACCCATAGGAGAGGAATTTTTAATGGCACTAAGGCAGATAGAAAGCATGAAAAGATGAAGAAGAACAAATGTAGGGAAAATGAATTTCGGCAAGGGGACGTTCAAGTAACAATTTTTAAACCCAGAAGAGATATCAGGGGTAATTTAAATCTTACCTCATACAAGTTAACAACCTATAATGAAGACTGTCCCATCTTATTTTCAAGCCAAAAGAGAATATATACAAAACATTTATGAACATGAAGAAAAATTTTTGAAATGGAATTATATCAGGAAAGTATCTCTGCTTTCATTTGAAGTTGGCAGATGTTTATGCAGCTTTACAAATGGTAAACCCAATGGAAAATTTCAGAAAAATAAAAAAATACAAGTATTATGAGTTTTGAAAGCATGAATGCATGGAATAAGTAGGTGTACATCACAATCATGCTGGGAGGGTTGTGCCTTGATCAGTTTCTATTTAGGGATCTAAAAATAAGACGGTTGGCATGTTTAACATCTTGCAAGTGTAAAAAAAAACTGAATTGAAATTGGGATGACAACCAAGTCATATATTCGGTCAAAATGGTAATTAGGACAATCATTTTTCTCTAATTAATAATTTTTCTCCAATGAAATTAATACTAAACATAAATGCAAAATATGCAATTATTATGTAAAGTAAAACATTTAAATACCTGGAAATGTCAACTCTTACCTTAGCAGCTAAGTTATCTGCTGATGCAGCTTGGTCAGTGCTTGCCACAGAGGTCTTATTGTGGTTATCTGTTGCATCAGGTAAACTGGGAGTGGAGCTTGACTTTCTGCTTGCCAACACACTTGAACTTTTGGATGTATCAGTAATATTCTTACCACTTCTCACTGAAAAGTATTTATCAAAATTAAGTACATGCACAAATCTTCCCTGAATAATTTAACACTTCAATGTATACATATTAATACTTAAAATACTACGTTCCACCTTGTTGACAATAATGCTTTAGTTTAACTAAAGGAAAAATTTTAATGACACATGGATGACGAAAAATTTTAAGATACACTATGATATCATTCAAAATTAATTGCACCAAACACAACACACAAAGCATTGACATACACTGATAATTAATATCCACAAGCCAAAGTTTCATTCAAATTCAGGAGGTTACAAACACATAATGCTAGGAACAAGATGAGCTTTTTGTGAGCTTCATACAGACATTTATAGGCTGCAACAGGATCATGAAGAGGAAGAGAGCAGGTATCTTAACAAAATGGATAGGAAGTAAAAACTGCCACGCCATGCTAATCTCCAACAGGATCACCATGGAACTATAGTCTTTCCAGGACAATACAAACTGCAAAATTTATTCTAAATGTATTCAGCCCTGAAAATTTGGTTATAAAATCAGACAACATAAATCACTAACATTCCATGGAGGATATGGGTATTCTTTACAAGAAGCTATGATTTAATCCACCCTCATATTCTAGCTAGATCATCGCTTCCAAATTTCTTAATTATTTGATTATGTTATGTAAACGTCAATGATCTTAATAAATGTAACAGCATTTCATCTTATGCCTGCTCAAACTATGACAACTCACACCTAGAATAAAAGGGAGCATACCTAATGAATGCCCACTACTTGTGATGCTCAAAAATGAAACTGAAAATGTTGATTTATATCCAGTAAATATGTATATAGGATTTTCCTTTTAACTTTTGCTTCATGATCCACTATTGTACTTCCTAAAAAAGGAGAAGAAACTAGTGGATGAAGTTACATGGTATAAGACTTTACTGGAGAAATCTAGGAGCCCCTTAAAATACATTTTTGGCTTTTCACTCAGCATGCCTTGCATTAGAGGATGAAAGGCCACCGCTCACCTCCCATCACCACAGTGCCTTGAGTTGACTTGGTTGAGCCAGGAGGAGGCACTGAGATCGAGGACAAGAGAGCAGCAGATGCGGACTGAGCATGGGCCTCACCATCAAAGCCAGGAGCCAATTTCAGGTCGTACTTCCCCTCTGCACCCATGCGGTATGAATTGGAGCCACCATGGTCCCATGTGACATCAATCCAACCTTACAACATGAATGATATGCAGATACGGGAGGAATTAAGCTTGTGTGAAGAGCTGCTACAGCTCTGCAGTTCCCATGCTCATCAGGAAAGCAGCAGGCTGGGCTAGTTTCACACTAGTCATCACTACACACTCACTCACATGCACTCCATGGTTTGCTGAGTAAGCAATTTATCAAAAGTTATAGGTAGAGATAGGGATGCGGTAAAAAAGACAATAAGCTTCCGAAGGTCTAACACCCAATAGGATTGATTGCTATGTGACTAGCTGTAAGAAATAACGTGAAAAAGGACACACTTATGCTCCCTAGTGTAAGTGATAATACAGATCCGTGAGATCATCAGCATCAAACAAATTTCTATTATTAGTACTTAGACAAGCAATGTGATTCCTCCCCCCAAGTTCTCATAATTAAATAAATGGGACACTCTCAAACTATAAACTTGATTGGGTGAACTAAGGTATCCAGGATGAAAAATTAAAAACATTGTTTAGCTCCAGTTAATTTAAATATTTTATGCCGTGATTTTTCATGTGCTTCTATAGATATATAATTGGGGTGCATAGCAATTTTAATAATGAAAATCATGATAAAACAGCCTCTGGAATAAGAAATTATAAGATGCACCAATCTGTTCAATCAACTATAATTCCAATCAATCTACTATTTTTTACATATGATAGCAAATATAGTATTTTACACTTGTTAATTTTAAGATTCTGCAATTTTGCAATACATCTCCATGATTATTATGAAAGAGGGCCTTTTCAGATTAAAATTATTTAAGATTATTTTAGTGTCCGGACAATTTAGAAAAATCTCCTCTTATGCCACTTTTATATACTACTTGGAATACTTTTTAAAACTTCTCCCTAAACTTAGTATTGGAATTCATAGTCTCTCCTTGGGAATAAACATTTTCCCCTTTTTATATACCTTATTAAAGTTATGAAAAACTGGGCTCGTGTAAAAACTCAATTAAGTTTATTTTAATAAAATGTCGGCAACTAAGCACCATAATTTTAATGGTCTTCATAATTCAAATAGACCAAATCACTTAGAAAATTCACTGATTAAAATAGAGGTCATACTGAAGTAATTATTAATAGCAAATATTTTTACTACAATATATTTAACTGATGTGTGACAAAAAGTTTTAAGTCAGCACCTAGTTACAAAATTATGATAGAACAATCATCCAAGCGTAAGCTGCCCAACCCACTCAAAGCTGCAAGCGATTCTTTCACTAAAAGTTGTCTAATGCAATGTTCCATACCAAATATTCTATGCATAAGAGGCAAAGTTAAGGAATAATTTCACTTTGATCACAAGATGATTCAAATGCCTAACAGTCATATTATGCCATGCCAAAACATAACATATCTCTCGGGAATTTCAACAAGCATGTATGGAAAGAACTGTTCTGGTAATGTCAACTGTGGACCTCCTTCCTATTTAGCATATTTTCATACAAATTCATCTTGGTGGCTTGTGTGTGCCAATAACTAAATTCTATGTGAGGTGGAAATTAAAAGAGGGAGGAATAATTTTCAGTCAAAAAACATACCAAGTTTATTTGGCTTGGGGCACAAGATAAAATCCTTCCTTGGCTACATGTTATTTCACAACTTGTACAAATAGTAGTAGTGATTCTTCCAATCAGGTTACTTAAATTCAACTTTAATTATTGTCTTTTAATACAGTAATGCAGTGCCAGGTTTTTTAGCAATCTAAAAATTCCTTTTTATAAATGTACAAAGGGAAGAATCAACATGGAAATAAATTAGACTTTTCTTCACTCAAGACTTTTATACAAGTTGTATTGTAATTTTAATCACTAATTTCATTATGTAACCATGTACAGAAATAAAGAGAAGAAAGCACCAGCTGGAATAATATGTCAATCTTGGATCATTCAAGATTTTTAAGTGGCAAAATAAAACATTATATACAGTAATGACTTTTATCATGAAATTATTATTAAATTCATTCCAAAGAAATGTCCTCAGAAAGCTGAATAATTGGTCCCAGTAAAAATGGTACCCTAAGTTCATGGCATGCACTCAGTATTACAAGATAAAATTATAAGCATTAGTCACAGTCCCAAATGAGTAAAAATAATTCTTTTAATAAATAAAAGCAGAAAAGGTGGCCTTGATGTTATAATACAAGTCACTAAATAACCATTCTCAGTTGCAGGCACTTTTTTAGATACTTAAAAGAATAATTTAAAACCTCGTCGAGCAACCTCAACTACTTAAGTCATCAAAATGGTAGCATTGCATTTGGGTTAATTATAGCAGAAAAACCGCAGTGAGAAGAGTTCCTTTCAGCTTTGTTATCAATTTCACTGCTTCCTGACATGCTCCAATCTTGCTTCCTGTGGACTCAAAACTATTTCTGAATGTAGCACACACATTTGCCTAGGGTAAGATTTTACCCCATCAGGACTAAAGATGAAACATTCCTATACAAGATGAAACAGTTCTTTATTAAATGTGCTGGAGAATCTTATCCACCTTGGAAGAAATGGGCTTTTATCAGCCTCCAAATTCCTGGAGTTGAAAGGCTCTCCTAGAAACATCAACATCTCCAACTCAATGATAATTTATGAAGATTAGAGAAGCTGGAAAAACTTATAATCATTCCAGTGGAATTAAAGAAACACACAATAGTATCAGTAATAAAATAAATCTGAGGGATGTTTGATATTATAGGTGAGAATGTAAATTTTCATTTGGGCAAAAATATTACTTGGGAAATGGGATTCTGAGGATAAAACACTTGTTTTGGACATTAAGTTATTGTATCAAATCTCTTCCAACTAGAATAAATATGAGGGACAGGGGTCTTGATTTATGGCCAAATAGGAATAAGATTAGGTAGATGGGCTGTAATTGGCCACTCATTGTGAAGAGGGGATATAAAAGTGATTAGGGAAAGCCATTAGAATGGTAACTAATAGGGTTCAATCACTTGATAGAGAATCCATCCCTGATGGACACCATGAGGGTCAGGAAGAAATTTGAGTTTGTCTTCAGTTATATTTGAGTGGCACGAGAAATGGGTGGTCACCAGAATAGGGATTAGGTTTAACTGAGCCTCCCTTTTTTTATTCTTATTTCCTCTGATTTTTTCCTTAAGTCAACTTTTGTCCTTGTCCATCCCCCTTTTTACTACCCTTACCTTCCATTTAAACCACATCCATACTTCACCCATCCATCATCCATACTGGTGACTTATCATTACCTCAAAATATTTAAATTTAAACAAAGTGCTAACAACATTTAGCTCGTCCTCCAGGGATCATCAACAGATTCTCCATCTAACAATTGAGCCTTAAAATATCATTCCCTTTGTAATCCCTAACTTTCCCTTATTCCTTCTTATCTCTCCCCACACCAAAATGAATGGCTATTGACAACCCAAATACCTAATTTTAGCACAGATATAAAAAAATCTTAGTATTGACATTAATAGCCAATTATTAAGGTTGGAAATGACACTATTTTGTGAGCAAAATAAAGATTGCCATTGAGGTATACTTATTTAGGGCAGATGTCATAGTTTTACTATTTTACTTTCAACAAAGTGAACATGTTTAAGTACCAAACAAAAGAATTTCCTTGAGAAGTGTTATCAAATGACAGTCAGTGAGTCCATTAAACACTTCAGAAAATCCCTCATACTGAAACATAAAACATATTTACAGTTATTTCTCCAACAGTTAGTGGCTTGAAATCTCTTTCCAGCAGATTAAAAGAGAAGCTAATTTTTTTGTTTAATGCACAGGGCAAAAAGGTTAGGTTCTGTGCGGTGCTTAACAACTATTGTCTTTTTGTGTCTTGCCTTGTGAACAATCTTGTTTACCCCGTATAACTTCCTCCTTTAGCTCTATCGCTACTTATTCAAGTAAGAATGGTTTTCTTTTGACTTTAAGCATATTTTTCAGCTAACTAAAATCCTTGCTAAAATGTTGAAGTAAAAAATAGGACTACTTGTTAGTTCAATTACTTCACAATGAAAATTAATAGATAAAACTACATGCAAAAAGAGATAAATGTTTTTTTTTAATTTTACATACTTCCAAATATTCAATAACTTGATCAATTAAGAGTTGCTAATGCTTAGAGAAAGATATCATCAGGAAAATGCACATTATCAAATATAAGATACCTATATCAAGTCAATAAAATGATGTCATCAGAGCAGCTAACCACAAAAGAAATCTTTGTCCAGTGGTGCAAGACCTACATTGTCCATAGCAAGATGCACATTTCCAATTTTCCTCAGTAGCAATGGCCCAGAATTAGTTTCAAAACTTATGGAATGTAATGTAAAATGATGTCATTAGTGACACTAAGCTTCATCTAAACAGCAGAGTTCATCATGGCAGGCATGCAGCATTATATGGAGGTGTCAAAAGAAACAGAATTGAGGCACCCTTAAAATTAAACTAACTCTATCCATTCTGGGAGACAGCTTCACAAGATAAGGAAATAGGAGAGGAGTTCTAACAAAAAAAATCGTTCTATAGGAAAGGAAAAGATATTATAAATGGATAAGAGCCTTCCATGAGAAAACGAATTGTTTGCCAAAAATGTAATCACTGTTAAGAATTGACAAGTGAATTTCAAAATTTGGGAAAAAAAAGGCAGGAAACAAAGAGAGAGACAGTTTTGTTTACGACATCATTACACCTAATATCTAATTTAAAATCAGCAGAAATATGGAATTTCTATTACCACTAAAATCTGACAGCTAACTGGAGAATTTCTATGTCTGTATACTAATTGTTCAGAAAGATAAGGTTTGAGCCTCGATATCGCAATTCTAAGAATGTGATGAGGGCAGATTTTATTGCAAACACAGTTATTAAAAAAATATTACAGCTACCATCACTATCATGTATCTGCAGTGAGAGCCCCTATTGCACCAAGACTACACATGTGGTGGTTCATTTTTCAAATATGCCATTGAAAAACAACAATAGATAAATCATGTCAAGGTAAGACCTTGTACATCAGTAGATCTTGTCAGTGCATCAATAATGTCATAGCAGGGAGTAAAGGAATGTGCACATTGTCTGTGCTTAAATAATCAAATGCAGGAGTAAAATATTTCTTAAAAAACCTACGCAAAAAGACACCTTCCAAATGGAAAGATCAATATTAGTTTAAACCATATTTCATTCAGGTAAAGATTCATAAAGAAGGGTTGTATCAGTTTTTTCAGAGGCTTTCACAAGGAGGATGGAGTTGATGACAGGGATATTGAGTAAGGATGTTGAGAAAAGACTCGCTAAAACTTTGATATGTAGCGTAGTTTGTTGTATGGTGCAGAAATATGGTCACTGAAGCAGGAAGTTAGGCGTAGATTGGAGGCTTTTGAAATGTGGGTGTGGAGAAGGATGGAGAAGGTAAAATGGACCGAAAGGAAAACAAATGAGGAAGTACTAAGTATGGTGGGTGAGGAGAGGGGTTTGTCTGGAAAAATCCTAAGGAGGCAGGAAAAATGCATGAAGGGCACAATGATTAGAAGTGGAAAGTTGAGGACTGTAAAAGAGGGTAGAAAGTTAGGCAAATGAGGAAAGGGCAGGAACAGGATAGGGTTGTTGGACAGGATGAAGGGAGGAAGGAAGTACACAGAGATGAAGGACTTGATTTAGAGTAGGTTACTGGATTGTGTTTTGTGAGGAGTCACAAAATATTTCTTTGGTAGTTGTGTCCATACAAAACCTACCCTAGCCGGGAGCTAGATTTGTAAAATGTTGATCACTCATGGAGTGAAGGTCCAATTCAGGTTAAATCACTTGCATTAATTAGAATGATGTCTCTTTAGCACTTTAAGCCCTATCGCACTACAGTAAGAGAGGTCATGTCAATAAAATTAAGAGAGATTAGATGTAGAAAAGATAGATTTAAGATGCCATAGTTTTCATGAACAATAAGGGTTTACAATAATATCCAATCACCCTAGGAGGGAAAAGTAATTTTAGTCCAAAGTAGTCTGGTTTGTAAATCAACCCCAGCCACACACTGCTAACTGCCACACACCATAACAGTGGCCTGCAAGGTACTATAAATAAAAAAATAAAATAAAATTGATGTTCTGAGAATATATGTTGAAGAAATAAAAGTACCTTTTTATTATTGACAGTAACAAGTGAAAATCTCAAATCATTCATTTTCATCAAGATAATGCATCATGAAATCCAAAAGCTTTCAAGGTAATATTGATCAGTCAATGGTTGATTAATTCTGTTAAAAACGTTGATCTGAAGAACCATCACCACATGGTACCATTAACCAAATTGTGTTGAAGCAGCAGAGAACTTTTGCTGCTTCTACAATATTCTTTAACATTTTAGCAGCAACAGCCAATTGCACAAATGGATTAATTAGTTTATTAATAATTATAAGAATGATAAGAATTCAATTAAGCAATTACTATTGCTCTTTCACTGATATTGATTATTTACTACATTCTGAATTTCACAAAATAATTGGCTATACACGAGGTATATTCATAAAGTAAGGGTCATTTGCTAACATTTAAATATTGGCGCTTCAGAACACAGTTTTACTCCTGCAGCACCATTTACTGATTCATCAAGAAGCTATAACAGCAGGAAATTGTATCGATGTCTGACCAATGAAATTGTTTCGCAAGTGGAACAAAAACTGCGATATGATCCTCGATTGACGATTAATGGCCTGGCTGAACACTTCCCTCAACTTGGACGCACCGCACTACTGTCTACAATATTGTCACAGAAAACCTCGGATACCACAAATTGTGTGCAAGGTGGGTACCGAAAATGCTCACCGACCACCACAAAGAGCAAAGAATATCCAGTGGACGAGAGTTTTTGGGCCATTACCAACAAGATGGAGATGATGAGACCTTGCACCTAGCGACTACTTCCTCTTATTGCACTTGAAAGTGGCTCGGTGGACAATGTTTTGAAACCGAAGAGGAACTAAAGAACAGCATTGTCAATTGGTTCAGCTCTCAAGCGGCGAGCTTCTATGCAGAGGGGTTAAAGAAGCTGGTGCAGCGGTACAAAAAATGCTTAGAAGTGAACAGCGATTATGCAGAGAAGTGAAGTAAGTTTGTAGCTAATTAAAACTGCCAATAAAATGTGTTTCATACGAATATATTTTTTCCTGAGACCAAACGGCCCTTACTTAATGAGCAGGCCTCGTATTTTATTTACATAATGCATTAATTTTCAAACTTAAAAAGTTTTTGCCTTAACCAAGATTCTGGTCAAGTGAATGATTTTTGCTCTTTGAAAATTGCTGAAGTGTAATGTGCATTAGCAGAAGATAACTCCATTAAAAGTTACTGTTTGGTCATTTTCCAGTGTTTGATTTTTTTACACATGTTTATCTCAACTTTAAATGGGAACTTCTTACACATTAGGGATCCAATGCATATAGAGTTGTCAGAAGCCATCTACAATCAACAGTACACAATACTAGAGGAGGAAAATGCTCCATGGGGGAACATGGGTTCAACCCTAATTACTCCACATTTTGTCTAATTCGGAAAATCTCCAGTCCCATACTATCTGGATTAGCAAAGGGGGTTTACTGTACAGGCAAAATGAAGGGTTCTGCCATATATTATCACCAATGACCTAAGGAATTACCAGTAATGCATTAGTATGCTATGAATTATGTACCATTGAGCTATGCTACTCACATTGGGATTGTAACTTGCCATAGATGGACAACACTTGTTTGCATGTTTTACTAGTTAGTACATTAAGAATTTTGGTTCCACCATAAACATGCTAACAAGAGCTCACTGGATTTAATAAAATAATTTCTTTAACACACTGGATTTAATAATATAATTTTCTTTAAAAGTACCAAAATTTATAATGGAAGAAAAGTATTTACTACTGACATGCACTCCAATGAAGCAAATGCTTACAAAATTGAAGGGAGAAATCATTGAAATATTAATAAGGCTCAGACGTCGAGCTGTATCTTGTGTCTGAGGATGGCTCAGAGAGTTAAAATGCTAGCAATATTAAAGCTTCTTATTCAGAGAAAAACTGTAATGGTATATAATTCTCCAATATAAAATGAGTATTAAAAATGGCACTCGTGCTTTCAGCACTAAAAACAGCTGCTGTCCGATGCCTAAAGTTAGATTCTAACTAGCCTCATTCAACCTATTACAGCATCCACTTACTGCAATGGCAACTATGACAACAACAGAACTGGAGCAGATACTGTGCACAGCCAAGTTATTTGGGAAAGTGTGGCCCACCACTTGGTCACCATGTTATTTCACCCAACAAAGGCAAATAGCTTGCTTGTTTATTTGGATAATTGATGCATGCATTACTTAAGGGTTTCAAGATGAGTCGAGTGAGTGCAGGCTCTTATGATCAGTAGCTAAAAGAAGTCACAAAGGTGAAGCTGCACATATTTTCTTGGTGGTTACTTTATTAAGTGAGTAAATCCATAAAGGGTGCCTTATAAAATGAAATTATGAAAAATGAACTTATAAAATTTCTATGAAAAACATTCTCCAGCTAATTTCTGGGATGGTTACATAAATGGTTTTCCATGAAACTTTTGCTGTTTATGTCATGAAAATTTTGTACCATACAAAAATATTGCAGACAATATTTTCCAGACCAGCAATCAACACAGTTAGATACTGAAATTAGAGGTATTTATGTAACATACTTTTGATTTACTACATACCTTCAACCATATTGATTTTTTTTTTCAGTTTAATGCAGGTTTTCAGTTAAAAAGTGCCCTTTTCCATATTAAATAATGGGAGGAATGGATATTTGTATTCCATAAGGGGAAAGATAGGTCACAAGAATGATAAATATAATGACATACTAATACTTGGGATAATGCTATGGTGAAAAATGATGTTGAGTGTTCAAAGGAAAAGGTAAAAGCAGCCTCCTCCTTCCGAGAGAGTGGGGTGGATCACAGAATGTTGAAAGGCAAGTGGTGGTAAATTGGAGGTCCATCTCCTTTCCTACTCTTATGCAGGCCAGACCTGTATCCTCTCCTCCCCCATCTTTTTCTCCCTCACCCAGTCACCTGATACTCAGTAGGGTCCCTTTGTCATTTCACCACCTATCCTATCATAGCTGCCCTGTCATCCTCTCCTCCAGCATGAGGCAATGTGTTGCACCACCAACGAATTTCTTTCCATAACATTGAGCTTATTCCATAATAAAACAGTATCCACATATTGATCCTGATGGCAATTAAAATATAACTCAAAAGATGGCAATCTCAGGTTTTGGATGTATCAGGAGAAGGGAAAGGCATTCATCTTCCATATTCAGTTCAATCGCTAATACAGTACACGTCCATATTTGGACAATTGAAGAGACCTACAGTAAATTGAGACTTAGCTGGCTATACTTCTGGAAAATTTGCAGGAATTAGATATTTCCTCATGCCTTCATCAATAGCAAAATGCGTGTAAGCAAATTAAGCGTTTATACTGGTTTCAGATTTGAATAATGAAAGACATGTCATTCAAGGGGTCTCAAGTTTGTTGGATATTGCATTTTTTGAACTTCACAAGCAAGGCTCTCTGTTATTTAAACCAATTGAAACGTTGTTCTTTGAGAAAAAAAAAGAAATAATGTTAAAAGGGTTGCTCAAAAATCTCCTAAACATCTTTGCAACTTGTTTTCTTCTCCAAACTGTACCTTTCTCCATATTGAAATTACTAGTTCAGTTTTTGTAACATTGAACATTTTTACAAGGAGACACACTATCATAGTGAAAAAGTACAGCCTACACCACAGAGTTCTTCAGCAGCTTATCAGATTGCTTCTGGTTCCTATAACAATAATGCACATCTCTTGGAGTTTTGATGGCATAGGAAGTCAGGAAGTTGCCTTATCATATTATTGTATACATTATTTGCCTAACTTTTGTATGAGCATGTCTTATAGAATTTACAATCACAAATTTCCAAAGGAACCCAGTAATTATTGTAAAACAAGTCTCATGATTGTTGATTTTTTTTAAATTATATATTAAGTAAATTTACCCCAACCACAATATTGGAAAGGGGCAGCACATTACAATCAATTACTGTGGTGTAGACAGAAAAATGTGGCAAAGATTAGAAAATATGGATTGAAGACCTAAATAGTCTCTCCCTAAAATTATCCCAGGAGAGACAAGTGTTTGGCAGAGGGAAAAGTAATGTGAATTCAAGCCCCAATTGAATAGAGGGAAGAATACACATTATCACATACACTCAGCAAGAGAGACAACCAAAATAATAGCTGTGCATAATCTTTGACTTCAACTTTCCTCTTTGATTTCAGCATCTTTTGTCATACTCTCCCAAACACTGCTGACAGCAAACTTCATGGATTGTTAAAAAAAAACAAACTTCAAGTATGTTTATTTACAAAAATATTTCAGCATTCCAATCGGGATATAAATGAATACCTAAAGGTTAAAGTCAAATGATGCAATTCCAGCCTCAGCAATTTTTTTTAAGTGATCGTTACAGATGGATGACTGATGAAAGGTTTAACACTAGTTCTTCTATGACGATGTTAGCCCTCCTCTGTGGCTAGAGAGAAAAGGTAGTGCATAGGATGTATGTTCTCATACATCACTCTTACTATCACTTTACTGTCACAACATGCACTTACATAGCTTGTAGAAAAAGCTTATTGATAAGTTATGTAGCAGTTACAGATGGAGGGTCATTTATCCTATATAGTTGATTGATGTAATTTTTTCACAAAGGAGGTGCCACTATCTACTAGGCTGCATTGGCACAATAAACTATGAGAATAGTTAGGATTAAAAACTTAAATAACAGATCATGAAGATGCTAAATTGAAAAATATATACCCATGTATAAGGCATTATTTTGCATTTTTAAATATTGAATAAAACATTGGGTATCATAAAAAGACTATTGACAGCAACGTTACTTGCTGGAATGGTCATTTTACCAAAAAAATGCAATCAGGATAATGTAAGCACGTATTTAACGTACTTTTACAATATGCTGTACCACACAAATCAAACTTTTTGTAGACTATTGGTAATGTCTGATCAAGAAAAAGTATCCGATTTTTTATTACCACCTGGCATGCTAAAATAATACCAGGATAGACATAATTTTCTTCCTCGAAAATTGAATTCAGCTATTGATCACCCTGAGTGACATATAAGGTATGTATGTCATTCACTGGGTATGTCAAGCATTGAAGCGTTAGAATACATTCGAGTTGACACATTGGAAAATTATGTTAATTGTACCAAGGTGATTGAACTTCACGAATGTGAGTCAATCCTTAGCCTTCTCACTGCTAAGAATGTCTCTCAATCTGTTATGCCATGTGATAAACCAACTCCCAATTCATAACTGTATAATACATCCCTTCTTTTTCATTCATTGGAGATTTTACTGAAGGTTTGGCAGCTCTCCACTCATTAATTGTGCATTTACGGGGAAATTAAAGTCCTCTGACCTTTTCCATTCTGATTTTACCAGCCCTCTTGCTTCTCAACATTTTCCTTGTTATGTCTCTAAAACCCCTTGTATGGAGGTTAGCTCATACGTTGAAGTGCTTTAGGTGCTCAATGTACATAAAAGCAAACACTGAATGTGGAAATATAAGCAGACAATAAGAAAATTGCATAACTACAGCTGAGTCACAAGAGGTTTGAAAAATGTATGCAAAGCAGATAATGCTTCATCGCAACAAAGCAGACATGTCAAATACATTGAATTATAATAAAAAGTTGAATTTAAACCCATTTACTAATCTTAGATGTCACCAAAACACACATTAACAGTAATTATGTTTCGGTAGTGATGCACATAGTTTTAGTTCGAGAGTGGAAAGTTATCTGATGCATCTTGAACCAATGGATCTATAGGGGATTTTTTCCATTGACTATTTAATAAATAGTTTTGTGCTAGTCTCATAAAGCAACCTTTAAAAAAAGGGAAAGCACACTTTGAAAATAAATCAATCAAATCAGCCAATAATGCATGCAAATCCAATGAGATAGCAACAACTGTCATTCTAAAATACCCAAAGAGAAAATATTGAAATCAATGAATTTTACCAAGTGTTTTGGGCGATTAATTAAAAACTATCTGCATTACTAATGACAAGAAAACAAAATATAGCAACGTGATCAGTATCTGTGGGATTATCTATACAAAATACACAAGTTTTTTTAAATGGATTTAACGACATCACTGAATGAGAATCCGTATTTTTCTCAAACTACTTCAGTTTTTGTGCAGCATAATTGTGACAAATGACTTAAAAATTACAACTGAAGCAAGTTTAAATTTCCAATAAACATAATGAATTTATTTAGTTCAAAAGTATGAATTTTATCAAAGAAAAGATTAAATCACATAAATTATATTCATTATAGATTGCCATAAGTTTTTGAATCATGAAAATAAAACATTAGAAGAAACAATGATCATATCCATTTGGACTCAGGTTGAACGTTTATAAGAGTATATAAGTCAGAGGAGACTTATGACCCACATGTATTATGAATTAATTTTCAACTGAAAGAATATTGATTTGCAATGAAGGAAAATGGAACAACCAATTTTGTTACAGCATTTACAGTCTAATTAATTAAACGTCTCTTTTTATAGCAATTACAGTTCTCGCATCAATGTATTAATGCTTATATTAAGCATAAAAATAAAGTTCATAATATTAAAAGCATGACATTTTGATAGACAAATAGTAAGAAGCTACCCTCCAATTCAAACGCAACAACACACCAAACAAATATGACAATTACAATGATTGATACAGTTTTGAATTATACCATTATTACATATTTTATGAACCCAACATCAAATCATCAGCATTCCCAAAAGCTAGCGACATGACATGGCCAAAAACAACTTGCTAATTATCAGTGAAAACATACCGTTTCTCAGCTCCCCAGTCACAGTCCCCTCTGCTGGAGGGTTACCATCCTGGTCACGCCATTTCCAGTCTATTCCCCTCACAACTCGAGCACCAACGACCACATGCCGCAAGACCTGAGTTTTCATGAGGCGACGTTGCCTCCTCAAGTTTGCCTCTGCCTCTTTTGCAGCTTTGCCTTTGAGTAATATTGCATTGAGGGACATTTCATTGAAAAGAATAATTAATAAAACCTAATTTAGCCTAAGTAATAAAATGTTAACCCCAATATTTCTGACGAAATAAACTTTAAAAATCTTATGGCATAATTAGATATGTTTTTGAACAACATCACAGACTTCCAAGATTCAATTAAACATTATGCCCTGATTGGATGGATTTCAAATAAATTCAAAACATGAATTCTCTCAATGAATGTATGCCGGACAGAACTGATGCATATAGTCAACTTTTTTGCAGAGTGCGTTATTATGACTTATGACACAAAGAGCATGAAAAAATGTTGACTGAAACTTAAATGTTGATGTTAACCCCTTATTACAATGCTGATACTTCTTCACTGCTATTTATTTGTTAAGTCTATGAGATTCATAGCATACTGTGTGCTGTGGTGAAAATGAAAAGTAGTCAACTATGAAGAGACAGTGAATCAAATAATCAATTGTTAAGCAATGCCTAATATTTGAAACTACAGTTTATATATGAGAGGAAGAGATATATTTTGACAATTTCTCATATTAGTGGCCTTCAGCCAATATTAAAACCTCCCTTGAAGGAAAAAAATACAGGGTGCTCTGGTCAGATTTGAATTTCCCATGATGTATTTAAACTTTAAACTTAGTAAAATTTAAGTTTTTACCTTATAAAGAGCACAAACCGGGGTCATTTAATATTTAATTTTAGATTTGAAATCTAAACCAAATGCTGAATCTTGGAAGACAATTCTGGAGAAATAATTTCAGCTTATGACCAATCATTTATTATATTCTAATTAAAAGAAAGTCTTACCTAGGTCTTCACAAACTCCTAGAACAGTTCCATAGATTTCAAATCCTGACAAACTCAAGTAATGAGTTTGACCAGAAGCATTTTTCCCCATTTGCTGTATTCGTATATGCCTCCAACCCTGTAAATATAAAATGTACATTATACTAAGCAAGGCTTAACACTAGAGGTGAAAATATTTGTTATTAGGGCACCTTGTTCAAATTTATGTGATGTTTTCTTTAAAAGTGAATCACTGTTTTCAACATGAAATTGTAAAAGGCATGCAATTACACATTACTGCAAATAATACTACTACGTGACAATCACTGACACCAATTCCTGGGTTTCCACACTCGAGCTAGAGGCTTAAATTTCGCAACCAATGCTCCTGTTCATTCAATGACTGGAGAAAACATTAAAAATTTCAAAAAGTGACCAGGGTATGAGCTTAGACACAATTATATTTTTCACAGTAAATGAATGGGAAAACCAAAATTTCCTATGCATATCAATCGATTTTCATTAAAACTAAAAAAATCATGAAATAACTGACCTATGGCCATGGAACTTAAAATAATGTTAAACAAAGTATCCTTCCTTATTTTATTTGTGTTTTAATATCTCTGTTAAAATTCTAGTTTGATGATTTTATCAACACATTGTGGTTAGTATAATTTTTGTTGCTGGTGTATTTTCCTTTTATTTAATGGGAAAGCAAACTTAAAATGGCTTCAAAAGCATATTGTTGTGAAATTTTGTCAAAACAAAATTCCATATCATTTACTTACTAGAGCTTTCACACATGGCATATTTGATTCAATGTGAATGATATAAACATAAGAGCATGTTGCCTTTCCAATTCTTACGTTAATGGCGAATGAGGCTTTTTACACTCCTTAAGAGTATATGATTAATGGTATCTATATAGTACAAATATTTTCATTAATAAAAGGTGCTTCGCAGGGGAACAAAATTTTTTGTACATGTCATAGCAAATGGGATATTATCATAAAGCAAACTTTTCTTGACCAAAAGACCTAGTTAAACATTCTTTTTAGACTTAATTACAGAGCAAGGTGATTATCATTTCAACCAAATCATAAATCATTCTTGAGAATGCATTCACCACTCAATGGAAGTTTCTTTTCTTTGTGACAGTAATTCAGTTTTTAAATTTCAAATAGTATTTTGTATATTCCATTATCATAATTACAAATTATTTTTTCATAAACCCACATTCACATTTGTAACACTAGTTCATCTTCCCTGTGATATACTCCCTCCAAATCGATAGATTCTTTAATATCACCTAAATGTACATCCAAGATGACGCAAGGGAATGGCAGGAAGTGATAGCATTTCTTGAAGAGGATTTTATGCGTGTCAAGAGGATTAACATCTTTAACCATATGGTTTGCCATGCTTTCAGATCAGATTTACATTTTGCTTGAATTATAGCGTTGACATGGGGTCATTCCCCACAAGTTAAACAAATAATGCTACTACACAAGAGAGCTATCTGTTCTCTTGCTAATACAGTGAAACTTCACCTAACGAGCATCTTGCATAGAGAGTGATGAGGAGAGAAGAATTCCTTCAATAATTACATGCCTTCTACTTCATTTTGTGCTTAGCACTCATTCTGCTAGCACCTTAAAATCACCAGTGATCACACAATTTTCCAAACTTATAACACATTATTTGTGATTTTTCGCAGCAAATTTTAATAAGATTTTGTGCATAGTTTTGAAAATAAAAATCCACATGAATACAGCCGTAAGATAATAAAAATAACCATAGAAATGAGAAGTAAAACAATTGAAAAGCTAGAATGAGGTGCGAGCATGGCTAAGCTAGTCTGAACATACATCATTGACATCAGCATTAACAATTTTCACTAACCTCAAAAGCAAGGACAATAATAAGGAGATTAATGCTTCAAAGTGAGAGACAAGATACGTCTACGAAACGATTACATATCCTCAACAATATATCACATCTGAAGTAGGAGGGATATGACGACAATACAGCTCATGCACAAATAATACTTCTTTCATAGATAAACAACCCAATTTTTCAGAAAAGTATCACTTTCTATGGAAAAAGAGGCCCACCTGTGTGGGTCTCCACACATATGATAAGAAATATTTATGCATTAGAAAAATAATTTACCTGTTGCTGAGGGGGAAGTTGTGATGGAGGAGGCTGTTCAGTCATTTCTTCAGTTTCTTGAATATGGGTATGAGTGGATGGCATTGCTGTAATTGAAGGGTCAAAATGCCATGTCGCTGTGCTGCCAGGTTCATTCAATGAACAATCATCAGCATGCGTGTATAGAGTGGTCCAGTTCATGCCATCTCGAGAAACCTAAAGAAAGTACATTGTGTAACCTTAAGCAATTTCATATATAGTTTTAAATAAACATTACATCATAGCTTAAAAATCACATCTTGAAGGCTGCATAAAGTTGAATCGACATGGAAAAATTAAATTGAGAGAATTTTACAGATAAGGTTTTATTCTCAAGTAGTTTTGATACACTGCATTAACTTGCCCACTGCCAAAGGAGGGACTAATGATAAAACATCCTCCATTCTTTAGACTTTACCGCAACTTACATGACCATAGCAGAATTTTTTGTGCATGTCATAGGGGTGAAACCCTTTTGAAAATGCTTAATAAGAGCCTAATTCTTGATATACTAACACTATCAGCCATCTCATACATAATTATATCAGTCATTTTACTCGATCAAATATCTTATACTAGATATAGCAAACTAGGACATACCATTTCAACATTCTTTAAATCTTCAGATTTATCTATCTATAATGAAATCTCTTTCTACAAGTATAATAATTCTCCACTATTACTCTAGGAAAAATAGGTTTCTACAATTACTACCAAAGAAGCACCTTAAGTTGATCATGTAACGTAGTATTAGTATTTTAGTAGTAATATCTGGTATAAAATTAACATTTCAAAACATTAAAAAATAATATAAACATATGGAAAGACATGACAGATTTAAAAAATCAAAAAGCAAAATTTATTTCTCTTGAAAATAAATAAAAATATAAATATTAAAGCTAAAAAATACTTGATTGTAGTCAAATAGCATATGTGCTGTCCAATATAACCTCAAGAAAAACCTTGCATGTAGCTATGAGGGCATAATAGACAAACACACCAGACCATTTTGCACACTAACAAGGACATTACCTAACAACTACATCCTCATGCGAGTTGTCAATGTGCTACTGCAATGGCAGTATCAATACGTAACAAATGTTGCCACCTTTCGCACGGACTGTGTTATGGTGAGTGTTTGCTTTTTTTTTGATTGTACCTTTTACAAAGACTTAAAAGAAATCAATTATAATAGGTTTTGTCACATTATATTTTTCTCAATAATTTTAATGATTTAGCCACATGGTCAACTTTATCAATCACTAAAATACTTTCAATATAGGGTGGCTCACCTGGTATGACCTTTAGAATAAAGAATGGGGGAAATCAAACTCCTATGACCTTACATATTTTTATCCTGACAAAAGACCATAAGCCTTTTCCTTGTTTCAAATGCGAATGATTCTTCATTAGTGGTACCTGGCATTGCAATTGATTTCCTTGTGAATCATTTAAAAAGTATTTGGGAGCATAAATGAGTAACTAGTGCAAGCACATATTCCCCCTCTATGACCATTCCAAGTTGACCCCTGGCATCTGGCTTTAACTATCCTTGCACATCATCAAGGAAATTAGGGTGACTAATGAATGTGGCAAGGTAGTCAATGGTGTGCGATTAGTTTACTCATACAAAATATCATGATGAGTCCTCCCTATGGCTAATTCACTCAAGCATCATGTACCTTCACAACAAACAGCAAAATTTTAAAGAACACACAGCATTTGTCACTAAAATTCAGACAACCACAACATATTTACCTGGAAAAGCCAATTCCTCAGAGCAGAACGGCCATAGCCACGGGCATGGCGGATGGTATATGATGTTGGGATGATCCACAGACCAAGGTCAATGGCAAACCATGCCCTCTTATCATCATTAGTATGACAATTAAGGGCTGAAGAGTCTCTGCTAAGTATGTCTTCCAGTCTTCCATAAGGAAGATTTCGCCCTTCAGATGAAGTGACTACCACTAATCCATATTGTCCAGGATTTACCCACTCAGGGCAAGTTCTTTAAAATTAAAAATAAAATGTCATCACTACCATTACTATAGAAATGCACTTAACAATATCTTTCATAAATGAACAAATTTATTGACGAAACAAAGTATCATTGAAATCACTTCAGGACAAACATGTCTCAAAGTACAACCTGACAAAATACATTCACTCCTGTTCATGCCATTTACTTATGTCACATAAATTACTTAATTTTGGTAAATATAAATATGTACCCATCTCATGGAATGTTAAATTGATGTTTTCCCTGAAGAAAATTCAACGCATTCACCGTTCACATGTCTCCATTAGTATTTTTTCCCATGTTAATATTCATTATGTCAGAATGGTGCGTTGCACATTGGATTGTGTACTAATACTCACCAAAATAAACATTATTATTATCAAATGACAAGAAAAGTGTCCCATCTAGAGGAACCTCATTAAGCTGCACCTAGCAGTGGATAGGATGCCACAATTAAAATAGCAAAATGAATTTCTTGCATGCAGTTTTTGTAAAACCAATGGACGAGGAGCAATGATTACTGCTAAAAGAAAATAATCTTCACCCACTTCAGCTTATTATGAAGAGTTTACTGTAATTTGGCCATTCTGCTATAATAATACTTATAAAAAAATCAAGATTTCAAATAACTACAATTCCAAATATTTTTAACCATATATTTTTGTCTCCCCATTCCTTTTAATATGAATAACCTGATAAATCTTTAAAAAACTGAAATGAAGCAATTCTGCATGTTCTATTGTTGTTATTGAAATGTTTCTGGGGCACAGAAAAATTATAGAGAAAAAGAACAAACCTTCCATTAGTTCCGATCCAAAAGATGACCCCATTTTCATCAAAGTCATGCTGAAAATTGAAGTTCAGATGTTGTTGTCCCTCCTTTAGTCGTCGAACAAATGCATAAGAGGATCTCTCATGGTCATACCACTGCTTGGCAACCATTTTCAATAGATATCTTTCAAGCTGAGACACAGTGCTCAAGGGTTCCATCTTGAGGGTACGTCCTGTACGGTCAATCAAGGCACTTTCACCAGGTGCCTTTTCAAGCCGAAAACGTAGCCGGCGTGTAAGAATCTATAAACAAAATGAAACAGTTTCTGGTGTAACTTGGTGGAAAATCTTCATATTGACATAAAAATGAAACAACTTGGCTTTTCCACTTAAAATTTTTATTCTCACGACCTAGGTTGTGTTATAGTATAACATCATCCAATGTTTTAGGATGATGTTAAACTATAACAAAACCTAGGTTGTGAGAATAAAAATTTTAAGTGGAAAAGCCAAGTTGTTTCATTTTTATGTCAATATATAAAAAACACAACGAATTCACTTTGAATATCAATAATCCCTGGAAATCAAGGAGGTGACGAGCAATTACGATATTTCTTTCATTTTTTCATACATCAACTATTATGTGCTACCTTAAAGCAATTTATATCTTGACACATAAAACACTTTTTCTACTCCAAAATGTGCCCTAAAATCACCCTGCATCTTAAGGCGCAGGGGTATATGAGAATAACTGAGACCTATAGGGTCAAACCGAATTGCCAGAAAAATACAATTAAGTATTTTTTCCTTCTTGAGGCATAGAAAATGGTAGTCTTGATAATAAATCTCAATAATATCACTGTATTGTGTCAGTAGTTTTCAACAGAGTTTTTATGTTTCATGAAAAGAATTTCCTAAAAAAATTGCCAAATAAATCGCAATGTATAGTATACAATGCAGCACATTTAGTTTCGTCTAACATGTGGAGCTGCAGCAAAACTTACTACACGTTGGGCTATTGGAGATGTCATAAAGCTGCTGACATGTATATGCATACATTGTCTATCTACCAATAAACTTTGAGTCTAAAGATATTCAATCTTAACTAATATGATAGCATGGCAGAGGCATATAAAATGGTTGCTTTCATGACCAATTTTGATAATACTAAAATAATAACAGAAACTAAATGCCACATGAAAAGTTTAAATGATAATAACCCCATAGGATCATAGAGAAAATTGTCATACAGTATTGCATTTAAACTTGAATTTGTAAATTATGCTACAGTACAGAAACAAAGCAGCTTAAAGGCACTTCAGCACAGTGATGTCATATTTCTGGGAGTCTATGATGAATGAACACTGACACATGTGCAGTTGCTTATTTTTTAATGTAACAATTCAATATTCATTGTCTAAAGTGTTGACATCAAAATACTTTGATCTTTTTCTTTCTGATACAAGTATTTTTTGTAAAGGTTAACCATCAAAATCAATAATGTGTCTTACGAGCTAGGAAATATAGTAATTGCATATCATTTTAAAGCTACTAGGCATAGCAGATGGTCGAGACGTTAAAATATATTCATCAGCTCATCCTATGAATAAAATTAGTGTGGAGACAATACAAGCATATCAAAACCAAACAAGTGTACAGAAAATTGCAAATTAAGCAAATTACACTTTGTGAAAGTGCATAGCAAATATTTATAGCAGTTTATTTTATTTTTTATTTATAGTTTCTACAAAACAACACAAATAAATCAATCACAACCCATATTTGATTGCATTAGCATTGTCATAAGATAAAGTATGAACCATGGAAATAGTCTGGACTACTTCACTGAATAAGAAAGTATCCATGCTCATAATTTACTTGATGTAAATACTTGGATAATGATTGATGAGTGGTTTTATGAAAGTTTGCAATCATAATAATTTGCAAATTAAAAAATATGTACAATAAAAATAGCAATGTGCAAACAATGATCATATTGAAACATACCTGTAGGCCATATCCAGAACCTGGGGTGTCATAAAGGTAAATTGGCAGTTTTTCAATGGACTCCAGAACAGCAACCAATTTATGCACCAATACTTTCTCAGGGTTGAAGTCCACATTCTCAGCTGCTTTCTTCTGGAAGTAATGTAAATACTATTATAGTACCACTGACAATGACCATAAAATATAAAAGGGGTCTCAGTTATTAAATGGTGGGGGCCAAAAGATTCCTCATTTGAAATGAGTATTTTTTTCTGTTTATCAAGCTGATCAGTACCAGGATGTATTATCACACACCTTCACTAACATTATTACTCACTTTATTACAACTATTTAAAACATTCTTAAGTTGCATTATGATTTTATTTAAAGATTCCCTTTTATTTAAAGATTTCATAAAGTTGCATAATTCCAGAATAATTATTCCAGAGCCAATGAAATACACATAAATCCTATGTTTTCCTATATTCAGTAAGACACATTTTTTATAATCATTATTTTCTGAATTTCACATAAATTCTGTGAAATAAATAAGCTTAGGTTAACTGGCATCAGCCTTCCACGTTTCAAATAATCAGATTTCATATTTGTTAGACATGTTAAGCCAAAATATTTATTTTCCTTAAAAATATCCATTTGAAATGAACCTCATTCAAAGCATAATATTTGCCCTTGCATGACAGTTTTAATTACTTAGCATAATAATTTTTTCACAGCAATCTATTAAATATTTTCCCTTACATACAATCAGAGTTTTGTAAATTGCATCCTTAACATTTAAAATAGAACTAATAACAATTTGGTCTTAGTGAACATGAAAGTTTCAAAGAAAATGGTATGTACCAAGATAAAGAAATTTCATGTTCTTCCCAACCTCAGATCTTTCTGAGCATTTTTTGCATTAGATAGGAGCTTTAAAATGTGGATATCAAGACAGTTTAGGTACCTTTCATCAAATTCAATTATCAAATAGGCATGGGTAATGTTTCCCGGACATGATATTGATCGTAGCATATGTGCAGTCTTTTTTCTTTCTTCTTTCCATGACATGGCTCAAGTGATAATGTAAATGTTATTGAAAAAACTAGGCTTACTAAGAAGGGTATTGCATTGCATCATGCAGTCAATGTAGAAAGGATTGGGTAAGGAACAATGCTCAAATTCAATATTCCTTGCCATTTACCTCTCTCCTAGCTCAAGGGTTACTATTCTGGTTGTCATCCCAGAAAAGGTTATCATTGTGTATACTTTGACACAAACATTGGTTTGACATCACAAATGTCAATACTTGATTTCGGCGGACTAATGTAACCTCCAACTTCTTCCTTGCCTGCCTCCAAAGATTACCCTTTCTGCTTCCACTTCCCTTCAACAGACATAAGTGTAACTCATTTCTCAATCCAATTTGAATGTGATAAATTGCACTCAATAACTAATCCTTTCATCATTAAAGTCATTTATCATTAGCTAACATGTAGCCACAAGCAGATTGTAGAATAAGGAAAATGTCTATGGAAACTAATGGCATGAGGGTTATGCCTTTTGTACCACAAAGTTATAAAGTCCCATGTTTCCACTTCTGCATTTTCATCATATTGCTTATGTTAAATTAACTAATTGCATATGCTTAAATTAACAAAAATCCTGAGAAATCTTCAGTAAATGAAGAGGGCCAAGAAAGTTCCCAATACTCAATAGCTTCTATTACGTTAATGTTAATAATGTCAGTTGGTCATGGCTTAGATAGCTATTGTATATTTCAACTAATCCATATTAAAAATAAGGCATGATCCTCTAACAGTGTAACCAGAGATTGCTAGAAGAATTAAACTAATACTAATTCTAATGAAGTAGGATCAAAATAATGAGGTTTTTCTTCAGATCACAAAATTTAAGTTTGGTCATAAGCATTGTTAGGTAGATTAAAATGCAAGGTATGGCTTCGCTGAACATACAACCAGATGAAAAAAACATTACATCTACAGTGATAGGGCATACATTTAATAGGTACACTGATGGCGGATTATACTATTGAGCCAGTGGGTAAAGGAAATAATGGAGAAGGGAAAGCTTTAAATGCTTATTGGAAAACTCAAACATACTGCTAACATAAAACTTGGTCTTACTGGAATTATTTTATATGGCCAGAAAGAAATCAAAACTACACATTCAAGTAAAAAAAACAGTCACTAATTAAATTCCAAGACTAATCATGAATGTGGTAGAGGGAATAAGGTTAGGCAAAGAAGGAAGGGGTAGAAATAGGATAGGAATGTTGGAGGGAATGAAGGAAGTAAGGAGATATACGGAGATGAATAGGGGCTTGTTGTAGAGTAGAATGTTGGGTTGTATTTTATTAGAAGGGACAAGAAATTTATTGGGTAGTTGTATCCATCCTAAGCTGGTGTATCACCTATGATAATATTAGTCATATAATCAACAAAGAAAGCAATGCAAACAGATCCCTTTGTAAGAAATTACCTTGAAGCAAGATTTAAAAACACTGATTCTCTCTTTCTGAAGCTTAATCAGTTTTCTTCTAGACGAAATGGATGATGAAGTAGATTTATGATGTAGAGCATTCACTATGTTGTCTTCTAAGTCAGATACCGTATTGCTGCCACCACACCAAAAGGATGATGATGAGGAGGGAGACAGGAGAGTGACAAGTGCCTGCACAAGACCACTGGAGTGCAGCTCGTATGCAGAGACCACACCCCCTTCCTCCTGCTCAGCGCTTAACAAGGCTAGTAGTTCATCCAGGGCTGTTTCAAGAGACTCACGCCATGCCCTTCCTCCACCAGCACTGCCATCTCTATTGTTTGTCTGAAAGTGAATAAAAAAAAATGGGATGATTATGATTTTACATGAATCAACAGATGTAAAGGCACATCCCACCTGAACAAAACAATCGACAAACAAATTACTGTCCAATTTGATTGACATCATATTATGCAGTATTTTAATTACTGCTCAAAAAAAAAGGTAGTGCATAAAAATAGCACACAAATGTACATACGAAAGTTACTTCAACAGCTTAATTCACCATCAAAATGAAATGCTTCAGTTTTTGATTCTACCTGTTACCCTTGTTGAGAGAGACCCTCGTTACACATATTGAGTTAATAATCACCTGCTTCTGGCAAGCCCTCTCTATTTGTGCCACAATATTTCCTAGTTTTGCCACCACACCTCTTGGCTGTGCTTGTGCAGCTTTAAAATATTTCTCATACACCTCTTGAGCTTGAACCTTGACCTACAAAAAGAAATTAAACTTACATTATTACACACCTCAAAACAACAAATGCTACAAAATATGATTGACTAAATAAAAAAGAAAGATGAGCTCAGCATCTTAGTTCAACGAAGCTGTATTCTTTAAAAAATGTATCTCTTCAGCATATTACTAGACAAAAATCAAAACAATATAAAAATTATTAATAGACATTATTTATTTCATACTGTTTTTGCATTATTTACAGTCTGGGCAATTTTTCTTGAGATCCATATTTCAGGGTTCATTCATTTAAATTAAAGCCTGGATATTCTTGTAAATAGAGAATGAAGAATTAAAAATTCTTCTTATCCCTATCAACATTTTAAATAACTCCAATAAAAGGTGATACTTGGTTTACATTTAATATTTAACTAAGTCCCATAAAACATAGTCCCTTACTTGATTATATCGTATCATGATTATCTTCAATTAACATCCATTGTGATCTACCTTATCAGAAGTGTGATACCAATTCTACAAGCTAATATGTAATATTTAACTAATATATTATTTATCTTCAACATCTATGAAGAGAACGAAAATCGTCAGCATATTCACATGGGACAGAGTCACCTTAGTTTTCAAAAATCATTTTACCTTCTGTTTTAAAGCTTCAATTTTTGATCTGAGACGCTTTCCACGCTTCCCAGTCCATCCTGCAGCAAATTCTGGGCCCAGAGAAGTTTCAGCAGTAAAAGAATGTTTGGTTCCTCTGTTTGATTCAAAAATAAAGCCTGGTAACTCCTCCCGCAGTATTGTTGCTTGCTACAAAAATAAAACCTTTATCAGACCGGTACAGAGATAATAAGTTCATTATTATCATGAGTGCAACATTTACCATATTACCATTCAGGACATATTAATTTCCATAAAAATGGATACAATACTGCAAATCAAACAACGGCTCTGTGCCATGTACACACTTTTTCTCAAATGTTGCCGCCAAAAAGAGGATGCACACATTTCATAGGTTCATGTCCCTCCCTTACCTTCACAGACATCTCTGCAGTTGTTGACTCGATCTCTCAGGCCCTGAACCATATCATGAGACTGAAGATGGGCGTGTTTATGCTATTCAATATCGCCGGGCAAAGTATTATCATTAGTGCTAACACACTTTTACTAATGGGTCATGTTCAATTCTTACCGTGACTAAACTGACAAATTCAGAATTCACTACATGATCATTTGCATATAGTTCAATATTGCTCCTAAAATGAATGGTTGCAGAAAGTCTGAAAAACTATTAGTAATCTAAGATGATGGAGAAATAGGACACCATGCAGTAGGAAAAAGGTACAAAGCACTGGAATCTTGTATAAGAAATGGGAGAATGTATATGGTGTCACTTCTAGGTATTAATTAGGACAAGAAGAATCTTTAAGGGAAAATTTGCCATTTAATTCATTGTTGAATAATGTCCAGCAAAGTATATATAGGATGTATGACAATGTGATTATGGAGTGTAAAGATTAGCATGGCATTCACATTGTAGAATTATTTAAGTTTAATATTTCAGCTGTTATTTATGTAAACTAAACCACTACAAGACTTCAGTCAATTTTGTACTGGACTTAGTAAAAAAAATAGAATTCAAATATGCATACAGAATATGCTTCAAAGTTATTAAATAATTAATTTACTTTGCAACAATAATGTAGGTAATGAGGAAGTACTCACACAAAATGTACATAGACATCAACCATACATTTCATAATATTGATGAAAAGAAAGATTTTGCCTTATTCTATCACCAACCAGCCAAGAAATGAACAGTAACAAGTTCCTTCATCATTACTTACATACTGTCGAGTACAGTTTGAATTAAACAAATTGACTTTTTCAACATCAAATCAAATCTAGGAGCATTAACGGTCCCAAAAGAAATCATAAAAGAACAGTTTTGATGCAAAACAACTTCATAGTCAGTAAACTCCTAGCAAGTGACATCCTTTGGGATTAGAAAAATATTGGAGCAATTAGAATTTCTCAAGAATGAGAAATGTAATATCTGAGTTCCCGGCATCTCTTTGAGATGCTAGGAATGACATAGCCTGTTGTAAATGCCACAATATAAAATATTTTCAAAATTAAATCAATACTCAATCATATTTCAAAGAGAAAAGCCCAGTACCTGCTGTCCATCAGAATTGTGTATATGTAGCTCTCCTTCTTTTCTGCTGGCTAGTGACCAATTCCCAACTACTAAACGAGTTGGACCAGGACGGGACAAGATGGGTTGGCTGGGTGAATTGGGTTTCACAGCTGAACGAGCTCGCTGCAACTTTTCAAGGAACTCTCCACGATTTTCTGGGAAAGAAGAATTAATAACCTATGTATCACCAAAATCACCAAATATCACAGTGCAAAATAAAACCCTAAAATTTTAAGTTAGCAAATTTGTTTTTGAACCAGAAAGATTAATCAACCGTTGTATCAAAAAGCTAACCTCTCCAAATAATTTAAGGATATTCTGCATTGGTTTGACAAAGTTTCTCAATTAAACTTTGGGGTAGAAAAAAATATGAAAGATATACAATGAAAAAGTCATCGTGAAATTGGATTCAAACTTGAATTCCCCAATTCCCATATTAGCCCGCTAGGCTACAGTGAAATCTCATATTGAAGGACCATAAATTTAACATAATTCTAGAATTTGTCTAATTTTTTGTAGTTCAGATAGCTCCCCATGTACATCAATACAGACAAAACGACAAAAACCAAAACTTTGACCTTATCTTATAAATGACAATCCAATTTGTATCATTTTATGCAGGTTTTACTCATAATATTAGGTTTTTATATTTATATTACATATACTGATTTATTGAATTTCTGTTTTTCTACTTAACTGGTTTTTACAGGATGGGTTAATTTTTTAAAATGGTCAAAATTTATATGCTTGCTCAAATATTTTTCCAAGAAACAATATTTTTATTTCTCCAGTAAGAGTGGCTTTTAAAAACTTAACCCCACAGCTATAGACTGACCTTAATTACATGTTATTTAATTTTAATATCAATTAATACTGCTTCAAAAAGTTCAGTTCTCTTATTCAGTAAGGCACATTTTACCTATCTAACTGGAATATTAAATTTATAAGTAAACTCAATCAAAAACACATGTTAACTTGTTTTAGAATGACATTAACATTAAACAAAAATCATACCTGATTTTTATCCATATATTGGATTAAGAATATTCATTCAAAATTTAAAGAGTAATTAACTTAAAATGAAGGCTAGTCTTATCTATAGCCAATATCTAAATTACATCAATAAGTTTGTCAGTTTGAACTATTGGAATTCCTTTAAGAAGGGAGTCTTTCCTGAATTATAACTTGATCTTAAAACATTAGTAAGAACTCATGGCAAAGGAATTAGAGAGATGTCATGGGGAAAGAAAAAAAAGAGGGACAACAGGAATATCAATTGCATGATCACTCATTAAGAAGTATTAATGCGCACTGGTTAGGAGACGTGCTACATCACACTACTAGAGAGAACAATATTTCTTGCAAAGTGAAACAATCAAAAACAAAAGTGATGGGATGACTGAAATGAAAAATAACTTCTACCATCTAATATAAAACCTTCTCACATTCAATAGGATTTAAGTACATGAATTACACATGCCATGTGGCTTAGTACTGGGTGAACTCTACCATCACCCATCAAACCAACCTTCAGATTAATTACTGTGTTTATGGTTTTTAATATTTATATACATACAAATGCTCATTCCATTTTTTCTCTTTTCATTCACAAAAACCATCAACTTTAATAAAGTAATAACATCCCCAATTTTCTAAGAGGTATCCTAATATTCCCATGTGCTATGCATATTTTAACTAGAAAATCTTATGTGAAAGTGATGAAAATAGATTCAATTATTATGGCCCAGTTTATTACTTTTGAACTATTTTACAAAATGGCTTTGTTCAGATATCAAAGGCATGAACACTAAAAAGATATTTATCAGTTAACAATCAGGATAATTCAGTAAGTAACATCAATACACCAAAACTGCAAATTTCCTCTTCTCAAGTATCACAGTAGAAGCTGTTGTAACATTAATGCATCCCCATCCCATGTGAAAACCCAAAGTAAAAATTCACAGTCAATCTTTCACGCCACATCAAGAACTCAAGCCTCATTGAAAACCTCCCAAGGAAACTCAAAACGTTCAGGATAAAATGCAACATCAGTAGAAGGGGAGAGAGTCACCAACAAAAGCTTCCTTCAGTAGGAGGGAATTACCCAAGTCGAGGAATGGGGGAAATTTTAAAAGGAAGAAATTTTGCAACGAAATACTGAGCACAAAACATGAATGGTACATTCACAAATCACAGCTTAAAAAGACAAACAACTTCAATAAACATTACTTTTCTGCATAGAATAAAGGATTTACATTTGTAATGAACACTGGAAGCTTTTCATTTCACTTACAGGCTTTGTTACATGAAAATCAACAATATGCCCCATGATATATAAACAAAAAGAGGAGTTTTAATCAATATCCTAATCCATTTATGGAATAAATGTTCTACACTGCTTGCACATGTGAAGACAATAATTTTGCCTAACATCATAGTCATTAATGGAAAAATGCAAATCACTGGCAACTATGATTCAGGTGTAGAGTAGTAAAGTTAGGTGTAGAGTACGCTTACCCTACCCTTTAAGTATCTCTAAGCCAGAATACACTTCATTTCTCACCTCTCTCAACTTCTACAATTCCTAGAGAATTCTAACTACCAGTCTTTCTAGTTCTTCCCCTTTGCCTTTTTTCCATACTAAAACGTACACGAAGAACTGCATCTAGACAGATGTTACAGTTGACCTTGAAAATGACACTGGCATTGATAAACTTGTGGAATATTTAAAAGAATTTCATCCTCAACAATAGATAATTATTCATATCAGGGAAGGGTTTTATCAAAATGAAGATGGGTGGCCAGGCCAAAACAAAGAAGGGAGTATTGCATGACTTTTTTGCTATTGAAGAGATCTAAAAGATTCAACCTCAAGGGTATATTCAGTACTTCTTTCCATTTCTTTACTGATGCAAATTTGTTTCATAATTTTATATTTCCTTAGAGTGGGGCAGAAAAATAACACCATTTTCCTAAATCTCCACGATGGTGTTTGTGGTCTTTCAAAAAAAATACCTTCAAATAAAAACAGGCCAAAAAGTTATAAATTATTTATGAAACCCTAAAATATCAAACCATGCAGTGAGCAAAATATCAGGCCAAAATGCATTGCAAGTTCTTTTTAATGATCACAGCCCAAACCTATTTGTTTTCATTATTTACTTTCACATTAATGATTTTACTGAAAGGTCATTTCTTAATTTTTTAACTAAATACATTCTACACAGGATATATCTTATGCACGTTGGTCAGTATTATTTTTAATATTTGTTCACTGATGTGTAATATGCCAAACATTTACTCGCCAAGACAACTTGTTTTTATGGTAGACCTTTCTCTGTAAAACCAACTAATATATATTTTCAAAAATTTTAAAATTAACAATAAAAGTTGTAAATGAAATACAAATGTTCAACACATTCTTTAGATTTGTATAAGCACTATTCCACATTACTTTAACACTAACCATACATCAATTTCAATTCTCCCAACACACTTACCTTCAGTAGTGAGAGTTTCAGTGTTTCTCCCCTTCCCTATTGGAAGAAAAAGGTATAAGTCCATAAGGCATATGTATGGATTGTTACAGTAGGCATTACACTGTCACTGTTATTGTTACAAACACTGCTAAACAAACTCAAGGATTTGCAACAAGGATCCCACAAAAAGTTTTACATTAACAAAAGGAAAAAGTTATGTCCAGTTTCAGCATAAAGTGGGGCAATGGTTAACATTCAAGACAAATACTAATTTACAACAATAACTGTTCAAGATATTAAAATCAAAACATTTTTTTAAGAACATAAATACAACAAAGGGGGGAATAGGCACACTGAATCAATCCCAAAATAAAGGTTGAACAACATTTATTAATCACATGCAATGCTTAATCTCAACATTATGGAAGTTTTATAATTCGTTAGGGAATGTAATGCTAAGTAATCCAATATCACACTTAAAATGACGCCAAAAATTTAAGCAAATTGTTTGACGATAATGATGATATTAAAAACATAATTTTCTAAGATAAGCAAGAAAGGAGGGATGTGCGAAGCATTTTTATAATTCATCTCTAAGTGAAATTAAGATTAAATTTAATTGAATCAAGCCCAAAACATTCATCAATTGAAATAAGTGTGGGCATTTGACAATATTGCTGTCATGCCATGTGCTCAGGCAATAAAGCTTGCAAGCCAATGTTAATGCTTGAATATAATATAAAAAGAGGTGTGAGTTTCATATTTCTTGAGGGCTTCTGAATATTAGTACCTGACAGCATCAGACCTAAAAATAATCTAGATATCTAGTGACCTTGACCTGTGATGAAAAGAATAAATTCACTGAAAAGTATTCACTTCACAAACACAATTAACTTAAAGATTTTTATGAAAAATGTCCCCGAATAATATAAAATACCACAGCTGTGATTACAACCTCAACAATAGCAATTAGCTTTTTATTGAGACAATTCGGAGGCTGCACATCTTTCCATAATTAGGGAGTCTAAAGGCCAACAAAAATACACTAGCGTTGCAATTTGATTGAATGTTTAAGATGGACAACTCATCCCTTGAAAAGTTGGTAACTATGCATTTACATTTAACTCAGTGGAGGTCCTGAGAAGAGTTCATTACCAGCAATTTCTACTATCCATGAATTACTCATTTTTCATTAAAAATTACAATGGAATTCTAGTATTGGGAGAAAAATCAAATGAAGAGAATAATGCCAATTTTCGAACTATTTATTGGACTGGAATTGGACTTTACCTAGCCATGGCTTACTTTCTTGGAGCCATTACCAGACTAATAAATGAAGTTCAATATGTCACACTATTTAGCATTACTGCCTAATATCCATTTTAGTGGTTTACATTTGATTCAAAATTATTGTTTATTTAACCCAAATTCTGTGGATTTTTAAATGATATTTAGCCTTGATTATACAAACTAAAATTTAATAGCATCATTATATTCATTTTAAAAGTGGTATAAATTCCTATTAAGTGACTCAAAAGTCATTACAATAAACTAATTCATCATTTTTGAAAGAATTTTCTTAGGGATACTAATCAATTAACAAATGACATTCCATTTGGGCATTGAATCAGATGATAATCACCATGAGAACATTAAATTGACTTAAGCCATATTTGTTTCATTGCAGGCATTTCAAATACATTACATATTATAACAGAGAGATTTGAAAGCATTGCAGAGGTCCTTTAATTATCTGAAATAGTGCCAGGGCAAAGAGTGGTTTTTGCATACACAAAATAAGGTCCAGACAAAAGACATAGATATGTTTGGTGTATGTATATGTTTACTAAAATATGAATCTGAAGAACTGAAGAAAAATTGTGTTCAATATGAATGACAACTTTTGATGAAATTTTTCATGAAAGAATTACATATGTAACAACCTTGTACAACCTTTTGGAATGGGAGACAACTCGATGATTTCTCATTTCTCAACTAATCACGTGAGGATTAAACTTTTTTGTACTCAACAGATATTTAACTTCAGTTAATAGTTACTCTTATTAATCAATGTATACAGTAAGACAAAAATAATGAATACTTAAGCCACTAAAAGATGCCTTAACCTTTTTCCATGCATAGATAGCATAACCAGTAGAAATAAACACATGCACAAAAACAATTTTAGATTAAAATGAATCAAGAGTATACTCCCTCACTCAAATCAATAAAAATAACTAACATCGCATAATCCACATTGCTGGTAATGCATATTAATGAAAAAATATATGAATACAAGTGGGCCCATCATCTATGGTATTTACTGGAAGTAAAACCATGCTTACAAGCAAATGGTTGATACTATCAAGCTAAAAATAGGATATTCCCACTTTTCTTGTAGTTACATGTACAAGTGAATTTTACTGGCAATCCTACATATTTGGTTTCAACTGATTAAAACTTATCCATGGTCACTTTCCAGCATGCGGTGACATACCATAAAAATTCATTTACCAATGCATTCCATTTTGGAACACTTTCAAGTCAAAATTCAAATACCTGAGCCACAGCAGGTGATTATTTTTAAAAGAATAAAATGAATTTTCCATACATTTTTGTGATATCCAACAAAGAATTATCAGATAAAAGTGGCATAATAATTAAAACATTAACAAAATCTGTATTAATACCAAAAATGTCCAATGAATAGCTAAATCCTTTCGACAGAAATGCTCTTAGCAAAATTACCACCTTTGATTAATTCTTTTGGGCATTTAATTTTGAAAAAAGCTTGAGTTTAATACATGAAAAAACAAATCATTCAGCATAAAAGACTGTCACTTTTAAATCTAATAATTAATTTAAGGATTTAGGCAAGTTTCTCCAGTTCACCAAATAACCATTATTAGGAGATCAAAATCTCACACCTTGGGAGACTAACAATAAATTATAAATATGCTATACATTTACAGTGAACTTGGTTAGTACACTCCTTAGTACATTGTACTCTTTCTTGTTTTGATGCCCAGAAGTCCCAAACTTACTCCACTGAAATATAAGTAACTTTTGTTAATATAATATAAATGATGACACTAAATCAGTTAGCATATTCCGGGAAGGGCTGAATTTAATACAATAGTTCCTAGAATTCTAGATCTCTAAAAGAAGATAAGTCAATGAAGCTACCAATCCAAGAAGTAATATAATTCATTTGAATAATGAAGTCATTCAGTTAGGTCAAGTCATTTAGTTCATGAGTTGGACCTAATGTGTAATTTTGTGGGAAAATGAATGGTTCTTCAATGGGAGTGTAGTGTATGTGTAGCTTTTAGTCTGTGTTGGTTTGCATTTTAATCAAGGAATTAAAGCAATAAGTAGCTAAATATCTAGTGGTGAAGCAGAGTTTGAATACAGAGAAAATAAAAATTGAGCATTTGAACAGAAATCCTTACATTTAGGGTATGAAGTTATTTTTAAGGAAAAAGTTTTCTGCATTCATATTAACAAGAATCATGAAAAATTGCCAAGCATTCTACATTGACTAAGACAATGTTTCTGTACAATGTGACATTCTCTCACTCTTCACTCATGCAGCTTTGTTTTTCAATGCTAACTTTTATGATGGTTGAGGTGCTCAATTTAAAACTTCCCTACCCCACTACAGCTACAAGTTATCTGGACCACGGAATGGGGAGGAGAGACTGTGAACTAGCGACAGACAGGAGGGGAGGTCACAACATATTATTTTCAGAAGCATACTCTCACAAAATAAAAAAAAACATTTACAAAATTAGCCAAATAACAATGGCAGCTAATTTCACTCCTGTTTGTTTCTAATTTGTAAATGCTACCTGGTTAAGTTCCTTTTCCTAACTAGCACCCTAAGTTCTTGTCTCTTCAAAAATATACTAACCAAATTCCACTGTGCCAAGTTCCGTTTTTAGTCTAGTCTACCACATTTAAGTAATGCATGCTATTTGATATTTCACCACTTTTCCTATTCATCATTCAGACTCGAAGAGGTACTGTATGAAATCAATCCCAGAGAAACACCACCAACAAACAGCATACCTGTAAAATTCCAGGAAAATGGGTCCAGGCAGAGAATCATGCAGGTTAAGTAATCTAATATTTTTAATGATGCCTGGGAATATCTACCTAGCCTCAACCATTCACCAAATTAAGCTTCACATTTACAGCACACATAATATAGCACTAAGCAATGCAGTGAAAGATATGTGAAAGTTCTCCAGATGCAACATAAGCATGAAAGCTAAAGTATGAACAGTACACAGAAAACAAAAAGGCAATCTCAAAGAATCCACGATTTAGCATCAAATGCAAAAGGCTCCAATCACAAAATACCAGTGCTGTCGGATCCACCTCCTTCTGGGCTTCCACTTGAATACATGGTGGCCAATTTCCCATCAAGGACGAAGCGGAACCAGCCATTACTTCCATTGGATAATTCCAAAGCTGCTGCCTCACTCCACACATACAGACAGTCACGGCCTCGGCATACACACCACTCCCGCCAGTGGTAGGCACGACCTGGGAGAATCTCCTTTGCATCATCCAAAGCAGATTCCTCCACTTCACCTGACTCACTGTGCTGCTGGTATGAAAAAATTTCAACAAGCAACAAATAAACTCACTACATTGTTTATACATTATTTCTCAAGTTAACTTCACAAAAACTTTTCACTCTTTCAGTTGGCAATCTGCTTCAAACCAATGTCTCACTTCAAATATCAGTCAAATATCCCCACCAGTTTTAACTTGATACCAATGCTGAGGAGTAATACATTTCTTTACACCAAATTCAAAGTTTCAAAGGCAACAGAAATTAAAGAGATATTTTACGGTATCATGAAAATGTTACTCGTAGAAACATCTGGCCTTTTCATAGAAACATTTGGCCTTATTTTTTTGAGAGAATCAAAAATAAAAATTCTCTTTTCTGGTACTACGAGGAGCATCACAAGGTGACAAGAGCATAAAAGCCAGATCATTTCCATGTTTCAACAAGCATTCAGATTTTTACAGAATCACTCCAAACAAGGGATGACAACATTCAAAAAACTGCAGGAGATGTCATGACCAGTACTTTAATGGTGTTATCCACTAATATGCAAAGCAGAGTAATTTCACAGTCAAAATATCATTTGCCTTGACTGGGATTCAAACCCCAGATCCCTCATAGCATCTTGTTCCTTTAAAGCTCCTACAAATGCAGCGCAAGGGAATGCCACAGTATTTTAATTAGTTAAAGCATTCAGATATCCAGGATCGAGTTTCAGTCAAGACAAATGATTCTCTCAGTAATATTCCTGCATTTTAGGATGATTTGTTCATTATCCATATTTATAAAATTCAACCAGCAATAATGCAGTGAACTCAGAAGAGAAGAGAATGGTATATATATATATATATATATATATATATATATATATATATATATATATATATATATATATATATATATATACATATACATACATATATACCTGCCTACATTTATACCTGATGGTTTTAAAATGTTTTCCTGAGGATTTTATGTAGCCAATGGTAAGTTTTGTTATTTAACTCAATGGGAACAATGAATATGAATAAATCAAAATATTCTGATGGAGAGATTCATTCTTTTTGTACTTCTTCAAATTTAAAAACTGAAATTGTCTGCAAGTTAAAGTTGGGATTTCCCCTTCTTATAATGATGAAGATGGCAGGAGAGATATTTGACAAAAGGATTCCAGAAGTGAGCTATAGTCATGCTAAAAGGAAGGCTTAAACATATGACCTTTGTAGAGAAGAATTGCATTCAGTGACTCCAATGTATTAGAAAACGTGCACCTACAATGAGCACACTCAAAATACTGAAGGCAAACACTGGGAAATTGAGCAATTCACATGGAAAATATGTAACTGTTGTCAAAAAATGCCTCACTACCACTCATTAAAAATTAATCAGCCATCTTACATTAATTTCCCACTCTGATAATTGATCACCTATTTTTGCAAGTTTATTGCACATTAACATGATTTTGTATAACTGATTAGACTTAATTGTATTTGTTCTTAGATTCTGTGCTGAACGTTTAGCAATTACAACATATCTAATCAATGAGCTGGTTAAGCAGAGTTGATTGTGGTTGTAGAAAACACAGAAAAGCCAGAAAACAAATACTGGATTTTATCCTGAGGTTTTCATAATTCATTTCATGGCATGTTTGATCTCCTTACACCATGGAATTTGTCTCTCAGAGGCACAACTACATTAACTCACAAATCACAATTTAAAAATCCACTTAAAATGAATGAATAATGAAAAAGTTAAAATTTATTTACATATTACATGCTATGTTAACAAAATCATTTCATATTTTTTATCATTGTCCATTTTGTGTTAAGTTTCATTGGAATTCAAATTAGTCACTGATAACAGCCCTTTTAAACTTTTAAGCCCTTGGCAACTACCCTACTCAATCATGACATACCAATCACTTAGTGGGTGAAATTAAATACTCCAGAAAACAATAACTTACATTTTCTCCTTTCCTTGAATCCTGAGTCTCTTCTGGTCCAGCCAACTGCATTACTTTGCAAAATATACCCAAACGGGCAAAATGGTCCAGAAAGATATCCTGGGCCTTAATCATCAGATCTTGTATTATTTGCAAAACAACAAGATGACCATCTTCATCCTCCTGTAAGCAAATTAAAAAAAAAGCTCAATACATTAAGTGAAAATAGAGCAAGGTGATATAACACACACACACACACACAGGACAACAATTAAATGATAAATTACTTTTTGTGAGATACACAAATCTGCCGAGAACCTACTATATATAGATCACACTATAAAGATAATCCGATGAGGAAGAAGATAAGGGGGGAGGATGACACTAAATCCAAGCAGTTTTGCACCTAAAAGATGCAGTTTTATTTGGATAGCAGAATAAAGTTAAAAATATTCCTGGAGCCTTGGACCCCATATGGAAAGGAAAGTCATTAACAGCAGTATTTATCAAATTAATCAGATGAAAGACAAAAATCCTTGGAAGGCTGAAGTAATGTAAAAGATAAAAAAAGACAACAATTAACAGGGACCAGGAACAGGGAATGTTAGTATGCCAGCGAATTTGGATCATGCTAAGACATCAGGGAAGTAGAACACAACAAATAATTAGAAACAATAAAAGGGATAAAAAATAAGTTAGGTTTAAGGAGACTAAAATTAAAATATAGTTGGAACCAATAAAAAACCTTATTGAGTAACCTATATTGGAGAGGAGAGTCAAAAGTGGGGGAGCTGTAATACTGCAGGGAGGTCACCCATTTTATTGATTCTCATTCCAGTGTTTTTCCTAATTTCCTGAATAACATACCAATATTTTTTTCCATTTTTCTCAACAGTATTTTGAGGATGAGTACCTACTTATTTATATATGAAGTCTGTTCAATAAAGTGATCATATTATTTTAACTTGCATAACCTATTTTGAAAAATTTATATTGTTATATTGTCACCTTAAAGAGTAATGTATATCTGGTACAAATTACACTGATTTAACTCCAGTAGAGCACAGCAGCAGGCATAGCAAGTTGAAGCATGATCAGTTCACTTATGGCAACAAGGAAGGTAGCATAGGGTAATGAATCATGGGTGGCAATTACAGGTAGAACAGTGTTCAACTTATGAATTATTTTGAATTTAGAATCTGAAGTTTTTGAAAATATAGATGCTAAACCCCTCCTGTATTTCCTTTTTACTTTACTTAAGCCTTCTCATCAAACGCATTCATCTGTTTACTCATTAGTAAATGGGCCCTGGTAGTAGCAGGGTAACATTCTCGCCTGCCAACCCAGGGGTCGTGGGTTTGATACCCACCTAGGTGGGTTTTCTTCAGCCTACAGCTTGGGTGTTCATAATTGTCTTCAATGTAGTACTCAGGGGTTAAGTAGGAGGGATTATATAGTCTCAAACTCACCCCCAAAAATTTACTTGCAATCTAGGTTATGTGGCTACCAGTAGGTGTATGAAAGAAGTGAACAGAGAAGTGAACAAGGTCACATAGCTTCTGATTGGCATACCTCATTATCCAAGACAGCAGCAAGTACCTCCACTAGCATGGTGCCAAAATTATAAGTTGGAGATTCAGGGATGCAGGCCTCATTCAACAAGGATGGTTGAATATAATGTACCATCTTTTTGATAAGACATAAACTTGCTTTCCTATTTGAGGTAACAGGAGATAAAAACACATTAACAACAAAGTTCATGTCTTAAGTACTCTTATGCCAATTAATTAATAGTATGACAATATGGAAAAATATACCTGACTGAGGACAGCATTGTACTTTGGAATGTGTTACAGAATACAGGTAATAATCGCCTCAAGTAAATCGGAGCCATTTCAGGATCCCCACGTGGTTCAGTACTCCCTTCCTCTTCACCACCCATCTCATTTGCATCAGCCTTCTTTTCTACAGGAATCATCCACTCCCCTTGAAATAATTACACCATTATTTAGAATCAAAATACATGATTACCAGAATGCAAATTAAGTAGAATGTCAAGAAAAGCAATTTCCAACCAAAGTCAATATACCCAAGGCTGACTGAGCCATCAGAAAAATGTCATTTTACCATATACCCGCCATCTTTCAGACCTAGAGACCACTTTTATTAGGTTAACTAATTATCAAAGTAAATAAAATTAACAGAAACATGCATAGTAATGAAAGCTACCATAAAATGCACACCCAATGTTACCTTAAACCTTAAAATTACAGTAGGTCATAAGAAAAGTTCTTAAAAATAATCATCCAAGAATTAGATGAACAAATGTCAGGGTGCCGTACTACTTCTTTTCAAAAATTTGTAAATAATACATATTCTGAAGACTAATACAGAAGAAATGCATTGTTTTTCTTATTGAGGCTTCCCATTGGTGATTGATGTTAAAATAGGAAACCGTACATTAAATAACTGAAAAAACAAACAAAGGAGACATCCAGAAAAATCACCCCAGAGTCTGTAAGCAATTATTTTATACAGTAATAGGCACCAATTGAACTAGACGCATATCTTTGAACTAAATACAAGATAAAGTTACCCAAGAAACAGCATAAATTGTCAATACATTTTTTTTAATGTTTATGATCCATTATGCTTTTGTTTTCTTCAAGGAAATCTTAATGGAATCTACTTATCTAATTATGATGCTATGATTATGTAATATTCAAATTATATTTCTTGGACTGGTGAGCCACATTTTAAAGTTTTATGTAAAAAAGATTGTAGTCATTCTCATTTATTAAGTGCCATGTTAATCACCTTTAAGATCATGAATACATTAAATTACAACATTCTTCAAATAACCAAGGTTTGTTAGTGAATATAATTGGTAGCTATAGCTTGGAATTAGAAGTTGATAAACTATGATGAATCATAGAATATAGAAATGATGATTCACAAAAATGAATGAAACTAAGTAGTAAGAGGATTTCAGAAATTAATCACAAACTTTACTCTTTGTCCTGGGGACTCTGATTCTTTTTTTATTCAAGTACCTGATATTTTCATTTGTTACTACTTTGTACTCCAACTTATCCATTTATGAAGTTAAAACTAAACTCAATACTGCCTAGAAAAGTGTACCTGGAGACTGCAATATGGCTGCGACCTCTCTATGGCCTTCATCATTTCTCTCACGAGCCTTATCTAATGGTGTCTTGCCATCTTCATCCCGCAAGTCTGGATTTGCACCATGACGAAGTAACACTTTAGCAATTGATGGCCTACCAAAACATGCAGCATAATGAAGTGAAGATGACCTCTGACCTGTTAAGATAAAAATGCAGGAGTTAAAATAGCTCAAAAACCTTATGTTATTTGTATTGTTTTTGCACTTAATGATAGCTACTTAAATTTTATAATCATTCACTAGCTAATCTCTACAACTTCTAGGATAGTAACATCAATACAGGTATTACTTTCAAATTTTTGAACGTTTTTCTTTGTAAAAACATTTTAAAATGTCTTCAGGCAGATGTAGTATCTCCATTGTAATTGTATTTACCTGAGTGACTAGAATGTACTCCGAGTATTATATGACTGTAAAGCACACATATTTTCTAGAGGTTTATTCTGGAAATTAAACAATGGCTGTCTTTTCATTATTATTTCATTTGACAAGACAGTAGACTGTGACAGTTGACCCAAGACATTTGTTGACAAGGCGATAACAACCACTTAAAATAAATATGTATGTTGACAGCATTTATTTACATGAAACAGTGTGAAGTTATTTAATTCCAGCAAGCATAAACACCATAGTACAAAATTTCAATCATTCAAATTCTACCTGTGCTTGAATGCAACTGTCTGTTAACTGGTGATGGCCAATTCTACTTCATTTTAGTGTAAACACATATAAAGATGCAAAACAATTGTTATTTCAGAACATGCAGTTATCAGAGTTATTGCTTTTCAGTGTAAACGAACCAGCAAGTGTTTTATTAGTAAAGAGGTTGCAGAAGTCTTGCCTCAATTACTTTATATAAAATATAGGGATTGTATTTCTATGAATATTCTCTTTCATTTTGGGTTGTGATTTTGACAATATTTACATGCATGCCTTTCCTCTGTTTGATACAAGATAGTCAACCATTTGCCATCTGTATAGTTGAATCCCAATGTTTACTCTATCACCAACGTACTAAGATTTAGTTTAATTTAGAGGCCTACTTTAAGATGCCAAATTTATTCTGCTAATACTGCTAGAAATAAGCGTCATGATAATTGCTTAGATCAGCTGCTTATAATCCTTCGGATTTCAAATTTAAAAAGATAATCATTGCAGAATTTCAATATTAATCCATTTACAAGCCATTTCAGTTCCCAAGTTAGAAAAATTGTTCCAAAAAGTCAAGTAAAAAATAACAGGCAACAAAAAGAACAAATACTCAGAAATTTTAAATTTCTATTAGAAATTCTTCCAAGCTCTAAGTGTGCACTTGACGATGAAATAAGCATCTAATTTCCCAATTTTAATTGTTGTGCAGACATTAATTATCATTCACAAAAACATTCATCCACTTTGGGTGCAGAATTTAGGTCTTACTGTTACCAATGTACTTAGCATGTCGAGTATGATGTTAATTACATCACAACTCCATGGCAATCAAGTGCGATTACATACATATCCATTGAGTTCCCATCAGGAAAACCAAATATTCCTTATTTTGATACATCTATAGGAAATTTGGTATGGATTAACAAAACGATATCAAAAGAAAATAATAACAAAGCCTTACCTTTATTTACATCTGCTCCACGATCACACAAAAATTCAACCATCTCCTGAGTACCAAAAGCAGATGCCCAGTTAAGAAGGGTTTGCCCTACATCATCCATAAAGTTCACTTCTACCCCACCCGAGTCAATTGCTTCCACTAAGGCATTTGTGTCCTTGCTGCGGATGCAGTCTATTAGCTGGCGGTGGGTCTTTTCCCCTGTTCCATCCATTCGACGCAAGCGTGGCAACTGACCACTACCACCACTGCTCCCAAGCCCACCGGGGACAACAGTCACTCCAGTACCAGTGGGCAAATGTACACCAGACCCACTCTTTGAAGATAGAGCTTTGCGACCCTCAAAAAGAAGCACAAGGAGGAGATCTACAAGACGCATGGAGTCCAAACAGCACCTGAGAGAAAGATGTTAATGGGCAATGAATGGCACATCATATGTTAATATTCTAACAGTAAGGGTGTGTATTAGACAGCTCCTATCATCCATTTTATTTATCTTTCTAAAATTATGAGAAATTATTTTTCATAATTTTTATAAAAAAAATTAAATATACTAGGTGTACAAGTATGAAAAATGTGGATTTCAGACAACAGATGGTGCACCATTGCAGTTTGTGGTATAATGATTTGACAATTATGCCATTTTGCTGCACCATCAACAAGCGTCAGATGTGCACGAGTGAGAAATTGAAAAAGTATTTCCATAGTGTTGTGTTGCCGAGTTCAATATGTCAAAATTTATATCAAACAAAGAGCATAATTGGACAGCATTATTTTTTTTTCATTTGAAGAAAACTGCTGCTGAATCATTCCGATTACTCGGAGAAACTTATGCTGAACATGCCCCATCACATGATACATGTGAATGATGGTTTCGGCATTTCAAAAGTGGTGACATCGATGCTACAGACAAGGAACATGGAAAACCACCAAAAAGGTACAAAGATGTGGAATTGCAAACATTGTCGGACGAAGATGATTCACCAACACAAAAACAACTCACAGAGCAATTGGGCGTTAGTCAATAAGCCCGTTTCCAATCGCCTACAAGAGGTGGGAAAAATTAATAAGACCGGCAGATGGGTCTCATGCATCTCATTAGTTGAATGACAGGCAGATAAAGGGGTGCAAAAACACATGTGAAATTTTGCTCACACGATACAAGGAAGTCATTTCTGCATCGTACCATTACTGGGGATGAAAAGTGAACTTATTTTGAGGATCCCAAGCACTTGGTTTGGACCAGAAGGATGTGGTGTATTATGAGCTGTTAAAATCTGGTGAAATGGCTAACTGTTTGATTTGAACAGTTCACAGCTTGAAAACAGACCAGAATACCAAAAGAGGGAACACATGGTCATTTTTCTTCATGGAAATGCTCAATCACATACAGCAAAGCCAGTTCGCGACACGTTGGACATACTCAGCTGGGAAGTTCGACCCATGTGCCTTACTCACCAGACATGGCTCCTCCTGATTACCAATTATTTGTATTGATGGGTCACGCACTTGCTGAGCAGCACTTCCATTTGCACAAAGATGTAAAAAAATGGTTCGCGGCAAAAGGGAAAGATTTGTACAAGCACCACAAATTTCCAGAAGGATGGGAAACATCTAACTAGCAATGAAACATACTTTGAATAAAGCTCTTTTTATCATTCTTCCAAAAAAAATGTTTTTTCAAAACCGTATTTCATACTTGTACAACTGATCCAAACCAACCATTATGCCTTAAAGTTGTTAATATGATTTTTCAAAGATCTTCCAAGGCATAGTTCTAATTTTTCCTTGAATACATATCAAGAATATTGCATCATTTGTGGTGCTTGGGTACTCATATTTGTGCATCAAAAGTAAGAATTTCAATGCATACTTTTTTTATCTATTAGTCTTAGAATTTGTTTGAAAAATCTCCTAATAAGGGAGTTACTACAAACCAAAGTCAATGTGGACACACTATGAATAGAGCCAACTTAAATTTCATCTTTTATACACTCTATAAAGGATAATAATAGAATAAAAGAAAGTTCCTGTAAACACAAAGGAAGTATGGCAGCAATTAACAACAACTAACTTTAACTTGTTTCTGTCTCAAATTTATATGAGTCAAATAGATTGCCATAGATTGTTCTTGCCTTAGATTTATATTTGAGCCAAGTATTTACCTGATACTAACGCTTGAAATATGCAGTTACACTTGACCATATCACCTCATTTTCAATTGTATACATATTCTTATCTTTCACGAAAATTAGAAGACATGAATTTCTCAAAAATAGAAAGTAGGATGTCATAGGTAACTTGAGTGACACATTCCTAGAGGTTATCCTTTTCCAATATCAGAAGTTTACTTCTTAATGCAATACATTATTAAATACATTTAAAGATTCTTACCTTTCATCACCTTTTAAAGCCTTCTCAATTGCATCAGGAAGTTCTGACCTCAGCAGATCCTGTAGTAAAAATGAATGCTATTGTTAACTTTTTCCATCGAAAAATAACAAAATTCATCCAAATTGTCAGAAAGTTCAAATTTATTTTTATAGGCCTTTCTCAACAATATAAACTATATAATAATAGTAATAATCAAATGCAATTTAAGCTTTTGTTCATTCCAAATTTTGATATCAATAATCAGCCATTTTAGTGTGTGAAATCAACTTAATCAATTGATTAAAATGAAAATATTTTTGCTCCTCCGGATATCTGACCTTTATGATTCTGGGAGATTTTTTTATCAAGTGTATAAAATGGACCAGAGAACTAAATGGAATAAGAACAACACATTTCTTATTATAGTCTCATTAGTAAAGCAAATTATTTTCTTTGCTATGCAATTAATGCCTGGGACTCAATCGAAAGATTTTTAATGGACTATTGACTGTTAAATCACTGACTTGACCAAGGTATTATTATTATATCGTATTACACTGCTGACACTAAAAATGCACAAAGAATATGAGAATTGAGTGAGTAGTACACAAAATATACATACATGCGTTATTGTTGGAGATCCTCTGCATAAAGTGGAAAGCAAGCTAATTATGGTGGAAACTGATGCACATGACTTTGTCTCTGAAGTGGTTGTAGATGTATTGACACCTGGAGTTCCTGCAAAAATAGACAATTCAATTATCTATACATTTCCATTCACATCTAAAATACTACTGGTAACATCCATTTACAATGTCAAAGAAGTTTGAAACCACATAATGTAGCATAAATCAAGGTTCTCAATCATTATGTACATAAATCAATAATACACTTTCAAGTTAAAAGCACAGATTCCCCACAAATTGTTACAATGTCAAGTACATACCAGGTGCAGCTCCAGTAGCTGTAGTTGGTCCAGCAGCATTTGATAGTCTAGTTAAGAGCTCGTTCACCAAACCATGCTCTGCTAATGGTGCTGGGTCAACACCTCTGCGAGTGAAACGGTCAGCAAGGGAAGCAAAGCAGCGCAGTGCCCCATCTGACACCTGAAATATAACATACAATAGGTAATAACCACAGATAAATGTTATACTGGCAACTGCAGTGACACAGATGAATGGAATGAACTGGAATGGAAGAAATGAACTGGAATATTGCAGTTGCCCATTCCAATTATATTAACAAATTAATTGAAAAAAATAATCTGGAACGCAAAGATACCAATTTCTGGAGTTGAAAAGAAGTTTTTGGGAATTCGATAAGCACTAAAGCTGTCCCTTCAAAAAATTATTCTAAAATAATTGATTCTTTCCCATTAATGAGTCTTTTCAAAGGTATGACTCCTCTCAACAGAAAGGTTAGTTTCTTAATGTATCCATACTATGATGATAGAGGTTGGAATACTGTTTATTATTACATGTGCAGTATTGGAGGGATGTTTAGTACGGAAATTTTTTACTCAATAAAAACAGGTTTCAAAGACAAAATCTCATTTCCTAATTAAGAGCGATAAAATGTGATTATATAATAATTTATAAAACATTTGCCACTAGATCCATGAAGTTTACCCAGATCTTCAAGTGAGAACAGTGATTATGGACACATGCACTTCATTTTAAAAATTCTACCAGATGGAGATATCTTAAAATTGAGCCCAAACAGACTAAGCCTGAAATTGAGCCTAAAGACAGCTATAGATTAAATATCAAGGCAAAAGAACAAACAAAATATTCAGGATCCAAAAACAACAGCCAACCTCTATGACACTTTTCCCCATTTCAAAGTACCTACAGAGTTGCAGTTTAGTTGGCATTTATTTTTGGTGTTTAACAACTAATGAAAGATTTTGTTCAATATGTTACATGGATTTGAAACTGTCCATAAAAGGAAGAGGTGCATTTTGATAGAAAAGGCAGTCATCCTCGTGGACTTCAAATAATGGAAAACCTTCCATTAGCAGACTTCTCTATGTAAAACTCTGATCAACAAACAAACTGCACTTGGTCCAACCAAAACTCTGTACAACTTCAATATGAAATATAATTAGTAGGATGTTTTCTTGTAAATTGAATGCATGAGCTTGAGCTATTTTATATGAGTAGCTTTAACCTGCATGCTTTTGTTCTTCCATATGTTACTGAAAGAGTGAAGGGAAATTTCCCAAGGAATTTTATACACCCACCTCATAATCTTTTTCTCAAACTATCACATTAAAAACAAAAACATAAGAATAACTAGATAAAAATATGGGAGAAAGTGCAAGAAAAATTCAAAAACATTTAATCCATTGTTTTCTTTCGTGTTTTTCATAGCATATAAACACTTCATGAACATACAATAGGTATATTTGCTATATTTCAAAGAGTCGGTTATCTTTCTCTGTTGAATGGATTTTAAAAACTTTTTCTTGATCTTCAATATGTAGCAGATCAGAGCAACAATCAAGTCACACCATTCATAACCCACAGTTTTTAACTCCACGACCACTTAGGAATATGGGACCATGGGCCTGTTTTGGCACCTCACAGTTAGAATATACATTTTACCCAATGATTTAAACAACAGGCAGTTTTCTTATCACTCACATGAGAGTCTTCATGCTTCAGCAAGGTAGATAGAGATTCAACACATGGAGGTAGCGAGGTATCTTGTGGTTCAACCTTGGTACACAGCCTGGAAACCACAGCCATTGCTGAATGCAAGGTATCCTTGTGTGCACGCCATCCATTTTCTCTTACGAATGAAAGTACACATCCAAGACCGCCAGATTCAAACACAGCTCCAGCTTCTCTAGTACAGATTAGCTCTAATACCTATCATAAATAGAGGTTTCAACAAAATGTTTTAACAGATATATTAATTCCAACAGACATTACAAAAATGTACACATATAACATTGCTGAATGCTTCAATATATAAAATTGTGTCGAGTTTATTCTTCTGAAATCAGAGATTTCATGTAATGTAAAAGAAGTAAATACATACATCATTAATTGAAAGGTTCCTAAGATGCATTTATTTAGTTAATAAGATTGAATAGCTAGTTCCAGCAAAACAACCCTGGGTTAAATAATATAATTGTTCTTTAGGTATAATTGGGATATTGTAAACTAATATGGTAGGTTGTTGCTTTAATATGGGTTCACCAATTTCACGTTCATTTTATAATCATCCCTAAAACTATGCAATTCATTATTACAGCCAATATTCCTAAGCAAACATGACAAAAAACATTGCCCACTATTTACAAAAACAAACCTTAATGCATTGTTCTGCCAGATCCTTTGATGTACGAGATGCAAGCTCAGCCACAACCAAACGATTGCATATGGCTTTGACAGCACCATCAGTAGCTATTATCCTTCTAGTGCATTCAGCTGAGACATCAAGGTAGTATGTAATTGCACGAGCTGTCACTTCCAGAACATTATCTGGTGCACACTCATCAAGGAATATACGACAGAGAGCTGGCAGAAAGGCACGTGGAGGACAACTGAAATAAAAATGATGAATTTGTGAATACCCACCCAACACAGTACAAAATAATGCTTTAGCATAAAACCCCTTGCTTTGGCCTTAATTTTCACATACAGCATGAACAACTGCCTAAATTTGTGCAATTTTAACATAGTTTCTCTCAACAAACAATCAAGCATGGCAAGGGATGCAAAGTAGAACAAAGATTAAAAGTACATTTCAGAACTCACGTTATCTTCGCATCTCACAGTTGAATGATCAAATTTCTTGGATATCTTTTTTTATTTGTACAATGTTTACTTTGCTATATATGCATTATCAACCCATCTATATCTACTAACAGGTGTCACAAAGTGATACATTTCATAATTAAAATCCACAGAATGCCAATCTCATACGTGCGTGAAATCTCGTATCAATTTAAATTGTCCAAATATTTTTTTAAAATATCAAGTTATGTTTCCACACTCACTCATTTGTGATTTAACATCATTTTTCATAGGTCAAGAGGAGTACCATGACGCAGTTGGAGCTTGAAGAAAATTTAAGATATTTTACATTGCTACCAACTTTCTGGCAGCATTTTATTCCATCATTAGTGGCTCCTATTCAGTGAATGACACAGTAAATTTCAGAGATGAGCCTGGTGCCAACAAAGCTACAAACTACATTAAGCATTTTTAGAGTTATATGTACAGTATGGATATTATGTTGCCTGACTTTATTTCCCTTTGTCTAATTTGCAGTGAAAAGTGACTTCAGTGATTAGAGAACCTTAAAGTCACACATAAAATAACTAACACAAACCCAAAACCATGCCTACTCATTACATTTCTAAAGACCATTATGAAGGACACAAATCCATTACCTTTCAAAACAGCGATCTACATTGTCAGACATGAGCAGCAACATGCAAAGCTGTTCCAATGCAATCAACTGCATGTCTCTCTCCTCTCCCTGTCCCATACTCAGCCATTCCAAAAGAGTTTCTGGATCCACTTCCGCCATCTAAAACAAATATCAAATCAAACACCAATATAACAACTTTGCATATTCCATCGTATACTCAATACAAAGCCACTGTTTTCTCTTTCTCTCATGAATATAACGTCACCCTAAGCTACTTATACATTTTTTGACCAAATTTCACACGCAAAACAAAAGCTTAGCATGCAGTAAATGAAAGAAATTGAACAGAGTCCACAGAAACATTTATTTTCTACACCACATTATAATCAACAGGTATTTTAAAGTTCAAAATAGTAAAAAATTTCAAGAAACTATAACAGTAACTTTAACGGAGTCACCCGCTATGTGTGCATTATAATGCAACCATTTCAGAGAGTAGAAATCATTCGCCTTGACCTATTGTCTAAGGTATGAACAGCCTAAGTGTTGGAAATTGGCTTTATTAACATCGTGGACTGTGGCGCATCGCGCACGACTACGAATGCCTGTGACATTGTATGTACGGTATTTCGCCATAACATTTTGTTCCTTTAAAGCCCCCAAAAGTTCAGAGTGTAAGAGGACGTCTCGGTAGCTTAATTGGTTAAAGCACTCAGCCGGATATCGAGGGATCCGGGTTCGAATCCCGATCAAGGCGAATGATTTTTACTCTCTGAAATGGTTGCATTATTATTCAAAATAGTAGATTAAGTCAAAACATTGGTAGGAAAAATAGTTCCATGGAATATATGTATGCATTAGGTTTCTTTCATTTGTACATGGAATTACCACAAATTAAGTTTGAAAACATTAAGTTTACTATAATGTAGTTTCATGAGTGGCATTCACTTTTAAAGCATAAGGGAAAGAGGCACTAACCCTAAAAAAGTCAAGAAAAACAATTTCCGCATAATAAAAACCAAATCTTTTTAACACTCTACCTTTTCAAACAATACTGTTCAGCAATCAATGGAACTAATAATATAGATTTTTCATAGATAAAACCTCCACTTGTTCAAGCTCTGTATTATGATCCCTAAGTAGAGTGTGATTCAACCAATTATGATAGTTTTATTATACTCATATATAAACTCATTTTCCTCCCCATGGACTACAACTACAATGTGGTGGAAGGGTTTGTGTTTGTCCTGATGATTCCTTGAGCTTTGTCAATAGGAGCAATGACAACTTCTCCGGTGGGATACACCCAAGGTAGATAGGTCAAAGGGTAGGAACAAGGTGAAAGAATCCGTGGTGTCTGTTCCTCAGTGAGGGCTTCAAAAGCATTTGACCCAAGTGGTAATAATAATTTGAAGGCAATTTTGACATTTGTGAACACTCAGATGAAATATGACTAATGACCTACATTTTTCAGTTAAAGATGAAGACAGGTTGAATAAATCATATGAGCCGCTATGCTCTACAAATTGATGAAGGCATAAGGAAAAAAATCTTCACAGGGAAATGTGGAAAATATATTTATTTTTACTCCAGATATCTACACATCCCTCCAAAGCTAAACTCCCTCTCCTCAGAGAATAGTTTCAACTTGTCAGCAGCAGCTCCTACCCCAAGCAATACAGTGCAGAACTAAGATGGTGTACCCTAATACCATCACTTGAGAAATTACAGAATTTCCAGCCAAAAAAGTAAATTTTTCGCATAATTTCCTTGTTTTATATTTTCTATTCAAATGTATGCTTCAGGGCCAAATCTGAATATCTACCATAGTGGGAATAATAATACACTAAAATCCTAGGAAAGTCATACAAAAAAATAAAAAGAATATTATGCATTTTTAATTAAAATTCATGAACAAATGTTTCTTTTAGAATTATGTCATTGACACATCAGACTATTTCAGGAGCTATTCAATGAATCCAACAGTTATTTTCACCACAAAATGCCTTATACATTGCCACAACATGTAAGCACTATAATTTTCTCAGCATTCGATGTCCATTAATTAATAAAAAAGTGAAACACTTCAAGACGTATTATATTACATATATACGTATTATACATATTACAATCTCACATGAGTAAATTTGCGTGTAGAAATGAAAATAATTCCATAATTGGTAACATTTTCCAATGGAAACATTTCATGGAAATAAATAGCAAACAATAGTTTATCCCTGGCATATAGTTTAACCCTAGAACAATGAAATATTATATTATTATGCAAGAATGCATCATAAAGTATGGATGGGAAGTTGCCTACAATTTCAACATGAAAGACTGTCAGAAGCTACTGTTTAACAGCATGATGTTTAACATTTACATGTTGACAATTTTAGAGAGTATTATGATTAAGCATCGGTAAAAAAACTATCTGATGAACAACATGAAGTACAGTTTATCTACAATGCCAAAGGAAAGCTGCCAAAGACTTAAGCTAACTAGAAATAAAAGTACCTTGATGACAGAATATCCAGGCCCCAGGGAAATTGGCCCTCTACCTGGCTACTACCTAGTCCTGAAATATAACCAAACAAGATATGAGTAAACCTGTTGGCAAAAAGAGAATGGTAGATTTATGGTATCTTTATACCTATCCTATAACATATCGATCATTTGGTGCAACCTGGTTACAATCAAAACATTTTTAGGAGGGTGGTCCCTCATTTATTGGATTCCCATTCCCCAAACCAACATATTCACCCTTCGTCTGACGTTTCTCCCAGGTATCTTGAAGTCAATTCGGTATTATTTGTAGATGATCCCTCATCTTTTCATGCTACTGATGTCACTCAATTTGGCTTAACTAAATTCTTCCTCAATGGGAATCCATAATTTCCATAGTTTACTCCTGAACTCCATTTCAAATTCATAAAACGTTTTTTATTATGACCCTTTTCCCCATTTTTCTGTAATTTTTGAAAAAATTGATGGATTCCAGACTTTTTTCACATAAATCCAGACTTAGTGGCTAAAATAGCCATTGTATGGTGAAAAATACACACACTTAGTCTGGAAGCCCTGAAAGATGATGAACGGCTTTTGTAATGCATGAATCCCTTAGGTGGTTACTGGTTAAACAGTATCATATTTTTTTATAGAAATGGAAGGGTAACTGGAGAAAAACCCAGCATTAGTTAGTATTAGCCTACATTTGAAGAAAAAGAACCATAGAATTCACAGTTTAAAATCCCATTTGACAAACCAGATTGATTATTATGAATGTAAAATTTACGATTGATGACTTTCCGACAACAAATAATTATTTTGAAAAATATGATAAATAACCAGGTTCCAATTACCAAGTGATTCAAGAAGCCAAACGCACAAGGGTTAAATAAGGTAATGATGGAGTTGTTTTAAATAACCAAATGCTCTAAATTTCATTTTTTTTACTATTATCAGAATATTAGACTTTTTTCTCAGTGACACTGCAATCTCACATAGCACTAACTGGATATAGGCTCACACAACATATTAAAACCACAGGTATTGCAATTTTCCACTAGATATATTGCAATTTTCCACTATATCTAGTGGAAAATTGCAATACCTGTGGTTTTAATATGTTACGCTTCCACCACATCACGCCTGAGACCTCATCATTCATTTACACACAACATATACTGAATCATTTATACTTAAGCCATAAAATAATTAGTGGTTCAGATTGGTGTATGTTGTGACTAGTGTACCAACCCTGAGGGCCCAGAATCAAATGCCAGGGGTGATGAAATTTTCCAAGGTGTCCAGAGCCCTACTTGGGATGCCCTTTGGAAAGAATTTCAAGTAGAGTACGCTTTCCATTAGATAGAATGTTAAACTGTAGAGCCTTAGGCACCTAAGAGTAGGATAACAACAATTCCAGGATTCTCTCCACCTTTCCCCCATTCCCTGAAAATCCTACATCTATCAACTTACCCACGTATAAAGAAATGACAACAGCTGAGAGTTACTTCCTTTAATAGCTATTACTGAACATAATAACTACTTGAATAATCCTCCATGAAATGAAATTTAATTTTCAATGAGGGTGGTTTTTGTTACCAATTTCACCATGATATTTTGTTATGGGGTAAAGTGTGGTACTAAATAACCAAGCAATCGATGAATATTGCACCACACATATCCTTGAAATTTGTCAGCACTTAAAAATTCCTGTGACACTTTTACAAGAACGCCATCATGATAAACCTCCTCATAAATTTAAAGCTAACTGCTTGTTCTGCACACTAGAAAAACTGTCTATTAATTATTATTAATTAATTCATGACATTTCTTTATGAAACATGTTATGAGTAACCAAAGAGCTTACGATTTCAGTGTTCTCACAATCATATCCTCCTCAATAATTCCACCAGTGCTCTTTTTAATGGCATTGTTAATCAGGATCACCACAAAATTATTTTTTCTAAAAATCAAGATTACCAGATTTGAGAGAAAAATTAAATAGTTCAGGGTACACATTCATTTTAATCATTTTCTAATTAATTTAAAAGACCCTCAAAAAAATATCCTAGTAACTTAATTTCAATTCAAACCAATTAAATATGGAGTGTATATATTTTACAAGTAGAACAGTACTCTTGCTAAAATTCAGTCCCGGAAAATGAAAGTTTATTGCAATACTCTTAATTTGGCACCATACAGGCTAACATAGCATACATAGATGTATCAGCAGGAATATTTTGTGTAGAAATATAATCTATTATGATAATAAATGTGTTTTGAAGTAAACAAAAATTAAAATGAAATCATGGGAATAATTGGAGAGAAACAGGGCCAAAGTACACCAGATACTAAATAGTGATAGCCCACAAAGAATATAAATTCAACCAAATATGAAAAAAGTAACTTATTATATTAAAAGTTTTATGAGTAGTAGTAATTACTATTGGAGGTGACCAACGACTGAGGTCATTTGCACAGTAGAGATGAGAGGCTGATTCAGTAGGGGCAGGATGTTCAGGAAATGGAGCAAGGGTGGAGAGAAATCTGGCACTGCCATCAGCCTATTCTTAACAAAAGATACCAAGGGGCCCACAGCTTAATGTCTCATCTGATGGATGACATACTTCAAGTGCTCTTCACGAAGTACTCCAAGTAAGGAGAGAAGGATACAGGGTGTGGCAACAGCTTCCTTTTTTGAAAGCATTTTGGGTTTGAAAAAAGGGTATTGCCGCACCCTCCTAATATTTGAGAAATGCATAAATTTATTTATTTATTATTACACTTTAAGGTACTCGCATGGCATCCTGGCTCGTGAAAGTGAGCCTATTTCCAAAAACAAATACTCAATTGTTTTAAGTGTAACAGTATGATGCACCTACTACACTTTTCCCTGTCAAGTGACCCAGGATATTGTCTCAATGATTTTCATAAAATGGAATCGTACCATGTCATATCAAAAATCAGGGAAAACTAAAGTTGGTAAAATTTGAAATTTTTAAGGAACATAAAAAGAACATGAAAATTTTGGAGGGATGTTACATAGCTAGTAAGATTTGATGGGTAATTGGGACTTCTTGAAATATTTAGTGATGTTGCTACCCTGCTTTGGCTGTCATCAGGAATTAAAGAGATACTCTCCAGATGGACTCTCATATATTCTGCCTAATATTCAAGTAGTCCATACTCTTAGGATTCTAAAACATGCTGCCAATTTATTATCAAGAAATCCAAATGCTAATGAAAACATTAATACACCATAAATGGAATGGTTGATTTCTTACAGTAGTTAAGTATCTGAATTAATAGTTAAAAAGCCAGAAATCATCAAGGTGGTCTATCAGAAATAGCAAAACAAAGTAGGCATATAAAAGGTCATTCCCTAGATGGAATCACCATAAGGTAAAGTCAATGAAGATCCACCATTTATGTTTTGGGCAATAGAGACCAACACATTATGTCAAGACAGCAACTACCTCCACACTTGAACAGACTTTAACCTTGAATGACTTTATTGGGAGATGTATTATAGTCTTTTCCTCCACCTAACCCCTAAACATTAAACTGAAGACAATTGCTAATATCCATGCCCTAGGCAGAGGGAAATCCACCTAGGCAGGAATTGAACTCGCAACCTCTGGATTGGCAGGCAAGGGCATTACCATTTCATCAGTGTGGCTGGCAAGTATTTTGAGCCCTAAAGGGTGAGTGCCTAAATATGGGAGGTAATATTAAATTTAAGGGAAGAAGACATTTATTCCCTATTTGCAATTCAATAAAAAATAAACTGCAGCACTCTATTTTCATCAGAAGACATGAATAATGGACATCCATTGAACAGCCTGGACGATAAGCAATAACCATATTAGCCAAGGAATTTAAAGACCATTACAAAAAGGAGGTGAATAAGATAGGAGAGCCCTTGCCTGCAATAGGGATACATGACTAATGGATGAAGGTAATGTGATTCAGGTAATAAAGTGATCCTGTCAGGTGACAGGATAACTCAATTAGCATAAGGAAAACTACACTCACATGGCATACAAAATCAAAAGGCCTACTCAATTACTGAATCACAAACAGTTAAATAAGGAATTAAACTAGAGCTGGAAACTATGGAGCTGTAAACAGTGTTTCTAGGCATCAAAAACATTAAACATTCAAGAATGCCCAAGAGAAACTCACACTTCCACCTTAATAGCTACCTTAAAGTTGGTGAAACAAGCATTATATAATAAATGAAGTACTTGAAAATAATATAAACTTTTCTGCCCTTAATACAAAATGGTGAGGTATTTATCATGCCTGGTGGTGTATGGGTAATTTTTTTTTAATCTACCGGTTAAGGTAGGTTTTTGGATGGACACAACTATCAAATAAACATTTTATAACTCCAAACAAAACCCAATCCAGCAACCTACTCTACATCAGGTCCCTCTTCATCTCTGTGTACTTCTTTCCTCCCTTCATCCCGTCCAACATCCCTATCCTGTTCCTGCCCCTTCCTCGCTTGCCCAACATTCTCCCCTCTATCACCTTCTTCAATATTCCACTACTGCTCAATACGCCCTTTTTCCTGCCTCCATAGGATTTCTCTCAACAAACTCCTCTCCTCACCCACCATCTCCAGTACTTCCTCACCCACCATCTCCAGTACTTCCTCACCCACCATCTCCAGTACTTCCTCATTTGTTTTTCTTTCGGTCCATTTCACCTTCTCCATTCTTCTCCACACCCACATTTCAAAAGCCTCCAATCTACGTCTATCCTCCTGCTTCAGCGACCACGTTTCCATGCCGTGCATAGCTACGCTCCATATCAGAGTTTTTACGAGTCTTTTCTTAACCTCCCTACTCAACGTCCCCGTCATCAACTCCCTCCTCCTTGAGAAAGCCTCCTTGCATAGTGCAAGTCTTCTCCTTACGTCCCTACTACTTTGTCCATATTGGTCCAAAACACTTCCGAGATATGTAAACTGTTCTACCTGCTCTATTTTTTCCCCTCCTATTTTAATGTTTAGCTTAGCCTTTTTCTTTCTGGAAAATCGCATAACCTTTGATATGGGTAATTATTAAAGCAATAATTTTTCCAAGAATTTTAATATAAATTCTCATTGAACACTCCAAAAAACCTAATTGCAACCAGAAATACAGGTGTACCAGAAATACCTGTATATCCAGTAAACACAGCACATTCGCACAAATTTACATGATAGAGGATGGTGTCCCAACACCTTACCACCCTGCCCCACCCCCATGGTAGCCTGCAGGGAATTATATACATCAAATTTATTTGATATGGAAAGCTAATTCTTCCAAAATGTGATCAACCTCTTAAGATCAACAATGTTCTTTCAACTTTAATTTTTCCATGGCATTTTGACGGTTGACGAGAAAATTTGCATATCTTCTGCATTACAGAATTCATTTACAAGCTGCAGCGAATGTATCAACTCAAGAAATAGTTAAGATTAAATGCAATTTTTCCTTTTTATTAAAAGTAAAAAATAATTAATTTACAATATATTCATTAGCGCAGGTTATATGTAAAATGCAAGAACCTCCGCAGATCTATGGCTAAATAACGACCTTTTCTAAATAAATTATGAAAATCCCCATCATATTGCCTCTAATCACACTTTAACTCCTAACACCAAATAATAATGGTATTATTACATCTTGCACCTCTGTGAATGGGCTACATATTGATCAAGTTATTTGTTCTACTATGTACCTACACAACTATTAAAACATTCTGATCAGCAAATGATCCCACCTAGTACATCTCGACAGGCTATTCAACTCAAGTGACACAAAAACAAAGTAATATGTCATGGTTCACAAAACTTCTGTTAATTATAGAACTTCAGTCCAAAACACCAAATGCAAAATGTTGATGGTTGATAAAATTTAGATGGAATGAGAACCAAACACACAGAACCCAATATCTAAAACATTGACCAACAACAATAATCACCAATTAATGTATAGGTGCCACAAACACATTCTTGAAAATTATCAATTTATCCAATCAATCCTAAATAAATGACACACTAAACTTGGACCAAACCATTACCACTGAAAATAGACATAGCCTTTACTGTTTCATTTGTCATACACAATTTGTAAAACACGCCTTTATTGCAGGGGAGGAAAGATATTTCCATATTAAAATTTGCAATTTTTATCAAAACCTATAATGCATACGACGGACGTCGTCAAGGTCGAATAAAGCAGGCTTAATAGAATCAAGGAAAAGACATGAGATATATGCTAATATAAATTAAATTTCAAGGCATTAAAAAGAGCTGGTTATAGATGTCAAAAATTTATAAATAATGTCTTGTGAATGAGCAAAAATCATTCTGATTAAAATAACTCGGGAAAGTTGAAAAGATAACAGGAAAGTAACACCTAATTCGAGTATAAATACCAGTAGGGATTACATACTAGCACTATTCCATCAAATCTAAATCGCGAGCACAAAATATTCACAAACTATGATTTACCTTGACACTTCCTTCGTAGTGGCTATAAGTTATTTATTTCCGCATAGTTGAACCGCCTAATACTTAGCTATAATGATGAAAACAAATATTCTGAGCATTATCATTATCGACATTTGAATAATAAAAACTTCTAAAATGAAACCAACTATTTAAAGGGAAGTTAGTATCGGCCAGCGAAAACTTATTTGGGTTTTATGATGCATCATCTTGCATTCAAAGAGGTCTATCTAATTTCACCGTCTTTCCATGGTTTAATCAATTTAAATCAAAACTATAAAAAATGAGAAGTCAATAAATGTATCCAACAACGAACACGTTTATTGACGGTCTCGCGAAGATAAATCGATGGACCCAATCTAACTAACTTCGGTCATTTCGTAAGAAAATTTGCAATACCTTGTACAAATTGGTTCTAATTAAAATCGAAATGTTGTGACATGCAATAAACAGCTAACACATAATAACCAAACAGTTATGCTCTTAGCTCTAAACGAAAACTAATGCCATCATTTATATATATGTAGTTAAAGAACCTTTAAAAGACTAACCTGAGACCCATAATTGCCATGTAACAATGTTAAATATCGTTTACTTCAAGGAATTACAGTTAAAGCCACGTAATTCGAATCATTAGTAGAACGCTACTGCACGACATCGGGTCTATCACATACATATATTATGAACAGACAAAGCATACAAAGTTACGACACACATTTGAAAATGTGTAAATCGGGAAACACAATGGCGTGCACGAGGAAAAATATACAAATTGAGCCTACAAATTTAAGTCTAGAATAAAATACACTTTTACGACACTAAAAATGTACCTTGATTAGCTGCATTCCCAACACACTGTACGCCTCATCACACACATAAACTTTAGATACAGGTACGTCAACAAGAATCCCTTCAAAATGATCGCTCATTTGATTGACAACTGATGAATAAAATATTCTGAAACAAATTCGAGATCATAACTTAACATACAGTACTACATTATACTACATACTGGGCCTACACAGTTTTCTTAGGTTGGGAGTGATGTCATCATTTTAATACAACTTGCTCCCTCTTCTCCAATGACAGAGCACGAAAATCGAGCCCCGTTGCCAAACGTTTCGAGCATGAGTGTTACAAATGACTCTCGACTAAGCGCATGTTCCTCCAAGCAGAATTGCGAAGTTAATTCTATCAAGAAAGATATAAAATTGGATGTCAATACATATTCCGTTAAACTATTCCAATTTTGTTGTATATTAATCAATAACAATGACACATGTACAGATGCAGAATATGTGCACGATACTCCAGGAAAAGTGATGATTTTGTTGTTACCATTAATTAAATAAAGTGACAATAATTAATGATAGAGCAAAGTTAAAACAAGGCTTAAATGGGTTGATGTGTTTTTTTGAACCCGGAATTTTTCTTATGTTATTTCTTAGTGTCAATGTGTGTATGAAGCTTCTTATTCTGCATTTTAAACTACCTTTGGTAACAACTGTTTGACCATGACATTGCTGCTCTATCGCCATTGTTTAACGTCCGTGAACTCGCCCATTGCAATTGACTCGACAGGACGTTTTTCCTAATAACAATACCTCTCCGTACAATGCAATTTTCCTCTTCAATTTTACATACTTGATTTGAATGCCCTATATTAGTTGCAGAAGAGAATACCAAGTGAAGAAATTCTGTAAGACAAATATGGTTTTAAAAAATAAATGTTTGCATGACTAAACCTTTCCCGTGAGGTGATAAATTTTAAACGGGTAAAATTGGGATACTTATAAACTAATATCTTAAATCGACGACTCCCTCATAGAACGAGAGGTCTAGGTCCTGATAGCAGTGAGCATATCTTATATTTTTCCGAGAATGCAAAGGAATAATTTTCATATCTATGGAAACATATAAGAAAGTATTGCGTGTTCACGAATTTTTCCAATCACACGGGATGATTGTTGATTTATGGAAACATTTCGGTGAGGTCATATGTCACGTGGTGTATCAAGAAACAAGTTAAGTATCTTCGGCGCTGTTGGCGGTGATTTTACTTTAACTTAACGTGCTGTTTGAATTGTTTAGGCGTTTTCATGGACGCAAAAAAATTAGCACGAAATATCGAATGTGTAGCACATTCCGGAAATTGCCTATCGATTGAAGAACGTACAATGCTCAAGTGCTCATTGGTGATTCTCCAGAATGAAAATCATTTTCGTAACGTATATTTTTGGGGCAAAATATATGGTGCAGACCATAATTATTACATATCATATGGATACCAAAAGGACGCTTTGACGGATATTACATTTTATTACAGGTAAAATTGTAATTATGTGGTCAAATCTGTATAGTTAACGGTCGGTAATTGCATTTTTTCTTCAGTACGGATTGCGTGAAATGGGGTATGTTGCCATCATCGTCGGACTTAGACTCATCTTCCTTAAAATTTTGCATTACTCCATTTTCTGGAGATCCAGCGCTATTAAAAGATAGCCAAAATGGTTTCGCAAATGAGGTAGTGTTAGTGAACACTTAGCAATTGTAAAACACAATAATTGTAACTTATATAGACGCATGTATTCATACAGGCGCCGATGGTCAAGATTAAGGAGGAGGATAGATTAGCTGCGACTATATCGCTCATAAACGATGAGGCTATGATAGTACCAAGGGGGGCATTATTCAAAAATGTTAATGGAGTTGTGATTGAAAATGAAAATTTTCGAGGTATGAATAGTTAATAAATTTCAGCGTATGGGAATAGAAATATTTTTCATCTTAATTATTTTTTGGTATAACTTAACGAAAACACTATTAATTCTAAACAGGGTTGAATTTGGAAGAGAGTAAGCATTTGGAATCATACCTTCATTACAGAATTCCAAAGAATAAGTGGAGCACTAACCTCTTGAAGCGTGCCGATTTTTCATATGAAATGGATTTTTTGGACTCAATTGATGGAGATGTTCCGAAAGGTAAATAAAAAAAAAAGAGACGGTTTAAAGAAAATATTGGCAATAAAAAATTAAATACATTTTATATCTTGTTCAAAAAATAGGATTGTGTGGTGCAAATTATTTATTAGCACTTATTCACATGATAAAAAAAAATAATTTTGTCCAAAGACAGTTTGATGAACCCTTATTTTACAGAAAAAACTACGGTTCAAATTTCCTGGAAAAACTATTGATATCTTGTATATATAATGGATACAAGCTCTTCAGAATTACCAACATAACGTTTCATTATTCACGCACAAAAAATTACGGGGATGTTTCACAACATCAGTTGCAAATTTGATAATCCATCAATTTTAGTTTTACATCAATTGTTTAGTTTTGATTTTTTCAGGTTCTTGGGAGGGCTACAGTAAGCATGAACTGATCTCACAATCAAAAGGATCATCACTCTCATTGGGAAATCCAGATTCTCATACCATATCCTAATTTGAATGACCAATTTCCAAAATATTTAGAACATTCAGCACTTTTTCCCATTCCTCTCTCAAATTTTTGAAAGAATTGAGCAATTCTCGACTGTTCCCAAATATTCTGATCGAGTGTCTACCATGAATAAACGTGTTATAGCACCATACAATATATTTGAGGTCCTGGCAAAGTAGTTGTACCAAGTTGTGTATCCTGTTTTAGTATATTGAAGTCCTTTGGATTTTATTTATTATTATTCCATCTTGTTATTTTAAAATGGTAAAATATGTCTCACAAAAACAAAAAATGTATGCATACATTTTAAGAAATGGTTATAATAAAATTTCCACCTGTCATTCCTTGACGAAAAATATTGATTTAGGTCATAAAAACAATTCTTGATTTTATAAAATTTTAACCTAAAAGTAAACACCTGGTATGAGTAGGGAGGAGATATTAACCTAAGTATTAACTTTTAAAATTAAAACTAGGGAAAACAAAAAATTTGCTTGGTAGGTTAAAAAATTTATCGTTTTGAAAAGTAATTCATTTAAATGCATTTTAAAATATTTTTTCAATAAAATTTGGCATTTCAACAACTGGAATGTTCTTTATCTTGAGATGGACAAATGTAATAACTTGCTCGATGTGCGACATTGAGCGCATGTTCGGAATATTTGAATGATGATACTAAATATTTTAACTAGCCTTAGAATTTATCAGGTTGAACAAACAATGTTCAAATAACCCCGAGAAAACACAACGGAGTGATAGAATTATGGTATTTAGGCATCTTATAATTAGTGTTTTCAATCACAAGTTAGACATGCAAATAGAAAGGTTTCCCAAATCTATTTCAATTCTTTCCTAATGAGGAAGAATTTCCATTGTAACTAAATTTAAGTCACATCACATATAATTAGAATACATAGCTTAGAACATGTATGTAATATGTATATCATACTGTGGCTATCTATCATCCTTAGAATTTCTAACTATGGAATATTCTTATCTAAGACTATTAGTCATGGAGAATAATGGCTTCTGAGAAAATAAAATAAGCGATTGACAATTTTTTGCCGCAGAAGATTGATGGTACAATTAGACAAAATAACTGATGAAGGAGTCCTCCGTAAAGTGAGAAACCTATGAAAGGCACAAAATAAATGAAGAATACCAATTTATATGAACAAGGATGATTTATGAAAAGCAAACAATGAAGGATGTCAGCCTTAAGAACTAAATTAATCATGAAGTAATTGGTTGTAAGCAGATTACTAGGGAGCTGCTATAAACTAATTAACAAGTCAGGATGAGGAAACACTTAGACAATTCGAAAGAAAAATGTTAAGGAAAATCTATGGCCCAATTAGAGAAGGAGAGAGATGGAGAATTAGAATGAACATGGAGATAAATGAATTACTAGAAGGGAAGGACATAGTTAGATTTGCCAAGTCACTGCGGCTGGCGTGGTTGGGGCATGTAGAAAGGATGGAAAATGACAGAATGCCCGAACTGATACTTAATAGCAAGATGGAAGGAGTCAGAAGAAGAGGTAGACCAAGAAAGAGATGGCTACAGGATGTGGAGGATGACTTGAAGGCAATGGGAGTTACAAGATGGAAGGAAAAAGCAAGAACAAGAAATGAATGAAGGAATATCATAGAGGAAGCCAAGGCCCACACCAGGCTGTAGAGCTGCAGATGATGATGATGCTATAAATTAATCCTTAGATTGATAGGTTATTATGATGAAAATATTTTCACAATTGCATGACTTGAAGATTAGCAGCAACATTCACTCAGAGTGCCCATTTACTCGAAAAAGGTTTCAAATTGGAGACTTGTTGACAAGGGTCTTCTCCCTGGAATCTATTTGAAAATATTATTTAAAAGTCCAAAATAGTGCTACTAGAAATTTTTAGGGAGACTGGCCCAGGTTACATGAGGTGGTGGAAGCCTCTACACGTTTTGTTCATTTGATTTTCCATGGTGCTTTTCTTGCTTTATCCCTTTTCTTATTTAGCATACACACTAGATACTTCCTTCAATTTCTCAATCTCCTCCTTTTGTTCCCTTTCCTCTCTACTGTCTTTGTATTACCCAGATGTTATTTCTTTAATCCTTGCCTCATAAGGATATTTCTTCATGGGTTTACAAAGTATTTTTGAACAATTTATTGAGAATAATAAATGGACCACTAAGCTGTCAAGAAAGACATAATTACTACTTTCATACAACCAAGGGGCCTGATTCTTCAGTAAACAAATAGTAGTCTGGAGGTATTTCACCCACTACCAGAGGAATGGATGGGTACACCAGAGGCAAAGGATAGTAGGGAAAGCAGTCATTAAGAACAGGTACAGGCATTAAAGGAATGCATAGTCAGAAGAAGGAATAAACCATATAGGTCTTGTCATCTTCCCCAGATAACTCTATGCTTACGAAGACCCATGTCAATCGCTAAATTAAGCTAACCTATGAAGAGATTAACAACCATGGGTTAACCCTATTGCTTACAACTACCATGTCTGGCTGGCAACCTCAATTGACTCTTCATGTAGGGCACTCGCTTGTGTCCTTGTGGGATTTCCATGGAATGTTGCCATTAGTCTTAAAAGTGCACCTTCAACTTCTAGAAGCATAATCTTCCGATTAGTTCTAAGCGTGCACAAAGGGTCAGTCTAAAAGATATTTGAAAATAAATTTAAAAATCCAGTACAAGAAAATAGCAAATCTGACAAATTAAACTTACGTTATTCAATCCAAATTTCTAAATCAGGGTTCTTACTTGCACAGACCTGGGTAAGGCTAAGCAGAGGACCTCCTCACTTCAACATGGCCAGGCAATTCTTAATAGTAGGTTTGTGTCAGTAGGTAGAAACTTCCATAAAATCTTAACACTTAGGTTCTTCAATATAGATTTATGCCTTTCTTGGAACAGGCATTGTGCCCAGATCAAGTAATGTTGGATGGAACTCCTACCAAATTTCTTTCTTGCATTCATGGAAGTCTCAAGAGTGAAACTTAGAATCAAAGAACTCTGAGATGACAGAAATATTAATGGGTGACATTGATTTTGGAATGCATTCCAATCCATTTAATTTGTTCTCATTCTTATCTGCTTTGCATAAATAGCCAAATTCACCTCTTCATCAACCATAATCATAGAGTTTTCATATTAAAAGAAGACCCAATTGCAAACTTTCAGGCTGCTGGAGCTTGCAGTATGAAGATGGAGGGCAAATTTTAATTGTACGAAACCTGTTTTGGACTGGAATGACATTCATTCATGTCATAGGAACACCTGAATACTATTTCAACTATACTGGTGATGGAAAGAAGAATATTGATGTGCCATTCATGCTTTAATGGACTATGATTTCTTTAATCAATAATTTGTTGATACAAATTCAATATTAATTATTTTGTAGCATTTGAAAACTAAGAGTAAAATAAAACATACACATTTTGTTTTCCAAAATAGCATGTACAGAATATAGGAATCAATTTTTATGAAATAAAAAGAAGCATGAGCAACATTTTCAAGTGACAATCAAATTGCAATTCTATCAAAATCAGACATGATATTTCTGAGACCTTGCTGGGATGTTAGAATTCTCCTTATTCAACACAAAAATTCCCAAAGGTGACATCATTCAATGCCCAAATGGGTCCTTATGACAAATAATTATTAACAAAATAATTCCTTGCTTGCGTCTTAATATTTTAGGGAAACCTATATTTCAAGGCAAACCCTATATCTTCATATTTAGGCTAGGAGAAAAACTGGGCTGGGAGAAAAATTTAGTGTTTCAGACTTTCGTTGTTTTTACCTCGTGAATATATCAACAAATTTTCGAACACATCATGATGTAGCCATTTCCAAACCAAGACGTAAATGTAACACCAGGTGACTTCTCTACATAGTTTAACAAGGCTAAATCCCTGAAAGACGATACAAATAAATTTGTTTGGCCAAAGTAAACAATTGACATTTGAGAACTTTATTAGAGATTGTACATCATAAGGAATTCAAAAGAAGCAAGCAAAGTAAAATACATAAACTCTTTTAAAATATTTCCCTCACATTCCCAAACATCTCTGCCGCCTAGTGCATCATATGACAATGATGGAATTTAGAAATTTTTTATATATATCACAAGAATGATTTTTTTCCAAATGTAATTTTTAATTTTTTAATATTTTTACGTAATCTAATTTGTCTTTGTAATTTTAACACATTGAGTTGGATAGAATTCATTTCAGGAAGATGACATTAGTACTTTTACTATAAATAAAATAAGCCATCTATCACTAGAATTTCATCACATTTCAGCATTAGAATATGTATTTTTTCAACTCATAATGAAATTGCTATTAATTAATTTTTACTGTAATGATCACAAGAATGAAAAATTGTTCCCATAGCATTATTTCTTCGTCAAATAGCTGTTAACTTGGTCAGCTTCACATGTACACAGAATCCTCCTACCTTAAATAAAGTCAAGGGGAATCGATTTGCCATTAACCATATCATGTTGCATGGAAAATTGTCAGACATATTACCATTGCATATTTCTGCAAGATTTTCCGCAAGTTTATGCATGTAAGTATGTTTATTCTATGGATGGCATGATTTAAGCATGCCAGAGAATAAAGGTGACCAAGCATTGCATCAACAGTACAAAAAATTTACAAAAGGAAACTGCACAATTTTTTAAAGTTGAGTTGCTTTCATCAAAAATTTCAAGAAACTGTGGGAGATGCCGCAACAGTAACTTTTGATGGAGTGTTCCACTAATATGCATTACAATGCAACAATTTCATTGTAAAATCATTTGACTGGGATCAATCATCAATGACCGGGATTCAAATCTACATCCCTCGATGTACGGCCATCGGGAGTCACCGGCCGGTTGGAATCCCAGTCAAGGTAAATGATTTTTACACTATGAAATTGCTGCATTGTAAGGCATTTATTAAATAAATACCTGATCAATTCATGCTATGTTTGTAAATAGATGGGATAATAATATCATTTTTTGTGAAAGTTACTCAAGAATAACCAAGCTATTTTCTTTGGGCATTCTGCAATATATTTTATTCAAAGAGGAACTTGTTAACTCTCCATAAGTTTTTTCACATGAGCTTTCTTGTTCACAATATCAAGTCTAATTGTCCTCTGTAATTAAGTGTGCAAAAAAATGGTGAAATACATTCCATGAAATTACAAGAGTCAAATCCCAGGTTAATCTGGACCTCTGGCCCCATAAAGTCCAGATTAGGCAGGCTTTACTGTATTAGAGATTTGTTCCCCAAGATGACTTTGCAATCTTCTACATTTCTCTTTTTTCCCATTAGTCTCATCAATCTGTATTCTTCAATATGTTTGTAGTCTGATACGGAAAATATTTTTCTTATTTTTTTAATGACAGCATAATTAAGAACTAAATTTACAAGTTAAAGAATAGTGACTGTAAATCTTGATGCATGTATTTTCCTGATGAATTTTCTCAGGGCAAGTTCATATCATAGCATACTCAACTATTTAAATTAGCAAATGCAAAATTTCATGGATATGGTAAAGTAGCAGGAATATATTTACAGGTATGTCATAAAATCATAAAAATTACAGATGGGAAGTTAAATATTCAGTTTATTACTTTGCTGAAAACATACACTATCAACGACCAAGAATGTATCCATGTGTAATTGCTATAGGGTCAACCAGGAATCATTTTAGAGTTATAACAAAGAATACATTAACCCAAGTCCATAAATTACCAACTTAACCAGCAGTCTCAAACATTAAAATGCAATCAAATGCATATACATGTATAACTACTAAAACATTTTAATTTAGTACTGCTAAGTTCAAACATTTTTTTACATACCCTCTAAAACAATAAACAATTGTAATTTATAAAAGGTAAAGTGGTCAACCAAATACAGTATTTTAAAAGTATTAAAAATTTTGTAATTTCCAAGTGTAAAAAAAGATTACTGATTACAATAGTGTGGAATATTAGCATCCACCCTTTGTTTCTTACGTGACTCCATTTCTGAGAAAAATTCCCTTATATCCTCTTCTCTGACCACCTTTTTGTTATCAGCAAATTTTTTCAAGTATTCTTTCAGTTCTTCCCGCATCAGACTGTACTCTGTAAAACAAGGTCAACTGTTAATACCTCATCATAAAATATATAACTCTGAAAAGCAGCAAAAGCAATATGAAAATCAAGCTCCAGTAGTCTTTTAAATACGAAGAGTGCAGAAAAACACTGACTATGTTATCAGTGGCTGGCCAAGGGGAAAATATTAAGGGAGAAATGCAAAAATACAACACTGGCACAGTTAACTACAATATTCCATTCATAGGCACCAAGTCTCATCCTAAAAGAATTATAATTTCCAACCACACTTCAAAATCACAAGTAAATCCATAGATTTGTTCATCACAACATGGTGAACATGAAATACACATCTGTAATTGCGCATTATACAGAATCAGCGGGGATATACCTTTGTAAAATTTAAAAATTCTTATTATCACATGAATGTAAATTAAATTGGGATAAATAATGTTCAAATTTCAGATTTACTAAGCCAATGCCTTTGCAAATCAGATGAATGTGTGTAAGAATAAAAAATACCACGAAAAATTTCCATTGGACCTCTTTTGGACAAGATAATTTTTTAAATATTAGGAAAAAAATTCATTTCGAATAAATATAAATAGAATAGAAGCAGTTAAAAGGGGATGATATTCATCTTCAAAACAGCAATCACAGTTTCTTGATATGAAGTACCTTCTTCAGTGATTCTTAACCTCTTCAGTTGCCGACCGACATCCCTTGAATTCTCAAAACGTTTTCTTGGATCCTCTGGCAAATATATTGGATATATATATACCCAATATTTACCCAATACTAAATCCCCAAATAAACCTCCACCCGATTTCTCAAGAAACTTCACCTTGTTTGACACTCAAAATTATTTTACTGTTTTCTTATGTTGCAACCCTTCTTATATACTTTCTCATAAGCAACTTTAATTTCAGGCACTCCCGGGAGTCAAACCTAGGTCCTCAAGTTAGTCCAATGCACTACCCCTAGACTACCTCTTTCCCATACATAATGATATATAATAAAAATGATGAGACCTTGTATGGCTTCCACTTTCTGCACATGACCCAGTGAGGACAAGGCCCTCATTCCCTCCTCATACTGTGAGCCATGTTCCTTTGCTTTGGCTGCTTCCTCATAAACTTGAACTGGGTCTTCTTCATCAGTGAGAAAACTAATTTTCAGTTCTTCATACATATCCTTAAGGAATACACAACATCATAAAATGTTAAGGCATGATAACAGAACTGATAACAAGGATTAATATATTAATGCTGTTTCAATGTCATGCATACAGGATTTACAGTGAATCAAAGGCTAATTGAAGGATAAACGAGGGCCATAATCGATGCCCATTCAATGTCAACATTAATTATGACATCATGAAGGTACTAACATCTGGTAAAGTTGACATAAAATATTACTGATTATGTTTAATATACTGAAGTGTTCACCACATCATTTGGGAAAACAAGTTTGAGCATAAAAATGAACTTTCTTGAAAACAAACCACAACGGATCCTGATTTGTTTTTGGTCCTTCAATTTTTATTACATTACCTCACAAACCACTTCATGTTGTTCACAAGAGACTGTTTATTTAAAATATGGAATGAATGATTTTTGTTTCAATTTATTCAGCATTATTAGAGTTTATTTCACACAATCAAAAGATTCAAGCCCTAGTGGCAGATGTTCAAGAAAAATTGACTGATCTGAAATGTCATTTTAAACCATAAAGACAACAAAAATATAAAATGGTTAGGGTTTATGAGCGGCATATTGTGTATGTATCGTTAAACTTTTGATGCATAGGATTGGTAAGAAAAGCATGCAGAATGTTTCCTATGATGAACTCGACATATTTTATGACAAGTTTTGTTTGAACTACTAAGTAATCAATGATCCACAAAACAAATGCCATGGCTAAATTCTTTCAACAAAAAAGTCATGGCAATAGACCAAGAGCAGTTATGATATAGACAAATTATTTGAGTAACAGAATACAAATCTGTATATCATAATGTGTAAGGTTTGAATAAATCCAATTTTCCTTTTATAATCATGGTGAGATTAATTTTCAATCATAAGGAATAAGTAGTGACTCATCATTATAAATGGGACGTGTTTTGAGATAGGTTATCATAACATGAAAATAAAGATGGGTGGGATTTTTTTCCCTTAATGGGGAAAAATACCCATCTTACAATCAGGACCGTAATTTAGAAGCAACACTACACAACTTTCTTAGCTGCAATTTCATCGATCTCAACTCTCAGTGAGAATGTCATCATAAAGTCATTGTGTTGTTAAAAATATTAATGAACCCAGAAGATGAAATCACTAATTAGATTAGATCCATTTCCCATTAACTCTTCACACTAACTTGATTCCTTTATTTGCAAAATATGAACTGAGGAGTTTTGTTTCTTTTAGTTGAATAGTCACCATGAGGCAGGATAGGAGTGAACATTTCTTCCATACCACCACTAATAGTAGTAGTTTTGGGGTTTTTTTGGGTGCATCGACAGCTATGGTCATTTTGCACCACCCACCACTAATATATACAACCTATATGTATATACTATTTTCCTCCCCATGGACTACAACCTTGAAATGGGGGAAGGATATTGTGTCCCGATGACCCCCAGAGCTGTGCTGGTGGGAGTAATGACGATTGCTCCCGGTAGGTTCACCCATGTCCATGAAATATCAAATAATTGAAATTTCACAAGACAGACAAACCTATCCATAGCCACAATAAATGCAATACATAGAGAGTAAAGTAAAAATCAAGGCTAAACATACCTTACATTTTTTGCAAGAACAGAGTACTTTCCTCCATCCCTCTCCCCAATAAGTTGCACCTTTAGAAGGTATTGCCTTATATGTTAAGAGTTTACAAACTGGAAGAGAGTTGAGCACTTGTTTAGGACAGTCATTCTCTCTTACATTATCAAGGATCTTGGTCATGAAATGACAACTTATTTACCTTCTTCCTCACTTTCAGCTGATTTTTTTGAAGGAGAGCATTTTGGTAAAGAATCATCTGTTTTGGTAACTTCAGTTGTTATGCTATCAGATGGCTCACCCTCAGCAGTTTTTACATGGAAAACTAAGAGCAAAATCACAGATTACTTTCAATTACAAGTGTCCAATGGCAAATTCTAATGATTTGGTAAGGAATCCCAGTTTATAGGAAGAACTTGAAAAAATCAACCTATGAACAACTAAAAACAAAATAAGACTATCTAAGCCATTTCCCTTGAATGAAAACCTTGTGTTAAACAGATGCATAAATAGTTGAAGACCCAAAACGATTTATATGTAAATCATAGTCACTTAAATTTCCTAAATTTCTTTTGGAATACCTAATAACATACCACTGACCTGAATAGCCAACATAATAACTCAGGAATGTATACTTTTCCATACAATGTAAACAGATCATCTCGGAATAGTTTTCAGCAGGAGGTGAACTTCCCAGGTGCTAGAATGGAATGAAATAATTGTAAACGGTATGCAACGTGTACATAAATGCCACTAAAGAAGAGACAGCATAATCAAACCAGTGAAACTTCAAATTTATTATGTAACCTCTGCCAGGCATCAATCAGTCCTTCAGTGAAGAGGGAAGGTACAATTAACACACAATTAGCAGCATGACTATGAGAGGTAGTAATTTGAGGTGTTCCCTTGTAATTTGACATGTATAGTCATTGGACAAAAATATTATTAAAGCCTTATAGTAATGGACAAGCATGTGGATTTTACTTCAGTGAAGGTCTTTTACATGCCAGGCATTTATATTATTGAGACACTACATTTATTCTAAAACCCAATGTTGTTACGATTTGGGTGCATTCTGAAGATGGCTCAGTAATTTCTCTTCCAGGATCAGGAATATGATAAGGTACAAATACAAACTATCTCTTATCTCCAAGAATGCCATTGGTGTCACTGAATTTCTTTCTCCGCATAATTTATATTTTCCCAAGTATATCTCAATGTGATAGCCTAAACCAAACACAAACGGGTCTTTAAACTCAAAGGATCATTATTTTAATTATTAACAGGAATATCAAATTTCCATATAAAATTCCTGACTTTCTTTAAAACTGCTACCCTTTTCCAAAATTATTCCTGAATTGAAGTCATTTCAAATTTTCCCTAAATTTCCTGAGTTCCTTTACTGAGGCCACTCTTGGGTAAAAGGAGTGAATTTCACCACTGACATAAATTTATTACGAAAATACTTTTCCTCTTTCCTAACTGTGTACTGTGAATGCAAAATTATCCCATCTTTAAAAAAACAAAATGCCACAAAATAGATCAAGATACACAGAAAATAACTAAATTTATTTCATATGATCTTCCTCTAATGTTAGTCAAAATATCATCAATCTTAACACAATCTTGATTTTTAATATCTACCCAATTTATTTACACAATGAGTCTAGATGATATTGATCATCACTCTTTTGAAATGAAACACAGAAAACTGTGCATCGACATCTAATTAAAAACTTATGCATTCAGCCTAGAAAACCTTAAATCTTCTTCTTTAAAAAATCTTAAAAGTCAATTAGATTTTCCAAATTTAAGTACACCTGAAAATTAATTGGAAGTAAGTTTGGATTAGAGCTAAATTTATTTACCTTTAGATTTATGCAATTTCATTATGAGAAAATCCCAATTTATGCACGATGGGATTGGATAATTTTTTAAGTCAAAGTTCATAAAAATTACCACCAGTAATACTACGGCCCTAATTATAGGATCTATTAACATCACTTTACATATTTTATAATTGCATAATACAATTTTTTCCACGAATACTATTTCAAAGATTAAGTCCAAAAAATAATCTGATATGAAAAAATAAGCTTTTAGCAAAATCATATGCCTAAATTCACGAAAAAAAACTTTGAAATTAACTGATTCTAAATAATATTTAAGAATTCTTTAAAATATGCACAACTCTCAGGAAAAGTAACACCAGCCACCCATTAGAGAATAAAGAAGAAAATTACCCGTCCATGGTACCAATCCTCACACATTATGCATTGAATCATTTCATCTTCAATATTATCATCTGGATCTGGGTATGGCCTCTTGCAAGAACAGTACACTCCTCTAAAATTATCGTTGTATGAGTTAAGTTCATTGACCGCATCTCTTTCCTAGATTGAGAAAATAATATAAAGGACATTGTAACAAGTAGTCACTTATAGAAACTTAATTTATGATTCGACAATCTACTTACAGGTTGAAGAGTGCATTTGCTGGGAAAGGCTCTGTTTCCGCAATCACATCGGAAATTCCTAAACATGTACAATACAATAACCAGTTAGAATACAGACTTCAACTCATAGCAATTTTTTATCTTCATCAATCAAATTTACCTCTTTGTGTACAATTCTACCAATTCATGATCTTCATGGCAGTGGTAACTACATGCTAAGCACACGCCACCTTTATTCTCTTCATCTGCACTTATGCACGTCATACATGCATAAAGAGGCTGTCTTTTCACATATCCCTAAACAATAAAAATATTTTATAGACAATTTTAGAAGATAAAACTTGAATTAAGTTTAAACACAATTTCTGATAAATAATTTGACAAATGTCGTCAAAAATCAAAAGATATTAGTAGGTGAGCCGCGGAAATAATAATCAGCTAAACATGTACGACCATTTAAAATTATGCTATTTATACAAAGAATTCAATGGGAATTGGTACGCCATTATTTTTTACAAATTCACTTTCGTAAATATGGGAATTACTACACTACTCACCTGGGCATATGTGCAGTGTAGGTCATCCGAGCCTCCCAACACGGCATTAGCGTCTTCTTCCAATTCTTGCTCACCTTCTAGCACTTCCAACATAGTGAGACCTTTATCATCTGCTTCACGGCACTCTTTAATTTTATCAGGAGATGAGTTAGAAGTTCCCGCCATTGTGAGACACTAATATTTTGCAAGGGATATCTTTAGTAAGCTAAATAGAAGTAGGTGCTACGCTATTTTTGGGAGTTAAATTTTGGGGGTGGATAAAAAATGGTTAAGCAACAATTTATGAAAGTTGGAATTCCAATGAAAGTTCCTAGACCCAAAAATACTTGGCTTTAGGACTCCAGATTCGTCGCCGTTTCCGCTGTAGATTTTGACAGCTGGATCCATCGATATCTCGTTCGCACCATCTAATCGATTTCCACGATTTTAACCTATGGGATTTTCAGTTTTGTATAGATCGCCCTATGCGTGTTCGTGAATCGCATATAATTCTCCATAATAATAAACAATCAATCAGTCCTTGAAATTTTTGAAAATGGATTCAATCCTATTACCCTTTTAAATGTCCTCTTGAAGGCACACTTAAGCAAGAAAGTGTGGGAGAGATCAATCGCAATTACCACAATTTTTTGCTTAAATTAACAAACCGCAGGTGCTAATAGACGACATAAGCAATTGCTTGTGCGAAAAATAAATTTGCCCAATAGAAAAAAAAGGATCTCAGACTTACTGCTATTAGAGAAATGTAAATACCAAGGAAATAGCAAATTAAATCAAAAGGAATAATTTTTAAAATATATTCAATTCACTTGGTCATAAGCTAGTGCTGTTTAAGTTTGGGAAAATAGTAGATGTATCCTTGTAAAACTCTATGGACTCATTGACGCCTCCAATTAGGACAAGATCCTCAGGCGTAAGGTTAACATTTAATCGAATGCAGTTGGAAGCTCACCGTTCGAAATGCAGCCGCTATAAATCAATTCCTTCAAAATAAATACACCTTGCGATACCGTGTCAAAACGACTTCTCTGGGTTAAGATCAAGTAATCATACAAATAAGGAATTAGACTGTTAATTAAGTCGAATTTATCGTAAAATTCAAAACCCTGTGTATAGTGAAAATACCCAATGCCTATATTTTACTATTTCCATCATCACCCACATTTCGGAAGCTTAGAATCTACACACCTGTCACATTTCACTAAGCATTGCTTGACGCTTTCTTTATTTTATAATCCTACAACTCTTAACTACTAGACTGCATAATTAGGTAAACTATTCCAACTGCTCTATATTTTGTTTTCCTATTTCAACACATAAATTACCTTCTTCACAAACCTAATTATCTTTTTTTGTGTACATTGATTCACATCTCACACCTACAATACAGACTTGCTAATTAATTTAGCAATGATTGTAAACCCTTGACAAATTAGCTTATTTTAGATCACCTGTAAGTCTTGTGTTACAAATTCCTTGCCATTCCCATTTGCAATTCTTCCCTCAACTTTTTTAATTTTCCCCAACATTCTATTGAGAACCATTGCAAAATCCACACAATAAAAAATTACACTTTGATTCTATGTTCCTCTGCATAAGTGACTGCATTATTTATTCTCTCCCATTCCCGAGTCCAAACTGATCTGATTATCCACTTGCCTTTCTCTCCATCCTACTATTGAACCACAGTACCACTTTAGCTTCATGCAAAATCAAACTTACTGCTCTATATAGCGCACAACCATTTACATCCTATTCTAATCACTATGTCTTATTTTTATTGAAACAAAATAAATTATACTTAAGTATCAAAGTCCTCTTCTCAACCTTAACCACAAATTATGTTGACACTATGAAAAGCAACCAAACCAAAAAGAGAATAAAACTTCTTATATCCTACCCCAAATCCAAGGAAGTGAAAACTACGTTTAAAATACAGCGGTACTATCCTGCTCCTGTAGTCCAACATCATCAGGTTGAGAGCTTCACCAACCCTCACAGAATGCTATAGATCACTGGGAATGGCTGATGAAGTAACAACACTGCAATGTCCACCTTTATCTTTATTTTCCACAAATTTGGATTCACTGCACAGGAAACATCTTCAAATGGTACTGGTTTATCCAAGTGTGCCACCCACTTCATTGGTACCAAGGATATATTGCTTGAATCATGCTGTTTTGGATGCATTCAATGCCTTCATGAGGTCCAGTAGGGTGGTGTGAGTCTTCAACAATAGGGAGATCTTCATAGATGCAAGTGGTATAGATTTTGTTCCAAGTTTGGTCAATTTTTCCACGCTTGGCATTGGGTAAAGACTTGAATCCCAGTAACAGGTTTTCTGTCGTATTGTGGTCCTTACTTGGGAAGAAGGATACGTACTAATGAGCTGTGTCAGATAGGATTTTGATTGTGGATCCCTTGGCACCTATCATTAAGAATATGCTAAGCAAATGCTGCATTTCTCTCAACCTTTTCCTGAACTACCAAAATGCCATCTAACCTTGCCAAATTACCTACCTTTTCCTCTTGATATAAATGACCATATCTGTTGTTTGCCTCCCGTAATAACTTATACTACAACATTATCCTGCTCAAAGATTGTTTGCCACGAACATACTCGTTACATTATTTTGTCTTTCTCCTTGGGCATTTTGTTTCCCTAGACTAAATTTGTCCACATTATTTTCTAATTCAGCTATTATATTCTAGGCATCCTTGAGGGCTAGTTTTTACTTTGCTTCAACTGCAGTGAGAACTTCCAATGGTATACATACCTCTTCCATGGATATTCTGGGCAGATAAGACATGCGCATATCTATGCACCCAACCTATCAGCGGTTCCATATTTAAGCAAAGTATGTTTAAGGTTTTTAGAGTCGACAACACTACTTATATTGGTTTCTCATCGTCCACTTTACACTCGCATTCATTCACAATAATACTTATTTTTACAACAAACAGGATTAACAAGCCTATCAGATTAAATATTGATATGGACGAGTACCATTCTAGCCCTAAAGGACATCATGGGATTTTTTGTTCTCATCTATATAGTTACAGCAATACCTTTATAATTAGCACTAATATGGAACTCAAACTAGGAGATGCTGTTGAATGTACACCAGTGAAACTTTTAGTAAACTACCTAACAAGGAAAAAAAGGGGAAACTCTCACCACAAAATTAAACATATAAAAAACCATAAACACAGTAATCAACCCGAAGGTCGGTTTAGTAGGTGATGGTAGAGCTCACCCATGTACTAAGCCTGACGGCGTGTGAATATTCACATATCAGGGTAGGGGGGCCAGTTCCTTTCCCTGTGCCGGTTATGGTTTCCCAGGAAGAACTGGTACCCGAAAAATCAACTAGCTTGGGTGGAGCTGCAGGTGCCCAAAGTGCCTTGCCCGGGAATCGAACCCGGGACTCTCTGGTCAGCAGTCCAACGCTCTACCCGCTAGACCACCGCGACCCACATTAAACATATAATATACCAATATAGTGTAAGCATAACATTTTACTCCAGTGAAAATTCATGTTATCATTTTAATTTGACTCCTTAGGTAATGTGTGCACTGTATACAATTGGCCTGTTCTATACATCTAAACCATGTCTTGGAACCAGTAAAAATTATCATGGCTATAATCTTGATTAGCTCTCTCCTAATAAGTATCTAAATTTCCCAAATAAATTAACAGAAAACTGAGTAGTTAAATGATAATGTGTAGGGAATGTAGACCAGAAATTTCACACTGATGCTTCTTTCTTGAACAATACATGCCCCAGGCTGATAATTGATAATCTACAATGTTTTAGAAATATATGTACATTTGATTTCAATATTTTTTTATTTACAAAACAAATTGCTTTTATTCAGCATTTGCAACTTAGTAAATACAGCATCAGCTAAAATAAGTGCATGACTAATACCCCATACCATGGCTTTTTACAAATTTACTGATTTTGTGAGGTTTACACAAGATGAATACTCCTTAATATGGAGATTATTGTGCTGCTGCCCTAACCTCTGAATCTATGCAACTTTCAACTTATGTGATATAATAAATGTCCAATCACCTTGAGATATTACAATTGCTTGGTTAAGAATATGAGCTTGCCTTACCTTTAGACCAAGAAATGCCTGTAAAACTCCTAGGAGCACAAGTATTTGCAGTGAAAAAACTTCAATGAGTGCATATTGGCATTTTCCTCTTAATTACTAACAAGTTTGTCAACAGATGAATGAAGATCAGGAGGGGCTGCACTGGCACTGTTTTACATGTCACTTTGAAATAATGATGTTTATAAATTGTTGACAAAAAATGCAGGGTAATGGATATATCCACACTGGGCCCTAACATCAACCATTGGAAATGCTGGACCATTAGAGGTTCCTGTAATGAACTTCAGGAACTTCACTCAATTCATTTCTAAAATGGAAAATGTCAATCACCATGGAGTGATTACATAAAGAGTGGCCAGATATAGTATCACAAAAGTTGTTGGCCTTACTTAGCAGGAGTATGCATGCACTCACAGCAATCATCCAGTGAGATACATGCAAATAGAGATTGTACACTCTGTAGAAAAGCATAAAGAGTGGGGGTTAAAAAACCCTTCAGTGATGGGAAATATTTCACAGAAACACTAGCATTCAAAATAAATATAATGAAATTTTGAAACAATTAATAAATTTCATTCGCTAAAAGCACCAATTTTCAACAATTGTAGAAAATATTAAAATAGCACTGAGGCTATTTTCAAAGACAACTAAAATCACATGATTTATAACATGTCTTATCCACTATGTAAAAAATGTTTCCATAAATCATAACAAATATAAACAATCATTAACATGCATCTCACTCAAAAAGTAACAACAGAATTAGATGAGGTTTTTTTTTAAACAGACAATTTTTCAAAGTGCACAATAGCCTCAAAAACCTTTCCTCTGTACAAGAAAGTCATGGACAATATAAAAATATCCCGCGCATAATTACACAACCTTACATTTCAAAATAAGTAGGCCCTCTTCCTATAACCTACTAATAGCAATATCTCTAAGAATGCCATCAGAGCTATTTCTCTGTACTGCTGATATGTTGCCATCATACAGTCAATCCTGGCAAACAGCAAGTGCTTCCTCACGCTCTTCAACCAACTCCTTCCCCGTAACATCCAGCTTACCCTGAGCAAACTCGCTTATAGTTAATCCCTGAAAATAAATACATTATTATATTATGAAGAGAATAATACAAGAATGAGTGCGAGCACTATGAAATTCAAAGAACCCACATTAAACACCCAGAAGTAATTTTAGCATATACCTACTAGTATGCACACAAATACGGGAATTTCACAGGGCAAACAAGTTTCTGATCTTGGATCCCTCAATGATTTTTTAATTGAAGTGAATGAAGTAATTTAAATGAAGGATTTTTTATTCCTTTAAATTAATTCGGAATGAACAGTGTAAGTTTCTCAACAGCTTTCCAAGACTTGAGATTTGGATTAAAATCCCAATCCAAGCAAATTATATTTACACAGGGCAACTTTCGTTTTTGTGAACAGCATGGAATATTTTAGCTTAAAGCATAAAGAGGAGATTATTCATTTTTGTGAAATTCGAAATCATGCATGTGTAAATATTGATAACACCTATTTGTTTTTATATGAAAAGTGTTAAAATAATAGAAGAGGCATATTCATATAAAATCAGTTCAAGATATGTCGCCATTAGATGATAAAGAAAGGAAAGACAAAACACAAGCAAACAGAAATAATAATACCTAATGAACTGTGCTGAAACTAACTTTGGCTTGTTATTTCTTTTATTGTAATTAATTTTTAATAGTGTTTAGGCAGATATCCCATTGTTTGGGCAGCAGGTGAATTTTCACTACAAAGAAAGAGTTTGACTGATGCTAGAACTTATTTATATCTTTGACATTACTAAATCAATTTCCCTTGAGGTATTTCTTTAACAGCATGAAAATATGAAACTTAGGTGTGATAAATATATATGCAGGACTTTTAAGGCCCACCCATTTCTCCCTGGCTAATACATAAACATGAAAATTGGTGGCATGTGACCATACATTGTCAAGCAGAATAATTTCTGAATCCCATACTAGAGCAGTTGTTTTCAAACGCTTATGAAGTGTCAGTGCATACCACTGAGCACTGATTGTGTCACTGAGATCATTACACTCGAGCAAAATGGTCTCTTGTAAGCCAAAGAAGGCAATTAGCATAGCATCCAGATGAATGCTGTAGTTTGCAAATTCTGCAAAACAAGATCCATTCTCTATTTTTTGCAGTGTTCAGTCAGCATGTTGGGTAGCCATTGGCAACATTGAACTGACTTGCTGAAACATATATTTCAATGACAGTTCGTCTTGAATACAGTGTCAGACTCCACAATCAGACCATCAGTTAAGGACTTTGTGTACCTGGCCAGGATGTGGAAAATATGCCATTCCCTCAAAGCCATCGTGGAATATTTGTGACAATTGGCAATAGTAGTCTGAAGCATGCAGTTTTTTTTCTGCACACAATGAAGTCTCCAATAAATTTCCAATGGCTTACTTCCCTCAATTGTTAAAAACTGCACCAACATTCACGGAATTTGCTTGGTTGGGATTTTCATTTAACCAGTCATCTTCAATGTAATGCCACACTTTTACTAATTAAGCCTATTTTCAACATTTGCAAATACTGAACAGAGCTTCACTCTGGTGGCTGCATTCCAAAACTTGACATTCAACTCATCACATGATACATTCCAAACAGGTTGATTTGACCACGCCTCACAATTATTTGCATTATCATATGCACACATTAAGTGGGCCTAAACTTCTTTCGAGATCTACTATTTGACAAAAAAAATTGAAAGATCATAAAATATATTATTGGGAAAATTGACCCAAAATTAAACTTTGTCAAACATATGCCTGAGGGCAACAACAACCAGTAATCTTTTACCAGAGACATACTCTGTCAGACATAGAGTGGTAAAAGTTCGGAAAATAATTTATGTACTCAATCATATTGAAAATGCTATAGCCACTAACCACTAAAACAAAAAAAAAAGGTCTCACGTCCCCACCACCCTCCTCCATCCCCACACTTATCCTTGTTTTCATTAAATCACAGAAATGGATAACTTTCATTATGGATAAAATGGACAAATGTTACTTTTAATTTTAAAGATATACTTGTTTTCTCTTTGAATGCTCCAGTAAACTACTTTTAAGGATGTATATCCAACCTAATTCAAGGGGAACAATTTTACTGGTTAGGGATTCGTCACATCTTAAGTTCTTAAACTAAAATTTTTCCATTCCACTGATCTTAGGCTAAATCAAGGTCCTATTGGTATACTAGGTAAATTATAAGATTAAATATTAATAAGTTGCACTGAAATAAGCATACCTGCACTATCTTCCATTCTTTATTTTGAATTGTCACAGGAAATGAGAACATTACACCTTCAGGAGTACCATAGGAACCATCTGAAAACACACCCATTGACACCCAACCGGCACCTGAAGTTCCATGCCATATGTCATGCATGTGGTCAGCAGCTGCCTTGGCTGCAGACATGGCAGATGAGAGTTTACGGGCCTTAATTACTTCTGCGCCACGCTTTTGAATTTTCTGTGAAAATTTGTAAATGCAAAATTATTAGCACAAATCACCTGAGTGCTGTAATGGTTCTGACTACTTTAAAATGTACATCAAATCAGGAGAAGTCCAAAATTTACAGAGTGCACAAAGAATTCAGTTGATATTAGAGTTTTCGTCAAATACAGGTAAAACTCACTATTATTATTTCATTTTTTTTTTGAGGATTACAATAATAGTCAAATTCCACCAAATTTTTATAACATACATTTATAATTGAAATAAACTAATGCTTACTTAAACATTTTCAAAAAAAAGTACTTTAGAGATGAACAGATATCAACAAATACATAAAATCTACTGTAAAGGAAAATTTTACGATGCCCTTAAATCTGCCGACTACAAAAGACATGTGCATTACGAGGGTTGCTGTTTATATTTTCAGCCTAATAATGAAAAGACAGTAATTTATTGTTGAAAATGGCTTTGTTGTTTTTTGAAGTATTCTCCATGATAATCAATAAACTTTTGCAGGCGCTCGAACCAATTTTCATAAGATTTTCCACTCAGATTGAGGTACCTCCAAAACATGGTTTTTGAATGCATCAACGGATTCTTCAGGCACCGAAAAACATTGGCAATCACGGCTGTACGAAGGATGACCCATCAATTCAAAGTTTTGGCAAGTCAAATAAGTAGTTGTTCCAGCCGATCTGTAAGGGCTTTCATTGTCAAAATGAAGAATGATCCTTCATTGCCACTTCATTTTCTGTTTTCCATCAAGCACTCCTGACAAACAAATGCTCGGGTACCATTCAGAATTCACGGTTCTACGTTGTTCTAATGGCACGGTTGCCACATGTCCGGTTATTCCAAAGAAACAGGCGATCATTTGCTTCAATGTGCTTCGTGCATGAATCACTTTTGTAAGATTTTGGTTGTCTTGGAAAACCCATACAGCGCGGTTTACTATTTTGTTTCGGGCTCATATGCATAGATCCAAGATTCGTCACCCGTGTGGATGTAATACACAGCTTTTGATGCACCACGATTGTATTTCTTGAGCATTTCTTTGCACCAATTGACACGAGCATCTTTTTAAGCTTTCGCCAAATTGTGCGGGATCCAATGCAAACAAATTTTTTTCACAGTTAAATGTTCATGCAATATCTTATTGATGCTCGTCATACTAATCCCCAAGGATGCCTCAATCTCACGATAAGTCACATGACGATCTTCCTTTAATAGTTCTTGCACAGAATCAGCATTTTCTTGCCCAACAATTGATTTTGGACGACCTTCACGACTTTTGTCGCTGAGCGAGTGGTGGCCAAGATGGAATTCATTATACCAGCATTTCACAGTGGCAAAGAATGGGACTACATCGCCAAAAGTGGGGGTAAGTTGATTGATGCACTCCTGTCTTGATAATCCATGTCGAAAGTCATAAAAAATCATCCCACAAAAGTGCTCATGAGTTAACTCCATTTTATCGCTGAGACAAAATTTTCAAGTCACAGTAAACGACACAAGTTATGATCAAACGACAAAATGTTATGAAGAAAGTTAGCATTGAAAGGGTCAAACTTTAAGATGGAAATGTCAGATGGCACCTAAAGCACTCAAGTGTTGTCAAGGCTTAAAATATAAATACCAACCTTTGTAAAGCTAAGCCTTGAAGACCTTTGCATCATGAATTTTGGCATATGTGAACACCATGCATTAAATTATCATCATCAATTATAAGCAAAGCTCAAAGATCTAACACTTAAATTTAGTATAAATAAATAATGCCTTTTAGAATGAAGTATTATAGAACAATATTTACCTCAATAAATTCTGTTTGAAGCCATTTTTCATCACCAACTGCTTCATAGACTGTGCTTTCCTTCCCTGTTTGAAGCTTAACTCTAGCATGGGAAACATCAGGGAATTGTGTGGAGGAATGATTTCCCCAGATTATTACACCCTGAACACATGACACAGGTACTTTCACATGTGCTGCAACTTCCGCTGTGGCTCGATTCTGATCCAAGCGAGTCATCGCTGAGAAATTTTCTTTAGGGATTGAAGGAGCATACTTTGAACATACTAATGCATTTGTATTGGCTGGATTTCCAACCACTAAAACTTTAACAGACTTCTTTGCAAACTTGTCCAATGCTTGGCCCTGAAAAAAGAAATAACTCATAAAAATACATTCTTCTTACTGCAGAGCAAAAACTTTTAATTAGGCATTAAAATGTGTGACTAAGCAGTGTGGATGAGGACACTAGCAACCTTCGAAATGGCAATGAACAAAACATTGAGATTTGTATGTGATTTTGAAACTAAAGACTTAAGAAACATGAATTTGCTAAGTTTAAAATGGCTAACAGTAACAGATAGCAGAATATATTTGACTTAATTAATAGTTTCCATGTCTTCCGGACTAAAATTCACCCATATATACTCAAAACATTCACAGGTGCATGACCAGATCCCACTGTTTCAACTTAAAAATCCCACATCAACAACCTGAAATATACCATTAATCCTTCATAGCCATGTTCAAACTTGCAATTCAGTAACTGAAGATTCTCTGAAGAAACTCTGACACCATTTGATAAAAAATTGAGAAATTCAAAGGGTAATAACCATAATATATGAAGCAGTTTGACTTGAAGCATTTGTCTTTCAATTAAATTCTCATTCTGTTCAGGAGGAGTCTTTCTCTTCATGCACTCACATTAATTTGTGATCTTTCATTGAAATAGTATGCCTGTGCTTAGTTAAATGTATTTGTTGAAATCTAATATCATGGTTTGAAATTTGTAATGCATGCAAATACTGTAAATGCTCAATGTTATGATTGTGATTGAGAGAAAGAGAGAAAACTATTCGTTCTAATGCCATAGCATTTACAAAATGAATTCCTAATTCATTTTTATTTTCTTGTGCAATGTTTTTCTTACTCTCTCAATGTGCCTTTCATGAAATGCAAGCATCTTGTCTCTTGGGGGCCACAGTGGTCTTGGTGATGATCTTAGTGGTCACAATAGACTTATTATAACTAAAATACCATTAAATTTTCCAGTTTGAAATTACAACTTAAAACAACATGAATGAATAACTTGCAACTAAAAAAGCCAATGAAAAATTGCCTGGTTAATAATGACTGGAAAACCAAACTTAGCTATGTGGTTTTCATGCAGTTTAGATCGAGTTATTGATCGAGTTGAGTTGAGGCTGAAACTATGGATTCAATATCAGCATCTATTTAATACTTGGATGTTCAAAGTCCAAGGCTCTATCATTGTGAATCTGGAAATAGGCTAAGTAATTATCACTAAAAAACAGTTTTATGAATGTAAAACATTTTTTCCTCGAAAGATTTCTCTAAATGTCTAATTTCCCTAACTTCTCTAAAATAAAATTAAAAGTTTACAGACATTCAGACAAAATATTTTATTATCCATAATGAAAGATGAAATGTGTATTTCAAAATTGGTACAGATTCTAAAAAGATAAAAAATTACAAAGTTGGATTCCCTAGAAGTTATGTCCTTAATCCAGCTGCTATTACGCTGACTTTTATGTTCCAAGAGTTTTCCCAGGACAAATACATATCTTGTCTGCACCAAAACATTCTTAATATTTAAATTTATAGCCCTATGAATTGACTGTCTCCAAGTATCATTCCCTTAAATGATCTACATGTGCTTACAACATAGATCTTTTTCCAGGTTGTGAAGAAAGGCTACTTATTTTGGCAAGAAACATTTAATGTGTTCATTGAGAAAGAAGTAAAATATTCGTTTCCTGTTTTAAGAGTGAACAAAAATTCTACCTACAGAATTAAATAAACAACCATAAACCCAATCCTAGAGATGAATACCAAACCTCCATATTCCAGCAGGCAGAACATTTATAACACATTTAACACTGCACTAGTTTGTATGTTTTTCACAAATGATTTCATGTGGTCAAGTTAAATAGGAGAGTTCAAATGAAGATACCTGAGTAATGCTTTTAAACAAGTAAAAAAATTCAAACATTTTATAATTTAGAAGGCACTTACAAAATAAACATACAAATCTTTAACTGTAACTATTAATACGAAAAGTGAAGAATCAGGCGTGATATTGTGGAATCGAGACATAATGAAAACTTTGTTGCAATTTTCCACAGTTAAAACTTTATTGCCGACCATGGTTTCGATACACTGTATCATCTTCAGGTGTAACCTTTCAGGTGTAACTGTATCATCTTCAGGTTAACCTGAAGATGATACAGTGTATCGAAACCATGGTCGGCAATAAAGTTTTAACTGTGGAAAATTGCAACAAAGTTTTCATTATGTAACTATTAATGTTTTATTCACAATAATATGGTTCAATTGTATTCGTGTATGAAGTTATGAAGTGAAATTGACCAAAAAAAGAGAAAGGTACTGGTGAAATTCTTGTCAAAGATGAGGATAAGTAAATGAATGGAACAGGTACTTAGAGAAGTTTCATGATGAAATGGAAATGCATGGAAGAATACTGGAAGAAGATACCTCCACAGTTGACAACAAAAGGAGACTAAATAAATACATCTTCAGAAGTGAACCTCATTCCACAGTAAAAATTTAAGAGAAAAAGTGGCAGAAATATATGAAACAAGAAAAAATATAACAAGGGCTAGAAAATAAGGTGCCACTGAAAAATGAAAAAAATAAAAACGGATTAGCAGAGTAACCTTTGAAGGGAAAATTAAGAGATAGGTATGTGTAGGGCATTTACATGAAAATTGGAAAACAAAAGAGGTCATAAGCTGATCGTTTACCGAGGACCATAATTGAAGGAAACATCGAGGGGAAAATTTTTGGAGTAAGTCAAAGATTTAATTACACGAAGCAATTATGGGCAGGTAACAGGATAGATGGAGGTTATTCGATGAACTATCCCTCAGATTGCTAACCCGTGACAAAGAATTGGCGTTCGGGAAAGCATTTCATATATCAAAAAACAGAAAGATAACACTACTTATATTCCCGGGCTGGCATCCATCGCGCCAGGGTCGCCGAGATATTTTCAATGCCAAAAAAATTTTAACCCGCGGCCGCCAACAGTGCGCAGATTAGTTCCAGCTATTGTATGTGGAAGCACATTCAAGGCAGGCCGAAAAGGATGTCTGTGTGGGCGTTTCACATCGTTACAGATGACGCGTATACGTATGCGCTTCCGTGCGTTCCTGAACCTTCGGCTCACTTGCGTTTTTTTCTTTTCGTATAGCTCGTTCGCAAAACATACCACCACGTCCTGCCGTCCTATATAATTTTATTTGCAGAGAATGAAAGCAAAATTGGGAAATGTCAATTAATGGATCACGTTCAGTTCGAAATCTTAAATGGACGTTTGGTATTTCCGGTCCTTGAAATCTTGGTAAAATTGTAGTCCTAAAATTGAGTCATCGCCATCATTGTCTTCACCCAAGGCAAACGGTGGGATCTACAGGAATTCTAGACATTAACATTTTAGAACCCATGTATACATAAGAGTAATTATGCATTTTACGTTAATAATTGTATGATTGGTCCCGGATTATCAGAGACAGCAAAACATTGAGATACTAAAATTTCACACCTTATCAATTTTTGATCAAAGGAAATTCAAAACTAAGACTTCAAACTAAAATAAAGAACGAAATATGTCCTGACAAATAATTCTACATACCTACTATGGGGTTGATGAACGTGGTTCTCATTGTATTCATTACCGAAATCAATTGTATAACAACATTTTTGCTTCAACAAATATTGGAGACCAACCACCTACTTATGGATAACTGAATCATTAATAATAACACTCCCACTCATTTCACCATTGACAAAATTCATGTCTCTCCAATCTTTGGGGACAGGTTATCCATTAAAATCCGACATTGACGTCACGTATCCTGACGTAGCCCATGCATAGGATATCATAGAAGTAGGTTTTTGAAGAACGAATAAATACAGAGGGCTGAAATGAAAACAAAACCATCTCGATGGCAAACTCATCCAAAATTTTAAGGTATTTTCGTTGCCGTATACCATTCAATAAACATTCTCTCCAAATAACTAATGCTCCACTGCATTTATTACCGATTTTTTTGTGTTCTGAAGTGTATTTGGGCAACACGCTTAAAATGAGAGTTATGGCTGTCAAAGAAGCAAGGCGATCTCATGATTCTAGTTCTTCCATGACCGTATCGATATGCTGATTTCAGAGTTAAATGAAGACTTTTTTGTTGTCTCAGGCGTAACTTTATGGAATTTGCATGAAATGAAATACTTACTTTGTAATTCCACAAAATTTATTTAAAAAACACGACCCATGTTTCGGCGTTGAACGATGACGTTCAACGTCGAAACCTGGGTCGTGTTTTTTAAATAAATTGTGTGGAATTACAAAGCTAAGTATTTCATTTCATTAAATGAAGACATTTCCTTGAAGCCTAAGGGAAAACCCGGCAGCGGAGAGTACTCATCATCGGAATAATTGAACTTCAAAGCGATACAAACTTTTGACTGCTAGATTTCTAAGGGTTAGCAGTTCCCTTTGAAAGGGAGACGTGCCAGTATATTACGGCAGGTGCCCAGAAGCCTTCTTGGCAACGATAGTGGCTCAATTTAGAACAGAGTTGGAAGCGCTACCGTGTCAGTAACCTAATGAACCACGCTCGTGCGCCAGTGGCCTATAATTATTACGCCTTTCGGTCGATGTCATGGCCAATTATTTTTCTGACTTTCAACTTTATAAGTTGCACTAATTGCGGTAAACCCAGTTGGTCTCATGGAAAACGCTCATCTAAACTCCAAGATCGCGGGTGCGGACTCCTAACACACACACGGGCCTTGTATTACATACAGTAGCCAATCCTGGAAAGAATAATGACAAACAACTCGGCTTATCAAAATCCAACACATACATCTTCCATTGGGGCCTTCTGTAAATCAAATGAAGAATAATATTCAGGTAGTTTATTTCACATAACTTGATTTCAGGGCATTATGTATTATTTCAGAGAAATGTAATGAGAAAGTTAAAGAGATGTTATTTTGCTCTAGTTAGACCTCACTTGGAATATGCTACAAGTATTTGGGATCCTTGGGAGAAAATTTGGCAAAAAGAATTGGATAAAGTCCAGAGAAAATCCACCAGAAATTTATATAATGAGAACAAAGTGTAACAGGTCTCTTAGGGGATTTGGGCTGGGAGCCCCTTGAAATACGAAGAGAAAAAGTGAGACTTAACAGAATGACACTGAAGGAATTATTATGGCCCTACCATACTTAGATAGATCAGACCACAAATATAAAATAAGGGAGATAGATTCCAGGACGGATAGATACAAACACTCATTCTTTCCCTGAACAATCAGGAATCATGATAGTAAGAAACCAAAGTCACTTTGAAAATATTTGATTTTCAAGTTGGAACAAAATTAAACATTGCAAAGACATCAGGTATATTTGAAGGTGCATGTGTATGTTATCGGATAGTTTATGTGTTTGCATGTGTGTGATTTGAAGGATTTTTGCATGAATGTATACCTATTTTGTTTGTGGAACATATAAATTTGTGGTGTTTGCATGCATATTTTTTCTTAATTACGAGTGGTGCCCTAACAACCCCATCAAATGCCCTTGCAGTGGCTTGCGAGGTATTTTGTGGAAGGAGTCCAGAGCTAAATATAATCACACAATTGAATTTTTTCACAATATGACGATTTGAATAATGTGCATTCTGCCTTACTTCCCCATTATAAGGATCACAGTTACATTCATCCAAGTTACTTCTTTGAGCTACTGCATAGAAAGAATATTTGTCCCCCTATCCCAGGATTCTGTTTTCTTAATGGTGAACTAGAATAACGAGTAAGGACAGGAAATGTTTTTGGTCCATATCCATGGTGAATTTAATGTTCAGGTACAGGTTGCTCATATGGCTTCGGAACATATTCAACATCTAAATTCCATAGTTGGCCAAACCATTAAAGTGTCATTCATGTAGTACTGGAAATGTTTACATTCCTATTTCAGAGGAGTGAATTCATTCCTCAGAGTCTCTCATTACAAAGTTTAGAATTGCTGAAGAAATGGGTGAGTCCATCAATATACTATTTGTTCAAAGAATTAAAAAAGCTAAGGAAAAGCCAATTACAAGAACCCGTCTTCTGTACATTTACAACATTTCTAGAGGACGTTAAGGAAACAAAATAGAGACAATCCTGAAGCAAATGGAGAAGCTAAGAATCCACCTTTTAGAGTGAAGAATATTCTGAGACTCAAAAGACCATCGAAATTTATCACACCCCATGTGAGCACAGAGAAGCATACATTGCAGGGACCATTCCGTAGAAACTCAAGTGACACAGGAGATTCATCAGATTCAGCTATCCTGAGAAATTAGCCATTATAGAGCACAGTCTCATTCAGTTATATCAGATTTTCTTTGATGATTCAAAACCAATTAGCAGAGCAAACAGCTACTGGGACCATCTGACCAAAGAGGCAATAAAAATCTATCTTAAAGGAAAAACCTTCAACCAAGACACAGGATATGCTCTCAACCAAACATGGAAGCCCATATTGCAGAAATAAAGACTGCAGCTTTAGAGGTTAAAGGAGAGATAATGTAACTAACAATCAATCAGAGGTGACCTGAGCCTAAGAGGAGGTACCATATATAAGGCCTATTATTGCCATCCTTATATTATATTACCATATATAAGGATGTCAATAATAATTAATCAACTTGGTATCAATGTCCTGAGGGTAATGGCAGAGTTAATCGTGCAAAAATCAGCAGCTGAAACCTCTGACCTGGCGAGAAATCCATGAAGACTTCACTGTATTAATATATTCTTCTAATAATGGAAAAATATTTTTATTTGACATTTAAGTTTTTCTTAGCAGACTCCATAAGTAGTGATACTGTTACTTTTGTCATCATTTTTTTTATTTTCAAATCAACACAAATTCATTTTCATACTCTTAAAAAAAAACTGATACCTCATGTCTATCAAGATTTTTTTAAGGCTTAACAACTTTTTGCTGTTTCTACATTTACACTATGAACATGCCCTTTTTCAAAGAACATTCCAGTGGAAATCCAGAATGTGGAGACGATTTCTAACCTTCATTTAACTAAAAATTTACGTATTTCTTCACAAAGAATGATAAAGCTGCAGGTAAAGGCAAGATCTCCCAGGTTTGAAAGCAAAATATTGGTCAGAAAAAAGCAAATACTTTGACCAAAATTTAGATAACATTAGCAGTCTTAAGTGATAAAATTTAAAAGAGAAAAATAAAGCCGGCAAAGATCAAGTTAGAAATACATAATTGTCAAACAAACAAACTTGGGTCATAACCATATTTCATCCAAGGAATGCTTAAGACAACTTAAGTACCCATAACTCCAGTTGATAAAGTACACTGTATCTTACAGTATTATATGGGCATTAATAAATAATATTCCAATTATGCCACGTTAATGACTGTTTCAAATCAAAGTACTGCTTTGCCTATTCTATATTGTAATTCCATTTACATATGATCTCGTATGAATGAACACATTCCATCACTCTTTCCATTTCTATTATCACTTTTTTAATTATTTCATTTTTGTTCCTTTTTCCTAATTACACAAGGAAATATTTATTTCAGCCAAATCCTTTTGAAGCCAATTTATTTGACATTTTATAAGCAATGCATTCAATTAATTTACTAAAAATTATAAAAATTATTTGGATTGAATTTCACCATAAAAGGTCAGAATGGAACGTTAAACCCTGAATATGAAAATACAATACTGGAAACTGCTTAGTAGAGTAAAATGGGTACTCCATTTATGCTTATATTTCTTCAAAATTGCTTATATCAAAAATTCTGCTTCTTCTTCACCCACTTCAAAATTCCATTTCAACAAATATAATTAATCTCAAGTCAAAGTTAAGATATCCCTCTTTATATATCTCTCAAAAAATACCTATAAGTAAATATCTGTTCAGGACTATGGAAATGCAACCTTTCAAAGCCCAGCCTTTTTTTTTTGCATTGTTCTTCTGGAAAACATGTAAGTAATGCACAGTAATTTATAAATTGGGTCTACTTGAATTTAATAATTATCCAACAAACTAACGAAGTATTGTGGACCCTACAAACATTAATAGGGAAAACTATGCAATTAAAACCATAAATTAATTTTTATTATATGGAAAATCAACACTGTATAGGGGTGACGTGAATAAATGGCACCGTATCTCATGATGCATTGCAATGTTTCACACATTCTTTTGCTAACATCCAGCTTGAAAGCCATGAGGGAATTTTTGCAAACACTAATAAACTCCATCCCTGAGCTCTTTGTAATGTTTGCTATTAGCTAATTAAAAACTACCCAAACCTTTTTATCTGTATTTCCAATGAGACAAACATGTATTAATATTATTAATTTATTTACGATTTTCATAGATGAAAGATCACCTTCTTTCTCCTAAATTATACTGAGTAATGTATGAAGGCCTCCAGTAGGTATATTGCAAAGGTTACGTTATATCAAGTTTTACCAATTCTTGTTTCTTCGGACAACAGTTTGCCAGAACTCCAGTTACTATCAAAGTGCCACCGAGTTGATTTTCGCTAGCCTTATATATGAAGCTTTATGGCGATGTCATTTTTTGAAAAATTCATTTTCATATGATGTGAAACTAGCAACCATTCTCCTTGTTGCAATAGGCAAAATATTTTGCAATTTCAATGGTCTCATCAATAACATAACTCCTTTGATATCACCTTAGTATGGTGAATACATTAATGGAAAATATGAATTGGTCCAAGGATGAAAGGTGAAAAATGGTGGGACTATTCCATGTCAAATCACTAAACTTTAGGTGCCTTGAGGCACTGTTATTCTTCCAAATGTTTTGATCATAAATACTTTAAATATTCTGCCCTATTCAACAGTACCTATTGGAATTAATCACAGCTGAAACAACATAATAAATCAGCTTGGAAAAAAGTGCAAACATATGTTTCACACCCTGTCACTAAATTGAAAAATACAGTGAAATAAATATGCATTGTAAATTTGATACGATTTCGTTATTTCATAAAAATAATGAACAAATAACTTTTTGTGCAAAATTTGTTTTCATAATTTTACTTCAATACCAGTTAATCTAAAGATGCCTGGGAAAAACCAAAAGAGTAAAAGTGATTGATTTTTTTATAAAAATGAAATAATTTACATTTTTTCAAATTCACACCTTTATGCACACTTAACAAAAGAGCAAGGACCAAGAAACAATTCCGAACAGAATAGGTGCCAATACCACGATGACTTAAAACCACATGGTAATGTTAGAATACAACTCCCATTTATATCACAGTTAAATTAATCTCGACCATGGAAAACAAAATGAGGGGTTTGAGAAAAATAGAAAGAGAACAAAATATTTTTTGGGATTAAAAAAAATTGAAATTACACCAATATGTTATATTTTCAGAAATCAAAACAAGTTCAATCACTACAATAAGGAGTCTTTTTATACACTCGGCTCCCACAAATGGGACTCTTTAAACACTTCATGAGAAGAATAATCCTATAAGTCATGACATTTGGACTTATCCTTTCACAGTTATTTACATGAACAGGTTTTTACAAACACTACATAAATACATTTTTTCTGAGGGGTACGTACTTACCTGAGCTTTAAATATTTTAACGTTTGCGGCCAGCAAATCCTTCCTTTCCATTCCCTCTTTACGAGGCATTGCACCAACAAGAAAAGCTGCTTCTACATCTTTAAACGCAACTTCAGGATTATCCGTTGCCACCATTTCTACAAGTAGCGTCAAATAACAATTAAAACTTTAATAATTATTATGTGGAAAGGTAACCATTATTAAGTGCCGATAAAACGAGCATACCATGAATTAAAGGCAGTGCACAGTCATTGAGCTCCATAACAACTCCGTTTAAAACACCCATCATTGGTGGAATGTCCAGTAAATGAAGAATTAAAGGCTGACTGTGACCAAAAACATCTCCTTTGGCTATTTGGTGTAGTAAGGAGTAAGCTATCTGTCCTGCAGCTCCCGTAACAACTACACGAATTGGCTCAACCTATCGAAAAAAAAGAATCAGTGGACAATGCACGCAAAACAACGACTGAACTATGAAAGAAGATGCAATCTAAGTAACTATTCTACTGTCTCACATATTAATTATTCGACTGACATCCAAGGGTAGTCAAGGGCATTTCATTAAATTCGTTAAAACTCTATATTTTGATGAATTTCATCTTTACAGAACTAACCATGAAGACAATAATTATTCATTATTATATTATTTTCAACAATAGAGAACTCACCATTTTGATTTGGCAGCAATATAGAGACACCGTGCAGAGTTTGTCGGAGCAGTGACACAGACTTCAACTGCACGAACTTAAAAGGAAGATCAAAAGCGTAACAATGCCAAGTGGCTCCATCTCTACATCCGGAGAGATTCCTTTTGAATCAACATCGATAATTTGTTAAACTTATTTTAAACATTTAATGTGCAACGTAAACCATCACACGTTTTAATATTGTAATAAATACATCTTTCCATTTTTCTTGGCGAACAGAAGACAATCGATTATAGTTTCCATCATGGCCGTAACTTCGAAGGTTGTCTTCAATGACGTGTACAGCCTAAGCTTTCTGTCGTAGGTGACAGATAATATGTTAATATATTTGGAGTAACCGTTTATTTACAATTACTATCATACACAAGAGTGTCTGTTGGTTTTAAGAAATGGGAAGAATCATGAACTCCCGACTATGTCATGAAAATGTTATGCAATTTGGATGAGTGGTTCATTGGGTACGAAATAAAAGAAGTCATTTTTTTATCGATCAATTTGTGCAGGAAGTTCGTAATTACGGTATTTTAATTTCGCACAGGAATGAATTTTCACATCTGTTTTAACCTGGTGTTCTTGGGAGCTTCACTAAGAGGTGGTTTATTGTCGAGCCTAACGTAGGTAAAGGCTTAGCTCGCAACTTTCAAAACTTTATTATAAAGCCACAAAATAATATATAATTCATTTCCAATCGATAGAACGCGTGCAGTTCGTAAGAGAAAGCATGGTGTTTAACTTCACCATTATTCACCAAGTATTTGTTTTTATGAACAAACTTCCTTGGCTGATAAGACGGCAAACAGAAGTCATTAAATAGAATGTGCTATCTCGAATTTACTTTATAGCATGCTTTCCCGATATTGTTAGTGTTAATAGTAATCTCAAATTAGGGAACCCAGTAATCCCTGCAACGAGATAGCCGCTATTGAGTCAATGAAAAATAACCATGTCGGGTCGCCATCCTTGACGTTTCGAAACACGAAAATGGACGTGGTCACTAAATTGAGAGGATATTAAAAATTATAGCCTGGAGATAAATGAATAGCCTTCCATGTTGTTGGTAGCACAGAAATTGACAGGTTCAGCGTTATCTTAGTTGAAATCCCGTATATTGGCAAGGAGGAATGATTAGAGGAAATAAACGCGTGAAAGGTCCCGCCCCCTCTATCAAAGGCAAAGGTCCTTAAAAAGGCTATCTATCTCGGACCCAACGGGCATTTCAAATTTTGACTGTATAACGGAGTACAGGTGAACCCTTGGATTCCCCTCTAATGACGTAACAATGAAAAAGAAGTAAACAAACTCCTTCAACTAAAATATAAGTCTTATCAAAAGTCACAAAAATATATTTGAAAGTCGACGTCATTGCTTTATGGGTCAACTATGGAATGAAGTTCACATTTAGATGAGGACCTTATATAAAATAATTTTTTTCCGATAATAGTAAACTAAAAAGCGACCATGTCTTATTTAAAGCCGGGGTCTTCGTCTCTTCTATAAATACAAGCTGATACAATTTCATTCAAACACGCTCGCGAGGCAGGAAAGATTCTTACAGTAATTAGAGTAAATTTTCACCCATTAAAGCGTATCGGTCACCAGATTCACTCGACGTAAATGCCTGTTAAACATTCCGTTAGTTTTCTAGAAAGAATTTATGATATGGTGTTCCAATCAACTAAGACGTAGCTCCAACAATCACATATTGTATGCGTAGGATTTCCAAATATCGTATCTTAGGCTGTGATAACGCCAAGCTTGTCTAAACGAATGACAGAAGACTGGTTATGAGCCTAAAATAGTCGAACCTTTAAGATTAGTCCACGTGCCGTTATCTTTAGCCACACCCTTAAAGCGTCTGCAAAGCAACGCTTTCTTAGTAGAGATCGCCGTGAGTGCTAACGAGTGTTGAGAAAAAAGGTGGGTGCTCTCATTTTAAAATGACCGTCATTAATCATCTCAAATTGTGTGTGGAAATTAAGTAGGTGTACAATTGGCTCCCATTTAGAGAGTAACTAATATCTGCGTTCCATTTTAGATAGTTAAAAATGGGTTTGGGGCAAGGCGGAAATCCAATTTGGTTCTTATTTTGGTTAATTGTCTTGATACTCGTATCATTTTTCGTGGCCGGATTTTGTGCAGGATGGTACATAATATTTCTTCCACTCACCGTCTGTATACCAGGACTGTCAGTAAGTATTACTTCGTCGTTATTGTTTAATTTAATGATAATGTCGATTCGTGACTCGTTTACCTAGTGACATGTATTTTGGAACCTGTTGCACGATGTGAAATTTTTATTTTCCAGCCATTAACTGACCTGCTATTGCAGTGCGTTCAACTACCTCGTTACTGTGCTGAAGCAATGATGAATTCGAAGCCACCTTTCTGAAATTACCTGGTGTAAATGTTTACGACAGTTTGATGTGGAATGCATATTTTTTATGAATTCGTACTTTTATACCCATTCGAGAGGTCTATTTATTTATCATCCTTCATTTTCCTGGGTCCCATTCTGAATATATTTTCTCACACAAGCCATGTGGCCACTTAATGGAATTCATATTTTTATAAACATTCGTACTTTTATACCAATCTCGAGTTTTTTTAATTTATCATAAAGTTTTGTGGGTTCCAAGAGGATTAACATCACCTTTCACAAGATGATGCTGTGTGATACTTTCAAGTAGACTTGTAACGAGCAGATACCATTTTCTAGGGTACACCCAAATATTACATTGGGCTTCAGAAAAAAAACTATGGATATATTTCATATAATGCTTTTACATTTAAATTACATCGTATTTGAGTCTATTTTTAGCGTGCAACTATTATGGGTTGAATAGCAGCTACCAGTTTCAAGAACATCTGCTTTGTCTACTAAATGAATATAATCAATGGAATGCATATTATTATAAATATTCATACTTTTATACCCATTTCTAGTTTTTTTATTTCTCCTAAAGTTTCCTGGGTTCCCAGAGGAATTACATTTCCTCTCACAAGCTGATCCTGTGTTATAATTTCACATATACTCATCACCAGTAGATAGTACCTATATTCGAGAATGTAGCAAAAAAATGACTTCAGCCTTAAGGTGCTGACACGTGTTTCAAGATATTACTTTTACATTTAAATTACATAATTTATAAGTTGATTTTTAGTAGGTAGCTACTATGGGATGAATAACAACCATTAGTTTCATGAACATCCCATTTTGTCTAATTATGAATATAACATTTTCAAAATATTACTTTAGGAAATTAAAATAATAAATTGTTGTGCCTCTGCCTAAAACATCCCATATGACAAGGTTGCAGGTAGGTACAATGAAACGCAAAATAAAAACTGTAATGTATAATCAAAAATTCATGACAAAGGTATACAACTTTTTCCACATAAATAATAAACATAACTTGAGCAAATTCACAAATGAAACAACAGTTCACATGTAATCACTGAACATGTTCAATGATTAAAATAAACAAGTGAACGATAAAATATAACCATCCCATTTAATGGGATTGAAGGAATGTCAAGTTGAAGTTTAAATGACATAAATATGAACTGTAGTAGTAAAATGCTTGCATCAAGTTGAGGCCAATAAAGTAAATTTCAGAATTCCATTAGCCAAAGCTATTTTAACCTCAGTAACTTGAGAACCTGAATAATTCCTTTTGCTTAAATTGTGGTGCTTGTCACCAAGACAAAAACTGTTAACCACTGAAGATTCTTGATCATTGAGCGATAGGAAACTCATATCTTTTCAATTAATTAACAACTTATTGTACATTAGTCATACATGTTGATACCTTAACAAGTGCAAAACTCTGCAATTTCTAATAAACTATGCAACATGGTCACCTATGAGTGAAACCCAATGAAATAATGTGGTTCCACATCACAATATCATTATTGCCATGATTATTAAAAGATTTGATCACTGTCATGATAGCTGGAAGAATATAAAGTGCACTTTTAACGCTGGTACGAAAAAATATTTCTATTTGATAAAAACCTTTGGACAGATTAATCAGAGCTAGACAGTAAAACAAATAAATAACCTAAGCCTAAGGTAACAAAGAAATGAGCTATGGTCCAATATTAAATCTAATATTGGAGACTACATGCATGAGAGCAGGACGTAACATCAGCAATACAATAACAGAAATGAAATAGTAAAAAAAGCCCTCATCATCAATGTGTTTATCCACATTAGATAAGATAATGAAAAACTTAAAATACTTTCAATATTTTCCTTTTGTGCTGTGTACTTTGAGAGTGTACACAGAGAAACTACAAAACATTTCAATATCTTACAGATAAACTAAGAAAAAAAAGAGCACTTACAGGACATACCAGTCATAATCTAAAAAGAGGTCCCACATTTTAAAGTGGAGGTATTACTATGCTAGTTAAATCCATTTTGAAATTAATCAGTATGTGCATCTTGTTTGGATTCCTTGTTTCTAGGAGGCAGAATAAGTCGAACTAACGGGGCATATATAGGCCATCCCACATACATTATGTGCCCACAGAAGTATATGGAAGAATACATATCCATCCACCTCTTATATGACAGGAACACAAATGGAACAAGGCAATACCCCATGAAAACAGTAACATAGATTTTTAATATCACCCAACATACTTGTCTGACTATTGGCATCTCAAGAAACTGATTCAGCTTCTGATTTTGTTTCAATATATACTCCAACTAGAAAGAGAAAAACATAATCATTATTAACATTACATTCCTCTAGCAATGAGAAAGCTATTAAAAATTCACAGATTGTATTGCTTAAGACTTATGCAAGTTTAACATTAAACCAAGGGCTGCAGTTCTGAGCTTTGCACAAAGTCAATGATAACTCTGGGTTAGGACCTCAACACTGATAAAATTGTACATAAAAATGAATATGCAGAGCAAACCACCACTTTCTCTATCCAAAGCATTTTTTTACTGGGAATATCACAGTATGACTTGGAGAACCAATGGTCTTTCAAGTACATCATAAAAGGCCAATTAATGTTTACAACTAATAGGCATAAAACCCAATTAAAACAGAAATAATACTAAATGCAAGATCAATGTCTACATCACATGAATTATGATACAGTTATGAGTTCACATGGCTCTACCATCTAAAATTTCTCTTTTGTGGTGCCTAAGAAAATTTTATGCAAAGGGTAGTTTGTTATTTAATACATTTAATCATTCACAATTAATATTGGTTTTATAAATTACTATGGAATCATTGGATTTGTCAAAATTAGCTATCAAATTGATCCACTCCATATTATACTAATCAAATTCATTAGTTTTGCACAAGTCACCAATAAGAAAACAGTAAAACCTGCCAGATATTGAGTCTCAATGTCATTATTACATCAAGCAGGTACTTCATAAATGCTCACGACAGTTTACAAAAGCAGAAAACTATTAACTTGGCCTATTATTGGCTTTTGGTGGAGTCTATGAGTATTTTACAACCAGTGTACAATCAGATATTGAGAGTGAAAGCTATTGCAAACAAGGCGGTAGATAACTTCAGCTGTCACAAAGTATTTCATATTAAAAATAAGGAAAACATATTCTTTGATGGGACTATAATTGGCAATATTATCATCTCTTCATTGAGCAAGAGTAATTGCCAATGAGAAATAACAGACTGATAAATACTTTATTAAACACTTTCAACAATAATCTACAGCCACTTCGGTGAAAAATATTCATGGGCAAAAAATAAAATAAACTTCAGCGAGCTCCAGACAATGATTTCAGTCAGTACAATAAAACATTTAGTTTTACAAGTATGCTCCCTATACAACAGGAACACCCAAGACATTATTCAATTAAAACACTGATTTCTGTAGAAACCTTTAATCAATGATTAAACATTGGATAGCTAAAAAAGGGTGGATACAAAAGATATATTAAATGTGTACTTACATCTTTTTCAAATTTCATTATAATGAACTCTAAGAAAAAACTCATGTAGTAGCCAGAATGAAGTCCATGCCAAACAGCTAAGAATAAAAGGGCAGCAGCTTGGGATACATATCGATTCCCAAGGAATTTCAAACGCTTATAAATGTACCTGCAAAAGAAAGGGAAATTATAATAACCATCTTTAACCAATTAAAATCAATATCAACTGGATTAACATACAATTCAATGATATGTAAAGAAATGGAATTAATCTTTACTGTTGCCAATTGAAATACAGTGAAACCTATAATTTATGTAAGTACCATGAGTTCATAATCCTCTGCTTATTGAGTTTTTAATTTACTCAAGTCTGTGGAAAATTACTAACTCAATATGAACATCAAACAATTCCATGAGTTGAAATCTAAAAGAGTAAAGTATATTCTTTACTTAATCTATGATATATTTTCGAGTTCAGACTGGCCTTTATAAAAAGCAATGCTGTAAGAAACTCATATCTATGTTCATGAAACCAGAATTAACAGAATTCATAACAAGCTAATTTATATTTTTTTCAGTGGTTTTATTTCTAACAAGTTTTTATATTAATATTGGTTCATTAAAATTATTTTTCTAATACATCTATTATTAAGGCTGGGCTAATACATTAAAAATATGATAATCAGAAAAGATAACTGCCAGTGCAAAACTTTATTTTTGTTTCTGGTGGGGATGTCCTTTTTTGATTGTCTAAAATAATGCCACATCTGTTAAATGATGTTACTTAGCAAATTATTTTATTTTAATATTAATTCATATTGCTTCAAAAGGTCCAAATAAAACATTGAAAATCAAGAGTTACTATAATTCTAATAGAGGTAGGTGGAACTGTTTACTTTGAAGTGCTCTGGATCAAAATTGTCAAAGTAGTGGAGACATAAGGTGAGAAATTAAATTAGGGAAATAAGCTTTCACAAGGAGGAGGGAATTGATGACGGGTACATTGGTTAAGGATGGTAAGAAAGGGCTTGTCAAAACTTTGATGTACAGTGTGGTTTTATGCAGCGTGGAAACATGGCCATTGAAACAGATTAATGTGCATAGATTGAAGCCATTGAAACAGATTAATGTGCATAGATTGGAAGCTGTTGAAATGTGAGTGTGGAGAATAATGGAAAAAGTGAAGTGGAAAGAAAGGAAAACAAACAAGAAATGCTAGTAAAAAGAGACGTTTCAGGCATGATATGGTGGAATATCATGATTTATTAAAATTGGCAATTTTCCACAAAAATAAATTCTATTAATATTCTATTACTACTCTGTTACTATATTAATAAATTGTATTAATAAAATTTATTTTTGTGGAAAATTGCCAATTTTAATTAAGAAATGCTAGGTTGGCCGGGAATGTGAGGGCATTGTTGGGTGAAATCCAAAGGAGGCAGGAAATATGGATGCACAGCATTACAATTGGCAAGGAGATGCTAAAGACTATGATAGAGGGGAGAATGTTAGGCAAACAAGGAAGTGGTAGGAATACATACAATATAGAAGTTGGATAGAATGAAGGGAGAAAGGAAGTTTGCAGAATTTAAGAGGGGCCTATTGTAATGTTGGATGCCAGGTTGTGTTCTGTTAGGAGAGGCAGGAATGTTTCTGAACCAATTGAGAGCTTGTGTCCATCGAAAACTTACTGTAACTGATATATTATATTGCCAATAATAACAATATACAGTGGAACCTCACTTAATGAGCATCTTGCACAGTGAGTACTTTGCATAACAAGTATTGGTGCCAAAAACAACTTGCTTAAGGAGTAACTTTTCACATGATGAGGAGAGGGGAATTCTCAGATTCATCGCTGCCCTGTTACTGCAGTTTGTCTCTAGTATTCCTTCCGCTAGCATCCTATCGTCACTAGTTATCACCCATTTTACAAACTTGCATTCAAACATATTATTAGTAATTTTTTGGACTAAGGTTAATAATATTTTGTGCATACTTTTGAAATCGACTCTGAAGGAAAATCAGTAACAAGAAAGCCATAAGAGAAGAAAAATAAAAAATAACTGTCGAAATGAAAAGTCAAATCACTGAAAATTGGGAACAAGGTGTGAGCATGACTGATCTAGTATGCACATCAACAATCGGTCAACATCAACGATTGGACTTTTCTTCAAGAATATGGACAAGGCTGCGGAGATAGATGGTTTAAATAGACCAACAAAGTATCTATGCAACAGTTACATATTCTGAACAATGTTGAAAGATTGCTTCTCATATGCAGAAATGAAAAGCAATTGCAATGCCACAGCATTAACAAGAACATAATTTTTGAGAAGCAGAAAGTGATTTTGACCAACCTTGTTAATAAGATGTCAGATCAATGACCAAACAAGTTTATAAGGGAAGCTGTACGTGGTTTGGGAAGTTAATGAGAAGAACCATCATTCACGGCATTATGAGAAATGGTTAAGCAGCAAGCTTTGAGTAAAAGGCAGCAGAGAACTTCATCGGTGACTTCAAAAAGCTCATATATTCTGAGGGTTATCTGCCACAGCATGTTTTTAATTGTGATGAGACCTCTCCAGGAAGATGTATCATAAATAACACAGGCCTACAAAAAAAATTTTTTTTTTGGTGCCGGGAATCTTTGTGATGATTTTAACTATATTTGTAGAACTGAATCCAAATATGAAATCCGTTTTTATTTAACAGCTCTACTTTTTTAGATATGGCACATCTTACGATTAGTTGTTTTAATATTTGATATATTCCGGAAAATAATTTTCAAAGTTAAATAAATCTATACGTATACTAATTTATAACCACTCTGTGGTGTTCCTTTTATTTTCAATAAACTGTCAATAAGTTTTATGTATATTTCTATATTGTAGGCCAATGAGATAATTATTAATATAATATTCCCATATCATCATGTAGAAGATTTTTTTACGTAAGTAACAACATATCTATCTCTTAAAAACTATAGCTGATAGGAAAAACCTAGTGTCATAATTGGATTCAGCACCCCAATTGTTCTTTAAATCAGCATTAAAAGCTCCGGCACAAAAACCACTGTTGGCCTGTGTAATTAACAATTTATTTTGATTCTTTTTTGCTTTCACAAAGATTCTTTTTTGCATTCCTGGTTGCTCCATTCCACGATAGAATAAAAGGTGGATGTGATCCATGACCCCAAACAATGTATGCATGATTTTCTTTGAATCAACCCAGAATATAATTTATTTTTTTTCAGGTATGGAATGCATCATCATATTTTACATTAATTTGTACACAAAAATTTGTTTCAATAAACAAGTGTTTCACTTTAAGAGAAAGATCTCAGAACAGATTATGCTCGTACTATGAGTAAACCCCACCAGTGGAACTTGTTTAATGAGCACCTTGGACAGTGAGTAATTTGCATAGTGAGCCAAAAATTGTACCCAAGAATAACTTGCTCAGCAAGTGACATTTCGCATAGCAAGTGATGAGGAGAGGGGAATTCTCAGTGATTTAGCCGGCTGCTTACGCTTATGTTTTTCAGAAGTTCCACTAGCATTGTTGTGTCGCTAGTGACCACACATTTGTCCAAACTTGTGTTTGGGTATGTTATTTGTGATTTTTGTACACAGTTTAATAATATTTTATGATGAATAGTTTTAAAAATGTCCCCAAAGAAAAAGCCACAAGAAGACAGTCAAAACTTATGTAATGATAATGCTATGTCACATTTTCAAAAAACTTAAACAGTCTGTCAAAACAAAGGCCTCTTGACAGGTTTCTTGTAAAAATGAATTATGAATGCATCATAAATTAACCAATTATTTTGAATCTTTTTGGTTTTCTACAAATTGAAGTTGCGTTCCTGATGGTTTCATTCCACAATACAAGAAATGGTGAATGCACACCACAATCCTAAATAATGTCTTAATATTTATTTATTTTAAAACTTTTTTAACATACAGCAGTAGTGCCAATTTACAGTGAAAAATATAACAAAAACATGAAAGAAGCAACATACAATAACAGCATAAAAATAAACAATGAGAACTCAACATGGGCAGGGGAAATATTTAATTTGTTGACAGGTGATCAAGCTTGGGTGGTGAAACTGTTACATGATAAATAAATAGGATCGACAGTCTGAGGGAGTGAATTTAGAAGGGAGGAGAGGCAAAATAATGGTGAGCACTTAGTGAGAGATATCCTAGGAATAGGCAGATGGAGTAGGGAGTGGGTGCGGGTGGATCAAGTTATATATAACTTTCTTTGAATAAATCTAGGAAAAAGCATTCACGTGGTACTGGGAACAATGATTTTCACATTACATTGCTATTTCTTAAGACTCATAATATATGTAGTTATTTATTAATATTTTTGGCCCCTAGTGCTTATCAACATGTCATGAAATGGCAAAAGAGGCTTTGTATAAGCAGCCATGCTACCTACAATTTTTTAAATTCTTGTGAAGCATGTAAAATATCTAATCTGGAGCCTCCTACATAGTCAATGAAATTAGGTATTATACTTTTAAGTCCTATTTTATGTGTGGGCTTGGCAGAGACTTGATGGGTTTGAGGGAACTAGGAAAATCTAGTCAGTTCTCAGCCATTATTGACCACAGAGAGACAAATAAAAACAAGAGCCAGACCTGTCATGACATTCTTCCTTCAACCCCAGTGGCTATATTGAATCTTTACCAAATAGAAAGGGTTAATGTAGCTTTATTTTACCTTCAAAACTTATGCAGATTATTATTCCCTGCAAATTCCAACCTAAAGAGGGCAGTAATCATTTCAGAGAATGATCAGGATAAAAACTGGGCTATTTCATTAGTATTTCTTCTGTGCTTGAACAACAATTTTGTGCTTGGACATTACTTCCGTTTGACATAAATTGTGGCCTTCCACAGTGTGACAATTGAAATTAAACTTAAAATGGATTCCATACCAAAATTTGAATGAACAGAATTTAACTAAGAGCTATATACACATCTGAGCAAAAAGATTCCATTTACTAATGCAGACATGCCAACTTTCAAAAATGAAAAATCGGGAGGACATGCCAATTTCAAAAATGAAAAATCGGGAGATTTTTAGAAGTGTATCACGAAGTAATCACTTTTAATTACCACAATATTTGCATGGCACCTTAATCCCTTTATGACACTTTGCCAATTTTTAATGAATGTCACACTTTATTAACATGTTAAGCTAAGTACACAATTTGAACAGTTCATCAAGAACGTAAGAAGGAAAAATCGGGAGTCTCCCGCTTAAATCGGGAGAGTTGGCATGTCTGCTAATGGCATGACATCTAACTTTTGTACAAAAATTAAGAAATATAATCTCAATACTTAATCTAAAACCAAAATTTCTAAGAACTTACTGTGCCACCCAACTATTGGTGTTGATGTTGAATGATGTTATGAAGTGGCCAAATTTAATAGCACCCTCAAACACTCTAATCCTTACATTTGCACAGCCATTCCACAAGTAAGTCCCACTTTCTGCCTTGCCATTATATGTGAGCCCTAACAAAGAAAGAATACACTATTATAATAGGCTGCATATAGGAATTTTAAAAAATACAAAAATGTTCACAGACCGTACCTGATGCAATGCAGACTCCTTCAGCAAAGAGCCAACATGAAATGTATTTATACATTGTGAGTTTTCCCCAAATGCCAAGTATACCAAGTCGCTGCCAAAATGGTAAGGCCTTGAGCAATTGAAGAGAAAAAATATTAAACACAATTTATACATTTGAACAAGGCCAGTTTAGCCCTAGATGAACTGAGCAGTCACCAAAAAAGTTGAAAAAATGAAGTGATGTGACCAAAATAAGAATGCATATCAATGCAACATGATTATTCCATAGGTGAGGAAAGAAAAAACCACCAAAGCTTCTCTAAGTGAATTTCCTTCTCACTAAAGGAACTCACTCAACCTACATGCTGGCTACACCTGAGTATAGAGCTGCTATCTTGCCTATGGTGCCAAGTATCCTTGCTCTGGCTTCAAATGTATACCACTAAACTTAAGTCAATGTAATTAGTATGCCTAAATCAGCCAAATGGATTACTCTAACAAAAACTAAATGAAGATATGACATTTATGGGTTTTTGACAGAACTACCACATAACATTAGAGGGAATCACAGGGAATAGGGGAACATGGTAGGCTAAAAAGGGGTTTTCTTTTATTATTTTCATTGAATTCCTTTATATTGTTTTGCACACCAACAAACTACATCTCCAAGGAAGTGCTGTATCATAGTCAAGATGATTTAAAGAGTATTCCAACTTACTTTGGGGCCTTGGTGCTTCATCAGAGGATATACTGAATTTATTATTTCAAATGCGAACGTGAAATGCTATTTCTGGCTCCACTTGGCAAATTTTTTATCATGGAAGATAGAATTACTTCAGAATTTCCACAAATTATTTGTATCACGTGTGACCTACATTACTATGAGGTCTGTTCAAAAGGTTCCTGAACTTTTTTATGGCACACCTCCAGTTGGCTATTTTTTAATCTTGGAGGCGCTGTGTTCGTGGAAACTTCCTGAAATGAACCACCTTCAACCACTTTGGTGATATCTTATTTTGTTGATCAGTTATAGCTGTTTATGTGAAGGCATACTTGTGGAATGCAGCGAAAAATCGGTTCCACAGAAACAGGTTCTTCGAAGGAGCAGAGTTGTTCTATGATATTCTAAATGAAACTCAGCAAACCCTTCACTGAAACTTTTGAGTTGATTACCAAGGCTTATGGTGAGAATGCTATGAACACACCACATTCTGAGTGATTTACCCAGTTCAAAAAGAGAGGGCAATCAGTGTAAGATGATGAGCATTTTGAAAGACCATGAATGCCAACTGATGACTCCCACATCAAGAAAGTGAACAACCTTGTTCATGCAAATTGACTTCTGACTTTCAGGGAACATGTAAAAGAGTGTGACATCTTGATTGGTTCATGCCATGAAATCCTGACTGAAAAATTGACAACGCATTAAGTTGCCGATAAATTGTGTCTCGCCTGATGATGGCAGACCAAAAACAAGAGAGTTCAAGTCTGTAAGGAAATCTTTGACAGAGCTGAAGAGGATGAAATCTTCTTGTCCAAGATCATAACAGGATGAATCATGGATTTATGGATATGAAATCAAAACAAAAGTACATTGATCACAATGAATTGGTGAAATATCACCCCACCTCAGCCCCAAAAAAGCTTGTCAAGTTCACTCTAATGTCAAGGTGATGTTGACTGTTTTTTCAATGCAGAGGGGGTTGTGCATCACGAATACTTACCTAAAGGCCAAATAGTCAACACGGAGTACTACCTGGGGGTTATGAAATGTCTAAGAGAGAGAATCAGCTGAAAATGAGCGGAACTTTCGAGGAGCGGCGAGTGGTTTTTTCACCACGACAATGCATTGGCTCATAATTCTCTTAAATCTCATGAGTTTTTAGCCAAAAACAAAACCACTGTGCTTTCCTACCCACCCTATTCATCAGACCTGGGACCCTTGTGAATTTTTTGTTTCCCAAACTAAAAAGCCCACTCCAAGTAAAAAGATTTGCCACCATTCCAGAGATAGAGAAAAATTTGATGGACGAGGTTATGAGAATTACAGAAGAAGCATTTCAGAACTGTTTCAAAAAGTGGAAACACCATTGGGATAAGTCCATACTATTCGCTTCAACATAAGTCTATACACTGGGGAGGAGACTACTTTGAAGGGGATTCTGACCAATAATTTGCTAGTGAACTATCTTTTTTAACAAAAAAATTCAGGAAGTTTTTGAACAGACATCATACACACACACACATACATATAACATTACTCTACAGAAATTACAGTTCACTCTCATTCCTAATATATCACCTGCAAGCATACTATTTCTTCTTAGATGGTTTGTAAAACATTGGATATTCATGCAGAACATATAAAAAAAGAAAATTTATAAAATCTAGCACTGTAGATGATTCATTGAAAACAAGATGGATTCCAGAGGGGCTACTACTGAACTGCAGAATGTCATCACTCTCAACCGCATTAATAATTATTATCAGAGTTGTCCTCCTCGACCCAAAATTTCATAAAAGCTGCTACTCAACAGAGGAATATGACTTTAACCACAATTTAAAAACATCATGATTGCTTTGAATTGTAACTTATATTCTTCAACATTCTACTTAAGTTTCCAGTTTAAAATCACAGAACAAAGAATGTACACCAATTTCATCTGATAAGTATCACTGCTTAAATTCATTGACCAAAAGTAATGAGAATTCTGCATTGGCTCCATATTTTGAAAAAAGTATTATAGAAAATTAAGTGAAACAAGGTGTATTCTGTGAAAATCACATTGGAAAAGCTATTTTAAACACATAGTGTATCATTAGTAGACAAAGAAAAAAACTTAGGCCCGACACCTTAACTTCCCATTGAGTCCCTCTTTCCACCTAGCAGAATTCAAAATTGTTGTGCTTCATGAATGCATTTCCAGTGGATTTGTGTGATGAATTATGGAAAATGCATTATGTGGTCAAAACTAGAAAATCTTTGACAAAGCATGCTCCACAAAAAAGAAACCCATGATATATATTTTTATATTGGGAATACCATAATTTTCATTTATAGCTTTAAAGAATTTATTTGCTATCATCTCTGTAGCAACAGATGATATCTCTTGAAATGTGCAAAGGGTGCGAACAGATAAGATCTCACAATTGATGCAGAAATAGGAAAAATTAATGAAATGGGTTTTTGATAATATTGCAGAAAATTGCGATGCTACATCAGGTGAAGTTTAGGATAGGTGGACAATGGGTGTACTTGTAGGAGTACATGAATACTTTTGCAATACCAAGGTGAATAACAATCTTATTTCGAGTCCTTGTTTAAGTGAAATTGCTTCTACATGCAAGATGATACATTTTATTAACAATTGATGGTTCCCACATTGCTGTAAACAGCATGGTGTTATGTTAGTTATGTGTCTATTATACCGCATCCTTGTTTATCCATTAGAAACCAATGGAAACTGATTGGTCAATGACAAAACAACCCAAAAAAGCAAGCGAATGCTAATGTTTCTGAAATGCCTCATCACATTCACGCAGGTAATTCAGTCAGATCAGCTGAGGGATTAATGGCAGAAAAAGTATTATGCCATTAAAAAAAGGAGATCCCAAATTTCTGTCTATAGCTGAAAAGCTCAAACCAAGATGCATGGGTGATGGGTATACACCATGAAATGGTTCATGCAGTTTGATATTCATGAAGCTTACCAGTACAAAAAGACTGCTGACAATGGAATAACATGCTGCGCATAAAGAAGCAGGCCTACTAATTACACAAATATGTTTTCTCTTCCTGTTCACCAATACAACCAGTGATCTGCAAGTCTATCCCACAGATGTATCAGCTCTTTCAAAGCACTGAACAGGTAGCATAAATTAACAATTACCTCAAGTAGAAAGTTCCTGCAGGAGAAATCAGAAATAGGACCACCCAGGTTTCAAAAGTAATACCCTAGGTGAACATTTTTTATTAAATAGGAACATGTAAATATTTTCTCTGGCAGCATTTGTGAACATAAAAACCATTAACCTTATTACCTTCCTGCTACAAGTAAACTTGACAAGTATCCAGGCACATTTTCTTGGTGCTAATGTATTCATTTCTTTGATAAAATCACATGTACTATAGGATACAAAAGGATTAACTTTTTTCACAATATGCCTCGGGTTCATAACTTAGTATAATATCAATTTTTGTTAATACATGGACACAAGATTAGTGCAGCTGTTGATTTCTGCCACAGTTAAAATGGGCTATCAACAAAACACAAAAAGATAGTTTTCTGAAACTGTAAGTCGTTTTAAAGAATAGGTTTCAATTCAACATTCTTATTTTCAGGGTCGCACCCAATAGTGGTAAAACTGATTTTCTCTGGCGCGAACGGAGCGGTGGAGGGGGGTCTGCTTGGCAGGGTAAGGTGGAGGGGGCTCTTAGCAACAGACTGACACCAACCTCAGTCGCCTGCGGGCTGTTGTTGAGTGAAGACACCGTTTTTAGTAAAGCAAGGTTTTTGTCCGCGTTGAAAAACAAAATGAATCTGAATTTAGAGCAACGTTATTCCGTGAAGTTTTGTGCGAAACTTGGGAAGACGGCAACCGAGACCCTCAATATGATCAAGCAGGCTTATGGGGACACTGCCTTAAGCTATTCCACAGTGGCACAAGTTGTTTAAAGAGGGTAGGGAGCTCATTGAAGATGACCATCGCTCTGGATGGCCGTCGACGGCAAGAACCGACATGAATGTGGACAGAGTGAGGACACTGCTGAACACAGACCGACGCTTAACCAGTGAAGAAATTGCAGACCAGTTGCGTCTGTCTGCATCCAACGTCCAACGCATTATTTCATAGGATTTGGCCATGCGCAAGGTGTGTGCCAAGATGGTGCCAAAAATTCATGCCATGGCACGCTCGTCGTCAGACAGATCCTGGCCAAATACGGCATTGCCACGTTGCCGCACCCGCCTTATTCTCCCGATCTGGCACCAGCGGACTTCTTCTTCTTCCCCTGATGAAAAGACAGCTCAAGGGATGACGTTTTGACTCGATAAAGGCCGTTCAAGAGGCTTCGACGAGGGTCATCAACGGCATCCCCAAAGAATAATGATAAGAGAAACTTTATAATTCCACATAGATTTATTAGACGGATGACCTAGGTTTCAACGTGGCACGTCATCATCACCTGATGATGACGTGCCACGTCAAAACCTAGGTCGTCCGTCTAATAAATCTATGTGGAATTATAAAGTTTCTCTTTTTATTATGTTAAGTCGATTCCATGAAGTCACGCCCGAGACAACGAATTATCCCCAAAGAAAATTTCCAGCGGGCGTACGGGGAATGGGAGCACCGTTATACTAAGTGTGTAGCAGCTCAAGGAGCATACTTTGAAGATTATTAAGTCGATGTAAGTATATCGTCAATAAAATTCTTGTAAAAAAATCAGTCCTACCAGTTTTGGGTGTAACCCTGTACAGCTCATTGCTGATGATGAAACTTCCATAATCACTCTCCCTTCATGCCTGACTTTAACTGGTGTAACAAACCATAATTTCAGTATTCTACTTTCCAATCAATGTAATGGGATGGATTTATATTCACACTTTTAGTGGCAAAGAATCAACCCGTTTAACAGTCACTGATAAAATACACCCTAGATTTCTTATCTTCAACCACAGAAATGAATTTTTCAATAAAATACTAGGCATCAACTTAACATTTAAGTAAACATGCTCCTTCAGTGTGTTGTTTTAACACACTTCCTACATCTTTAATTAAAATTTCCCTGAAAAGTCTGAGAATGGGCAAAAAACTGTGGCATGTAGATTAGCATGCCACTATGGTACATATATTTAATTATACTCTCTACACTCTCTCTCACTACAAGTATCATCAAAAATATTTACTACAGCTTAATTAATATCGGATAAGTTGTTTCCAATAATAGTAATTTTAAAACCACCCAGTGAATTTAACTGATTACCCCAGGGAGCTATTATATACACAATATTAAGAAGTCATTTCTATTTCCTTTTCTAGACATTATTTTAATGCTTCAAATGACATATCTTTTGCATATATATACAAGATTTGTATAAAAAGTATTGGTAAAAATTTTTTCTGACGTGCGTGTAAAATGCTGAATTCAGACGGTCGGTTAAATGTGAAAATGATCATAGATCATATTGGTATTGATAAGATAACAGTGAACACCATTAACATTAAAAATTTGGCGATGCAAAAGCTCTGTGTTAAACTTGCCCTGAAGGTCTTGACAGATAACCAAAAGCAGAGTCGTGTGTTTGCTTGTGAAGGCCTTATGCAATGGCATCACTACGATTCTCCAACCCACTTACAGTCCTGACTTGACACCAGCAAACTTTTCCTATTCCCAAAAGTGAAATTCTCCCTCTAAGGACACCACCATGCTGGTGGTGTCCTTAGAGGGAGAGTCCACCATCAGTGCTGTCAGGGAAGCTAGCACAAGTACCCTTAATGACCTTCCAGAATCCACCTACTAGGGAGATTCCAGTCATGGAAAAGCTGCTGGCAAAAGTGTGTTGACACTCAAGGGATGTACTTTGAATAATTTTGAGACATTGTAGCAACAGCTGAAAAAAACCTCTTTTTCTGATACTTTTTATACAAACCATGTAAATATGCATGTATTCATTATCATTAAAAAAGATGGGGACTAGGTCTCGTAGGCTATTTTTCTCAAAATATTGCATAGCTGAATAACTTCCAGACAGACTTTTTAGAAAGAAATAAGCACTTTGTGACTTCCACACTTAATATAAAACGACCGGTTTCTGACTGGTTGGACTGGCCAGGGATTCTAATGTCTTGCTCAACAACATCACCTTCTGCAACCAATCCCCGTTGCAGCTTGTGACTTTGCCTCCCCACCCCTACCACCCTCCTCCCTCTCCTTCCCCCCACGGTGTGTGACTATATATACTGGCATTTTCGGAAATAATCTTGTACCTGATGATGACATAACAGCCGAAACCGGTCGTTTTATATTAAAAGTGTGGAAGTCACAAAGTGCTTATTTCTTTCTAAATATGACGTCCTTCCACAAAACAAAAGCTTCTACCTTCGATTTAATTCCAGACAGACCTTGTACTTATTCAGTAGAATAATGAGTGAAACACAACACTTTTTAAAGAAATATAGCCTGCCAAATGCAATGACATTTTCCCCAGTTAAGCAAGCAATGGGTGTTTTGGTATGAGGCATGAGCCATATTAGGCTGTATTTAAATTTGTTCAATTAACTTTCCTAAAGGTAAATATCATTTCTTTCAAAAGAATCCAATGAAGAAAGCTTAAAGGCCACTACTGCATACAAATTATACATTCACGCTTCTTTATTTGAAAGAAAAAAATATTACATAGTAGCATGGATACATTTAAGTTCAAAATAATGAAAAATAGATCTGATGTAGATTTGAATACATTACCTTATATCCTTCACCGATTAAATAAGCATCTGGTATGTAAGATATGCCAACTTGATAAACTGACAAGTAGAAACAGCCAAGAGCACCTCTTAAAAATCCAGGTACCAAACAAGTAGGGTATGGATCCATAGTTTCCTGGGGCATTAAAATAATAATTAGATAATCCTCTTACATCTCTTGAATAATACAAAGAAGTAAATACAATGTAATACATATCAACCATTTCATACCACTGAGTTAATGAAAAACTATCCCAAAATACAAACCTCTTTACTTTCAATTAATATTAAATCCCCATTACACACTTGAAATTCATGCCAAGAAATTTGAACATAAGTCACAACTATTATGACTAGAGATGCAATGATTAATTGGCATGTAAATGGTTCTTTTGCTGATTAATTGGAAATTGATCTCTTCGTCAATTAACTGATTCTCATGAAATTTCATTTTCCCTTATATATCCACCGTTTCATGTCTCACGAGAGAATTGTTAGTTTTGGAAACAGGTTCGATAATTGTACTAATTTTACTAAATTCATCTTTACTTAATTTTTCCCCCCAGGTATGAATATGGTTATTTAGGTTAATCTCTGGGTTGACCCCATCCGGAAACTGGCTTTAAAAAAGGATTTTATGCTTCAAGCAATGCAGAAATGATTTAATTCTTCCTCAGCATGGAATTTTTATCAGTGCATTGTTTTATCACAGAAATGTAGGCCCTAAAGTGAGTAGATTTTCATCTTGTAGTAATTTAAATTAATACATGATAAGATTAAACTATATAAGAATATTTTAGAGCCTTATAGAAATAATTTACAATTCAATTTTTGTATTTATAGACTAATCTTCAAAACCTTCCCACAAATAAATTTTATTTTATCAATACATACCAAATAAAATAATAAAGGTAACAGTATTATTTTTATGGGGTTTAGAGAAATATGTAGGAATAAATTACCCTTTTCTTCACATACCATTCAACAAATATCCAAAGTGGTTTTTATTGATCATTCAGGAGGACACTAATGTTATAATTTCACAATGTAAGAACTATTCCAGTTGAGGAAAATGATTTTTAGACTGTGAAATCTTGGCATTCGTATACAAACATATTCTTACAGAACCATACATTATCCTAGTCAGTCATATATGCAAAGATTTTGCAAAAATACCTTCTATCCTGCTGTGGTATATCTTCAACATGAAATTTCATGATTGTGTGGTGTGAGAAGTTTTCAATTTATGTCTTACAATTGTATTGTTACATAACTTGATGTAGGTAGTAACGATATTATTATTATTTAGAGTTTTACCTTGTCTCGTAGTTCCCCTGCAATGAAGTCTTGATACCTCCTCATAGGGAATTGAGGACCCACCAGGAAACTGGCTGGGAAAAAGGTGTGAGCCGCAACTTCTAGGAATGAGGGCATTTTGGATAGTGTAGTCTTTTGCTGATCTGATGACAACTCACTCTGTAAGGTGGACAGAAATTCACATGTGAAAACAAAGGCTTTTCATTTAGCCAGATATACTGACAGTAAGATTGCATTGACTCATTTATGAAACAAGCAGCAATACAGAGCATTGGCATGTTATCTCATGAAAACATATCAGCTGATTCCATTGAATTTTATAATATGTTGCATTATAGTGGGTGGGGGAGTTTAATGAAATGTTCCAATACATTACTGAGAATTCTTTAATGCAATTTACTCTTCTAAATATAGTAAACTTGAGAACTGCAAAATTTTGTCTATAGGAAATTTGATACTGTGACTTTTGTATCCTTGCACAATCCAGTAACCATTATTTTATAATGAAACTGTACTTAATATCAATTTCACCAACTATATACATCATAGAATCAAAATATAAATTTGATTTCAGAATTGGATCGAGTTCAGCGGAGGGGGGCTAGATTTGTCAAGCATTGTTATGACCAACGCAGCAGCGTATCTACTTTGCTAGACAATTTAGGTTGGGATTCTCTTATGCAGCGGCATTTACAATAAAGATTAAACTTATTAAAAACATTTAAAGATGGGCCCTTTTCCAATGACATCAAGAATATAATATGAACTCCAACTTATTACAGTCGGAGGGATCACGAATATAAGATTAGAGAGATAAGACTGCAAGACAAGCAGGTTTAAAATGTCATTTTTTCCTAGAACGATAAGAGACCAGAATGCTTGTAGCCGAAATCCCCCAGGAGTCAGTTCATTACAATAAGTATTAACGTACAGGTTAGGGACTGCGCGTGGATGTTTATATTTTTTTTCTTACAGGTTACCCCCATTCCCCTACCTATTTGAATAAACCCCAACCCTCTCATCCCTTACCCTTTCCTCCTGGTGTTACACCCCCTGCCATGCACCTTTTTGGTGGCTCGCAGGGTAATTATTTAGATGTAGATGTAGTAATAACGTTGAACTGGTTTGGTAGGAGATTGGAAAGTACTAACCCTTGTCAATGATATTCATACATCAGGGTAGGAGGGGACATGTTTTTTTCTCTGTGCTGCCCGCAATATTCAAAGAAGATCTTGCACAAAATCACCTAGGTTGGGCAATGTTGAGTGATTCCAGAATTGCTTGAGTTCAATTCATGAACCTTGGACCAGTAGCTGATCACTAGACAAAATTAAGCTACCATGGCCACACCATGGCTACTGTTGAATTAAAATTATTTTTCAAAATTTAGGATTGATATTTCCTTCCCTCTGGATATGAAATAATCATCATCCCTTCTTATAATTCATTAAAATTTAAAAATTGTAATATATGTAATTAAAAATACAGATTTTTATGTAGATTCATAGAGTCAGATATCAACATTAGGGGAACATGGTAAAATAGTAATATGTACTTGAATAAACTAAAATAAAAATGAACAGTAATCATCACTAAATTTTTATACACCAACTGAATTCCAAAAATGTTTATACAAATGAAGCATGCCAATAATTATTGTTGTTCTGAATGAAATTTATGTGCAGGTAGATATTATCCCATTTCAAATTAAACGCTATAGCTGCTATAGGAAATCTATGGTAGCATATGTCTCAGTCTCAGTGACAAAACTGACCTGAATAGATGATTTACTTCTGACGTTTAAATTATGTCAAATATGGTACACTCACACAGCTATATTTCGCATTCTTATCTAGTTATTCTTTACTATTAGACCAGCAGTTATTATAGAAACAACTCAAACCAATCTTTGATTGGATCGTAGTCTTCCGTGGCGTTCAGGATTCGTGGATGTCTCCATTTTTCGGGTTGGTAGTCATGCTTGACGACAGTTTCGCCTGGATTCCACCAGGCATCTTCAGGTTGAAGTGCCGATATCATTTACTTGATTATTTGACTACCAACGCGGCGGGAACCCGAAAAATGGAGACATCCACCAATCTTTGATTGTTTAGTGATTGAGAGTAACAATATCGCTCCTAACATAAATCTTGCTAAAAGAATTCCATCCCACTCTACCATTAAATTTCTTCATTACAATAATTCACATATAATTTTGGAGCTGATCACAGTTTAAATGCACATTAAACATCATGATTTTGCAAAAGTATGTACATTTACCAATGTGAAAGGTAAAAGACATTTTAAGGAATAAACCATAACCATAAACACAGTAATCAACCCGAAGGTCGGTTTGATAGGTGATGGTAGAGTTCACCCAGTACTAAGCCCAACAGCATGTGAAATGTACGCATCAGAGTAGGGGGACCAGTTCCTTTCCTTGTGCTGCTTATGGTTGTTGCTGCTGGCTATGGCTGCAGAAACCAGAGGATTGCCTGGGAATCGAACCCGGGCCCTCTGGTCAGTAGTCCACCACTCTTCCCCTGGACTACCATGACCCACATTTAAGGAATAGATATTTCGATTTCATTTTCTTACAAATTGAAAATTAGAAAATTTAAAAGAATCCAAGAGAACAAATAATATGGGTCTCAACTTTGTATTTAAAGTATATGTTTGACATTATTAATTAATATTGGGGTTTGAGCTATAACAGAATTTAATTTATATACATCCCAGAAAAAAATGATTAGTTATTGGCTGAACAAATATTTTGGACAGAATAACAATATCATATTTGAGCATTAAAATGGTAATTCTCTACCAATGCCATTTTTCACGACTACCCTCCATTTTACAGAAAAGAAAAAAAACTAAGGCCCTTCATCTTTTGTGATTCTGGTTAGTCAGAATATCAGAATTTTAATGTGGACTTTCTAAAGTAGAAAACAGTTTATACATTTCTTATATTTTATAATTTTTCACAATACAGGTAGAAACCTGTAGTAAAACAATGACCTCAAGATATTCAGAAGATGCAAATATGCATATGATTGGATGAAGAGTATGCACCATGGAGTTATGAAGAACAGTTCAATTATGATAGTGATTGCATACGTGACCATTTAGTAAGAGAATAAGATAGAAGTGATAATGAAAAAAATTGAAAGCCAAGAGGATGTGGAATTTTTCAATAAAAATTAGATTCATATTGAAAGTGGTGGAATTGATAATGGGAGGTGGACATTATCACTGTATACGTGGGCAGTCCGATAAGTACTTAGCCTACAAAAAAAAAACTAAAATTTTGGAAAAGTGGCAATTTATTTCTCAACATAGTCTCCTTTTAGCTCGATACACTTGACCCAGCAATGCTCCAACTATTTTAACCCGTCTGAAAAATACGTTTTCTGGAGGTCAGCAAAATAGGCCTGCGTGGCGGCAATAACCTCCTCATTCGACTCAAATTTCTGCCCAGCGAGTGCCTTTTTCAAGTTTGGAAACAAAAAGAAGTCGTACGGGGCCAAATCTGGAGAATACGGTGCGTGGGGCAGCAATTCGTAGCCCAATTCGACCAATTTGGCCGTGGCGAAGGTGGAGGTGTGAGCCGGTGCGTTGTCATGGTGGAAGAGCACTTTTTTCTTCGCCAAATGGAGCCGTTTTTTCTGCAATTTGGCGTCGAATCGGCCCAATAATGCGGCATAGTAGAGCCCTGTGATCGTTTTGCCATTCTCTAAATAGTCGATGAAGATCACACCTTGTGAATTCCAGAAAACGGTGGCCATCACCTTTCCGGCCGATAGGACAGTCTTCACCTTCTTTGGAGCACGTTCGCCGGGTGAAGTCCACTACTTCGACTGTTCCTATGTCTCTGGTGTGTACCAGTGGATCCATGTTTTGTCGACGGTCACGAAACGACGCCAGAAACTCCTTTGGATTGCGCTTAAACAGCGTCAAACACTGCTTTGAAGTGGTCTCACGGTTGCGCTTGTTGTCCGGGGTGAGCAAATGCGGCACCCATCACGCCGACAGCTTTCTCATGCCCAAAATTTCATGCAGGATATGACCCACACGGTCTTTTGAGATGCCTACTGTCTCAGCCATCTCGCGCATCTTCAATCGGCGGTCTGCCAATACGAGATCGTGGATTTTTTTCACGTTATCCTCCGTGGTAGCCGTTTTCGGGACACCTGGGCGTGGCTCATCAAAAACCGACGTGCGACCACGTTCAGACTGGTTAAACCAATTCTTGACGGTCGCTATCGAAGAAGAAGAGTCACTGTACATAGTACCCAAGTGCTCTTTGATTTCGCTGCGCGATTTCCCTTCCAAAAACAAGAATCGAATTACCGACCGACATTGCTCTTTTTCCATTTTCCTAGAATCCGCGGACATACCTGCTTCCACACGTGGTCAAAACAAAACTACGAGTCCGATTCGGCTGAAATTTCAAAAATAGCCGTCTATAACAATGTCCTACACGATAGTAAGTTGTTCTTGCTATAGTGGTGCAATCGGGCTGTGAGGCTAAGTACTTATCGGACTGCCCACGTACAATGACTGGAGTGAAAGAACATTAATATTCCAAAATTTTTCATTTGATGAAAATTCATGTTGTGTGAAAGGATATTTGGAAACTGCCAAATTCAGTTAATGCTGAAACACTTCTTTTTAAATTTATCTTAAAAGCACTCTTACCTTCTGCTGCTGGAACATTAACAACACAATTTGCTCAAATAAATGCCACTTGGAATATAATTGCAGCCTTTCACTATCCATTATTTCAACATGGCATTCGAATTGAGGGAAAGGAACAGGCCTCCCTAACCTGACGTGTGAACTTCACAGGTCAAGGACTTAATACTAGGTCATTTCTACCTTCACCTATCAAATCAACTTTTGGGCTGATAACTGTGTTGGCATTTATATTCATTGGAATTTAATGGGCAAACAACTACTGAAAAATTATAAACAGCCGTGTTTTACAACTAAGTTTCCAAAATTTCCTAGTAAACAATAGGTGAAAACATCCACAAAACGAAACAAAAAGCATTTTGCAATTTTGTTTAGAACAATAATTTGGCTAATAATAGAGACCTAACTTTGTATGTACTCACAATTTTTTTAGTCCCATCATAGATGTCAAATGTGAGTCCAATAAGCCTCAGAGCCAGAACACACTGCGGCATGCTCCACTTGATGTCATAGTTCTCAGTTCCCGTAAAATAGTAACCTTGTTAAAAAATAAACCAGTAAAATACATTTAGCATCAGGAGAGAAAACTCATGTTTTTAAATTTAAATATATTCAACCATCACTAACATTAAATCTCTGAACTTACTAAATAACAAATATCCCATGTTGAATAGAAATGATACATAAACTGACAGCAGTGTCCCACCAATGGTAAGTAGAGTAATATATATAACAACAACAGATGTAATTGAGTGGAGAACTTCAAGTCCTGTAATTGAAAAATAATGTTAAAATTTAAAAAAATAAAGTAATATGCACATTTATGGATGAACCATTTGAATCAAAGGCACTTTTGGATACATGCATTACATTTGAACCTGCAATTAAATGGAGCATGGAAGATAGTAAATATATGATTTGATTACTCAACATACTAATCACAATAAAAGAGTCTGCTTTTAACTGACCTGAGAATGCTCAAGGACTAGGTCTTTTATGAAATGGAAGGATTAGTATCCCTTCATTACAAGACAGTCACAAAACCAATTTAGCTAGTTATACGAGAAATAGTTTTCTTCCGATTCCTAGTTTAAGCACCTTACTATTACTTAAGTAGAGTCAACAGGAGCAGTAGAAAAGAAGACAAAAGACACACAAGAGGACTTAACCAGATATAATAGTTACTTGGAAGGCTAGGATGATGTTGAGAATGAGGAAATTAGAAAATATAAACTGGTAGAGTAAACACAGATATTTTAGGACTATGAGAGGTGAGATGAAAGGATAACAAGAATTACTGGAGGGACAGTTTTAGATATTATATGTCATATGGGAAGAGAGTAAACGAAGGCAATAATATTGAACATATACGTACAAGCATAGTAAAAGTAAGGCAGGTTAGTGATAAAGCTAACATTAGTAGGGGTAAAAGCAGAGTCAATGAACTTGGTCATTGCATAATTCAGGTCAACATGCCAACAAGTAATCAGAGGGAGGAAGAAACAGTCAGTGTATACATGTACACAGTGCAAAAGGAGAGATGGATTTGAGACAGGGGACTATGGTTTAGGAACTAGGAATGACCATGGGGAGAAAGCAAAAGAAATACAGGAGAAATGTTTTAATCATAATAAACACTGACTTAAACACCACAATTGAGGAAGATATGCATGGAAAATACCTAGGGATACAGATACATATCAGACAATGAAGTGGTTAGGGACACATTTAATAGTAGTAGTTTTTATGGGAGGCGACTGACAGCTAAGGTCATTTGCGCCATTAGGGATGGATGGGAAAGGAAGGGTGAAGAGAAAGCTGGCATTGGCATTAGCCTACTCTTGTCAAAAGGCACCAAGGGGTCCGCAGTTTAACATCCCATCTGACGGATGTTGTACTCACTCTAAGTGCTCTCCACAATGTAACCAGGAAGAAATTCTCATTTCAGTGTCATTATTTGTATTTTTAATGCGTAAATTGTCCTGCATCTCAAAGTCAGCAACTCGAATTTTTCCCAAAGTCAAAAAAAATTAATGTTTCCCATTGAGCAAAAACCCCCTCTAACTTTAAGTGTATTTCCAGTCAACACGTTGCATACAGATGGCGAGAATTCTCGTCATTTAGGAGCATCATTTTAAACTATACCAGAGAATTCTATCAGTATCCTTAATGTAGTCTCACTGTTTCTTGCTGATGACTTTTTAAAAATGATGGACAATCAATCCGATCTGTATTACCATCAAAACCAACATAAATAAAATCACCAAAAACAGGGACGTGGTCAAACAACCATTGCTGAAACGAAAACAGTCGTTGCAATTTTGATTCTCTTGGGGCAAGAGAGGAAAGATACACTGAAGGAGTAATGTGGTATTGATCCTTTTACTGCAACAAATATATTTGGAGAATTACTGACAAGAAATAGATTTGGAAAGCATGGCACTTCAGCAATAACGACGAAATTTTGGGTGTGATGGATAGGCTGTATAAAATAAGATACATTCTTGAATACTTCATCGAAAAATTCAAAATGTATATTTACTGAAGAAGGAGCTATCACTTGAAGCAATGATTCTGTGGACAGGAAGATTAAAAATCAAGTCCAATAATCCAGCCCAAATCATTTAGAATGGGTTACTAGTTCATGTGGTTTGCAAAAGTGGTTCTGGCTACACCAGTATTTTAGAAATATTTTTGGACAAGGGAAAAAAATTAGGAAAGCCATCCTTTCAATTCTACAGACTCATCTCAATCTTTATATTCATATGATTAAATAAAGCTGCGGGGAGAAATAACATCTCCTCCTTAAGGGTCTAGGCAAACACAGAAATATCAGTTTTCAAGAGTTCATTCGTAGCATTTATAAAGGAGGAACTTTGCTGGAGGATTTCATCAGATCAATCTTAGTTAAAAAAAAGGAATGACAGCCATAGTGACAACTATAGAAAAATAAGTTTTACTCTGCACCCAGCTAAAGTGGTTCTTATGATCATAAATAAAGAGGATAAAGGGTCAGGAAAATAATTACTTTAAGGACTAATCAGTTAGGGTTCAAAAAGAGAAGCACACATGATGTCAGAGCATTACTGAGGCCACTAATAGAGAGGAACATAGAATACAATCAGGATGTATTTGTCTGTTTTATAGATTTCAAAAAGGCATTTGATAGAGTAAACTGGGTAGAATTAATGAATGTATCACACAAAATAAGAATATATTCAAGAGATATGGGACTTATCTGCAACCAGTACATGTCTCAGACTGCTCAGGTGCAAATGAGAGATAGAGAGTTGGGGTGGCCAGTGTTGGGAAGAGGGGTAAGACAGGAACATCCATTATCACAAGTACTTTTCAATATATTTGTGGATGAAATGGTTAAAGAGGTATGGGAAGAGCAGTGGATAGGAATGAAAGTTGGTGGGGATCCATAAGTCATTTAGAATTGTGGGTGATCAAGCTTTAGTAAGCCAGTCAACCAATGGGTAAAAATCACTGTTGAGTGCATAAGAAAATCAGTGTGTCAGGTATGGAATGAGAATCAATGTAAATGAAACAAAAGTTTACGAGGTTCTCAAGAAAGATAAAGGCTACGTTAAACATTAAAATTTGAGGGCAAGAAAAACATGTAGAACAGTTTACCTATCTAGTAAGTGTTTTGGACGAAAAAAGAAAGGATATCAGAGGAGGAATTGTTTGGCAAAGAAGCTTTTCAAATAGGAAGGTGTTACTCACAGGCAAGAAAAGTCTTGACAAGCACCTTGAGTAAGGATGATAGGAAAAGATTGGTGAAAAGTTTGATACTGGACGTGGTTTTGTATAGCATAGATATGTTGTTCTTGAAGCAATATAAGCACAGGTGGTTTTCAAGATACAGGCATCAAGAAGGATAAAAAAATTTGAAGTTGAACAAGAGAAAATCAAAAGAGGAAGTAAGAAAAGTGAACGCACAGTGTTTTACTGGTTGACGCAACGTTGAATACTGCAATAGGAGAACATAAGGGAAAGAATAGGCATGCTTAGATGGAATGAAGGCAGGTAGAAAGTATACAAAATAAGAGAAGAATTAATTGTAGTGTACAGTGTCAGGTTATCTGAAGTAGGGTCAGACTTAAAAGGAGTGCTCAGTTTGTGTTCATACAAAACCTATTTTAAAAGGTAGACTACCAAATAAAAACTAAAAATGAATGCTATGAGAAATCATCATTTTATAACTGTTCAAAGTTATAACTGTGCAGAAAAAGTAACAAAAAATAGGTTAATAACTCAAAAAATGAGTAGAATCAAGATTAGACTTCACAAAATAAACCAGAACTTCCAACACAGCTAAAAAATATTTGCAGATTGACTTTAAGGGTCATTCCATAAATTGTACCTCCTATTTTTTTGTTTGCTCATATGCCTGAACTAGATGTCGATGGTGTTGTGGTATAAGTTGAAAATTCCAGCAAATGCCCTGAGAGCTTGGTTTATGTACAGAGAATGTGCAGTGGAAGAACATAACAATATGATATCTGATGCAGGGGCACACATGAAACAGGGATATTATCAAATTTCTCACTGCTAAACAAACCTCACCCATGATGCTTGCCATAGGTGTATGGAGATGATATAGTAGATGTCAGCACAGAAAGGCCGTGTTTCAACAGCACAGAGAAAATTATTTCACGAAGAACCATCCTGGGCATGCCTTTTCAGCTACCACTCCTCACAATGTGCAGTAGTTGGAGATGAGATGTGGCGTCACCACTACGAGCCAGAATCCAAAAGACAGTTCACAGAGTGAATTCCCCAACAAAAAGAAGTTCAACAACACAACCAACAGCAGGGGAAAATGAAGTATACGGTCTGTTAGGATAGCCTGGTATAATTCTTTTGGATATCCTGGAGCCTGGTGAAACCATAAACTCTGAAAGCTACACGAAGACACTAAACTGAAAGCTCATATTTCCATTGTCAGGCCAAAAAAGAAGACGAACTTTCACTTGTAACAGGACAATACCAGGTCCCATACCAATTTGGAAATCACCAGAGAGAGAAAAATTTGAATGGACTACTTCAGCCTTCATTTTAAAACACTCAAAATTCCATCTCCTTGGGCCAATGAAAGATGGATGTCTATTCTGGTTCAAATTTTTATCAGCAAAGCAAGCAGGCTGTTTTTGTCAACGGTAAAAGTGTATGAAGAATAGCGGTGATTTTGTGGAAGAATAACAAATGCAGGTGAAATACTACTCTATTTATCTGTGTTAATATGCTCTCTGTACCTGTTATAGTTGTCGTGAAAATAAATAGGAGATTATTTATGGAATGGCCTTCATAGAAATGTTCAACCTTTCAGGAAATTAATATCCCATTCCTTAAGATCTAGTTCCCGACGTGACACCTGTCCTTGGTTATATTTCCATTTTAGCAATTTGAACAAGTTTGAAAATATCAAAGCACCATCCTTTGAACTTGTGAAAAATATATTCATTCTTTGTTTAAATGTTCGTCAGAAATACTGTTTGGCTTAACATATATCACCTAACCAAAACTAAGCTATGGAAATATCCAATGTTAGCAACATTAATTTAAAATTCTACTAATTCAATGTTTCTAAAAAATACACTATAGTTTGGCTACAGTATATTTCAAAGTATGACAACTTTAAAGATTAGAACTACTGAAACTTATCACCACTTCAACTTATTTCAAATTAAAACTATAAGTAACCTGAACTAAATTACTATCATAAAGAAAATGTCATCACAATAAAAATTTTGAATTATAACTCCAGTGATTCGTAAATGACAATGTGAGGTTCTTGTTACATTGATTTGAATGAAGAACAATATAGTAAGTAAAAACTTATGTTCCAGTAAGAGGCTTCACTATACTTTTTCCGGTGATCTGGTTTGTGATTTTTACAAAACTTTTATACCATTAAGGCAGAATTTCATCAGTAAAAGCAGTTTCCATTTTCACCCAAATGTGTGTTTGTAGGATTTGTTTCTGTTCAATGCTCCGTACATTCCGCTCATTACAGTTTTCTTGACCTGGTAAAATGTTAAGGCAAGAACTTCATTTCAGTACCAATTGATTGCAAATACAATTTTTTATTTAAGTTTACCATGCTGAATGAAATGATGAAGTGTAGGTTTCATTTGCACATTGACCTGTACTTCTTAAGCATGTATGTTTAACACTTTTCTTATAATACTTGAAAAGGTTATTCTATACACTTTGGATTCATATTGACATTATATTTAACATGTTCAATGTGATGGTCATCAATTTAAGGCTTTTACCATGCTATCATTGATTGGAGCATGTCAAGTGACATCCAGCCTACTTCCCTTTTCAATGGGCCCAAGAGGCAGTGAGCCATTTCCATTTCACTCCCTGTTGCATCACAGCCATCAGATAGTTTCCATCTTCAGTGTGCTTTTTCAGTTTTGGTTTTGCCGTCTTACTTTTGTTCTGTAAGATTTTTAATTTTGTGATTGTTTAACTTTTGGTATGTTTTAATATCCTTTAATGTAAAAGTAAATCTAATCATGGAGTGCTAGTAATTAGAGTTACAGGTTTTTATTGTAGGATTTTTACATTCAAACTTTGTTTAATATGTTTCGGTGAACGCCAGAGAATAATACAAATTAAGCTTAAGTAAATCATCTATTGCTAACCAATGTTAAATTGTGATCACATTTTTCTAATTATTTTGCAAAAACAGCATTGAAAACGAGGCTCTTAAAAATATTATTTCACTTACCCTACTCAATGTTCCACAATTTTCTAGTAGTCGTATTTTTGCCCATTGGCAGAGAGTACCCGTCACTTATCTTTGTAATGGTAACGTGGGGGAAAGGTGATTAGGGATAACCTTACCCAAGTCTCCATCAGTCACTTCCCTGGTTTGTTTGCTTTCAATCTGTATTTGAGTGCGCACAGTTTTCATAATTTGAGCTACTTGGCGTGTATTCAGGCAAAGATAGCGAGCATATGCCAGGCTAGTAGGTTGAATGTAAGTTTGCGGTAAGTAAATATTATGTCCTCACAGATCAGTTTATGATTTATTTCAATTTCTATTTGTAGGAATAATGCTCTACAACCACCCATATTTCTTGTTCTAAAATTTTTATGGAATTAGGCACAGCATATTTGACATAAAGGTTAGAAAGTCAAATATTTTTTTATTCATTCAACTTACTGATGTACCTTCATTATTATTTGTTACCTACCTTTATCAAACATGTGAAGCCTTAAACATATTATCTAATTTAGATACAACTTATTGAGCTGTTCACAATTAATTAATATGCATACTACACACACTATCGTGATCATCCATCCTAAAGGAGTTGATCAAAGATATTTTTAAATTAGTGCTTAAGAACAAAATGAAGGTATTTTTAATGACAGGGATAAGAGGAATGCAGTCAAACTGCCGATGGATAATTATTTTTCGCAACCATAAATAACGAAGTTGCAACCTTTGAACACATATGAATTTCTGTGCTTTGTTGCCCATTCTTTTTCATATGGGACAGTTTCACTGATTGAGAGAAAAAATTCAGATTATTTTAATACTGATATCCTGTTCAATGTCCAAATTTGTCCCTGGTTTTCAGAGACATATAAGTTGAAGCATTATACAAACTTTTAATTTGAAAAACAATGACTAAAGAAAAGCTATGACTCAGTCTCAAAAATTACTCAAATTCCACGGTACCAAGGATGGGGTGACTAATACAAACATTACACGATTGGAAATAGGTACAGATAAAGCATGATATGGGAGCTTCTGTTAGGGTGCAAATGTGGATAGTGTTGCCCATAAACCAAAGGTTGATAAATTAGATTAGGGAATAACATTATTCATTGACAATCATGGTGTCAAATTGGTTCACCAGCTACCTACTAAGCAGATGATGCACTGCCCAGAAACCATTTGTACTAACTGGAAGGAAATACTGATTGATTGCAATGAGCTCGAATGTATCAATTAAATGTCAGGCCACACCACTGAAGCAATAAAGCCTTTCAAGTTTGGTTATAATGGTAATGTTATTTATTTGAAAAACCAATAAAACCATTCTCCTTTAAAAATGTATGATCCAGAAAATAAGTAAAAGAGAACAAACAACTAAAAAACTCTGAAGCAGACCCATGCATTAAAACATTTATTATAAATATTCTTCCCTCCTTTCATAATTTCAAGGACCTCATTCACACAATAAATCCTACATGAAATGCTTAGCCTTTGACTCTTAGGATTTGTTTTTCAAAGGGACTTGATTAGTATATATTATGGTTATCATACATTCACTTGTAATAAGCTTCCACTTTAGGCAGATTATACATTAAACAGGTTTCACAGATGATTTTTGTCGGTTTTCTATCATGAAGAAAAAACACAGAGGAATGACTACAGGCAGCCACTGCAGTGCAATACAGTGTTAAATTGCATAAGCAAAGGGTAAGGCAATAAGCAGTCACAAACATGATTTTACTAGTTTACACAGGTATGAGGACCCCTCTACCCTCTCCTACTGTAATATAAATATTCACACTGACTATTACCCCTCAACACATTAGTGAATTTATGGCTCAGCACTCTTCAACAAGGATCTCCACAAAACATTAAATATTCCTAAGAACACTTTAGCTTGATAACCATCAGGGAAATCAGCTATGGACCAAAAGGTGCCACTTTCAAATCACAGTGGTGTCTCTGGACTCCCCTGCTTTTTCCAAGTTGCAAGTGATTTTCTGGTTAACTTCCACCATTTTATATATAAAATAAGTTTCACAAACTTTGAATTTGCACTTCATAAACTTAAATTTCAACTAATATAAGTTCCTGTTTCTTGGACAAAAAAATGTCACAGCCTTGGTACAAGTTTCATAATATGATTATATGAAATGACATAGTATAATCACTATGCATACATGATATCTTGGCATCTAACTGTGCTAAACTGCACAAGTTAACTGACATTTAGGATTAGAAATTGGTAATATACTAGTATACTATTAAAATACTGTCATCACAAAATGCATAATTAACAATATACATATTATACAATAGTACTTTTCTACAGATATCTATTGGTATGAAGCAATTCACTGTGCCATGGCATCATCAAGTATAAAACTAAATGTCGAATCAGGGAATATATACATTAAATTCAGGACGATGGTTGTTTTACATAGTTTTTAAATTGGATCTTTTAAATATGAAAACTTTCATGAAGTGAAACCCGAAGTAGCTGGGTTTACAGTATGAGCTGTTAAATGGCCATATAATGGTGTATTGAAAGCCCTAAATCATGCAACTACAAGAAATTGAAGATGAAATTTTGTGAACAATATTTAATGATTAAAAAAACCTGTTTGCCAGCTTAACTTAAGGGTATTACACAACAAATACTTACAATTAGACTGGGATATATTTACATAGGAGAATATTAAAAAATGCTGACCAGCTATAAACAGCTATAATCTACCAAGTTGATTTGATGCCCGTAGGTCCCCATGCTAAAAATGTTGACCTACTCAGTAATATTATTTCTTCAGAGGTTTTCAGGCCAACGTTAATCACCATTGGGTAAAATATTGTAATTATGCATTCAAATTTGGAATGGGAAACATTTAACTTTTTACTGCCTTCGTTTTAAAAACTGTTACGAAGAGAAATCACAAGATTTAGGAGTCAAGACATAGGCATCCCTTTGAAGCAGGGGACCTGCGTTTGTTCGCCGGTCTATTATGCCACTTTTTAAGGATTCTTCATAAAATGAACATTGCCTGCCGCTATACATGAACCAAAATTGTAAACTTATTTAGATGAAAAGCCGTGAAAGTCAGCTGGTGGAAGATAAATAGTACTAACCATAATTGAAGTAACCAATACCTATTCCGCAACATATGAAAAATATATGCTGAAGGTTTGGGCTTTTCCGATACAGGGTGTACCTATGGAATACCGCTATTGGGTAACCTGAAAAGTAAAATTGCATTGAAGTTATAATGGAACAACTAAGAACATCATAACACGTACTTGTGGCAACTTGTTATGAAGTTATTTCATAGGATTTATAAGCCACTGCCCTGTCTTTATTCAGCAATTCGATCAAACAGACTTAATAACACACACCTGAACAGATGACTAAAATAATACAGAATAAGATTTTTTAATTACATTACATCCACTTAGGTGTAGTATGATTTCAAGGCTACAAATTAAATTAATCCTATGATATGTCACTTCGGTGAAGTGGCTCATTAACTCTCTAGGAATGGTAGGAAATGCCGAAACAAAATGTTGGGCAAGGACAGTAACTTTGACCTAAACATGAAATAAAGAGAAAGTAATACGTAGTTTCACAAGTTCAGAAGCATTACCTATTAACAATGACAGTAGTAAACGCAATGCGGGCTCCGTAGCACCCAGCGATGCCGCTATCTCCTTCAACATCTTTATTTCCACGAAGTAGCATTCACTGCAAATACAATATGATCAGCAAACCGAATTAAAGTCGAACAACTGACGACGGTGAAAGAAGTGGAGCGTGTCGAGGACTATCGAGATGTAGCTACGGTCGACTGATTCAAAGGATTTGACTCTCGCAGTGTGTATCATATCGATAGTGGTGGAAGTTTTGCCGACGTTTCGATTAGCAATTGTCTTCCAAGTTGTTGCCAAGGTGCTTGTTATAATACCACGTTAAGAGTTGGCGGTGTATTATTTTTGGTGTGGCCTTTAACACGCCAAAAATGAGTGGATATCTTCAAGTATCTGAAGATGAAGGAGAAGAACCAATTGAACTCCCAACGGAAGATGATGGGACTTTACTCTTGTCAACTCTTGCTGCCCAGTTTCCAGGAACTTGTGGTTTAAAGTACCGGAATCCAGATGGTCGTGTTATGAGGGGTGTGAGATTGGTAGATGGTAGACTCCATTCGCCGGATAGTGGATGGGGAAATAGTGTTTATTATTGCGTTTTTCCAAAAGGTAATTCATAACAGGGCAAATACTTGGTTAGTTACACTAATAGATTGGCCGGCCATATTATGTTTATCCACCATCTTGGCTGCGGACGACTTTTACTTGCTATTTCGAATTGTAGAAAGTGATACAAAACTAAATTGGTTATATTATTTGAAAAATCATTCAAATTGTACCATAATTTAATTTGTTTGGTCTGTTGGTTTATGCGTGATTTAAAAAAATCAAAAGCTTTGGAATTGGATTAGCAAATCATCTTCTGATCTCTCTTAATTTTCGAATAATTTATTAATTGTTAAATTTTAGCTTTACTGTGTTCAGATTTATTTATGTTATTTTAATTTTAATAGAGAACAAGAGGAAATCGGATGACCACCTAGAGAATTCGACTGCAAAAACTAAAAGAATGGAAACCAAACAGAAATGTTCAGATTTAATTGTTTTAGGTTTACCTTGGAAAACAACTGAACAGTTGTTAAGAGAATATTTTGAATCGTTTGGAGAGGTTCTTATGGCTCAGGTAAGAAGAGATTTAGTTCCAATTTACAATGCTCTTGTTTGGTTAATATTATATTGTGTCTTATCCTTGTGTTTTCTTCAGGTGAAAAAGGATGCTAAAACCGGTCACTCGAAAGGCTTTGGTTTCATTAGGTTTGGAAGTTATGAGTCCCAAATGCGTGTGTTAGCCCAGAGGCACATGATAGATGGGCGATGGTGTGATGTGAAAATTCCTAATTCTAAGGTAAATTTTCATGAAATGGGGAAGTGTAAATTTGAAGTAAGATCAGAGTAGAAAGAATGAGCGCTGTACTCAAATAAAGCCATTGCGTTTGAGCAGAAACTATTTCAATAATTAACAATTAAATTTTCGAAAAACTAGCACGTATAAATATTTGTTTTAAGGTAGGTTTGTGTTCATACACCAAATGAAATTTCGGTTAGACCAATAAGCTGTTAACTAACATTGAATATATTTTAGTGTATGTTTTAACCTGTAGTAAATCTTGAATTGCTTTAGCCGTAGATTTGTTTTTTATTAATATGAAAATGCTTACCCACATACTTAGCATGTATGTAAGTATTCATCATTATTGAAGTCACAATTATTAATAACCTCAGGAATAGCAAATATTGTCGTATAATTATGCGTTTTATTGTAATATGGGAAAAACCAAACGTGAAGTAGGTTTAAGACTGGATAAAAAAACATTTTTATTTTTAACCCTTAGGAGGGCCAGATCCAGCAGGTGCCTTGTAAGGTGTTTGTTGGACGATGCACTGAGGACATGGGCCCAGATGACTTGCGTGAGTATTTCTCGAAGTTCGGCGAGGTGACGGATGTGTTCATCCCGAAGCCATTTCGAGCATTCGCCTTTGTGACGTTCCTTGACCCTGACGTTGCCCAGTCTCTGTGTGGGGAAGACCACATCGTGAAAGGTGTGTCCGTTCATGTCAGCAACGCAGCTCCCAAGACGGACCCTAACGTACGGTCCCCGTACGGTCACAGAGGAGGTGGAGGAGCTGGTGGTGGTGGGGGCGTGGGAGGGGGAGGGGCTGGATCTGGAGGGGGTGGGGGAGGCGGAGGAGGCGTTGGAGGTGTGGGGAGTGCAGGAGGTGGAGCCATGAGGTCTTCGGGAGTGGGCACGGATCCAAAAAACTTGTCGGGAGGCCCCTTTGCCCAGGGGCACCACCACCACCACTACCACGGCTCGGGCATGGCGAGCAACGCCGCCGGTGGAGGCACTTGGAACCACGCCGGTAGGGGTAATCTGGATATGCCCAACCTGCAGGCGCTGGGGATAACTGGCGGAGGAAGCACGGGCGGAGGAATGGGGGCCGCACAGGGGAGCCAGCCTTTGGGGAACCCCCTGGGCATGGGCGCCCTAAGCCTGAGTGGACTTCCGATGAATCCTGCGCTGGTGGCGGCGGCCCTCAATCAGGCGGGGTGGGGGCTGATAGGGAACCTTCAAGGGGGTCAAGCGGGGGCAGGAGATGGTCCTCCGCCCCCGCAGGCATTTGGTAATCCAGGTGCCGCGGCCGCTGCATTCGGCGGCAACCAAGCGGGTGGGCAAAGTGGGGCGCCGAATCAGGGCTCTGGAGGGGGCGGGGGAGGCGGTGGGGGTTTTCTTAGCTGGATGAACCAGCCGGCGGGTGGTAGTGGCGGCGGGGGTGGCGGGGGAGGTGGTGCGGACACTGGGGGGGCTGTTGGGGTTGCGGGTTCAAATGGTCCAGGGCAAGGGGCCTCGTGGCCTCAGAGGGAGAATAAAGCGGGAGGTGGAGGGGGTGGATTCCTCAAGTACGATTAGAAGCTGCAGCAGCTCAAGATAAGCAGGGGAACTCTTGTCCTCGACAGTAAAAGTGGCAGCAAGGACTCAAAAAAGCGCTGTGTGTTGGCATCAGGGCTGTATTTTTTTGTTGGTGGTGTAAAAGGGAGAGAGAGAAGAAAGAGAGAGTGAGAGAGAGAAAATGGGGTGAGAATTGAATTAGATCCAGTGAAAGGTGAAGAGAAAATGAGTGGAGGGTTTTAATTTGTGTGAACAGCGTAAATGCAGTGGAAAACTTGCTGTAGATGTATTGTTGAGGAAAGGGTAATTGCTTTTGGAATGTCTTCATACCCAATACTACCCATTATATATTGCTGGGCTGGGTGGCCATCTAAATTACTTTTTAGCAGAATTTCCACTGCATTTTAACAATGATATAAATGTGTGGGTGTTACTTTTCTCATTTTGTGCGTTAGTCTGAAAAGCAGATTGATTGATGGAATTCATACATGTACTCTTATATTTATTGAAATTTTATTTTCTGTTAATTGTTTGTCTGAAGTGCATAATGGACGTTTGGTTGCCCACCAAATTAATTTTCACGCTGATGATAGTGTATGAATGTTTGGTGCGTTGACATGACTGATTAAAATTATTTTCATAATGAATTAAATATTGGAAGGTCTGGACCTTCCTGTATATTTTGTCCTATAAGTACAAAGTCAGACATTATGTAAGAGCTTGTAGATACAGAGAGGATGTTTTGTGATTGTCGAAAATATTTAAATGAGTGTTGTGGTGGGTAATTAAATTACATTGTGCACTGTATGGAAATGAGCCACAGATGCGAGATCCATCATATCCTTTTAGTTTCGTTTTGCAAGTGTGCATCATAATCTAACTTAGACCCAAGGAGGAAATCATTCGCCCATTAGCTGTTTAGACCAATTTTTAAAAACAAGTTCATGAAAGAGAGTGAATTATTTTTCAATTTTTTAAAGGTATAATTCAGTTTGACACAGAACTTATAGTTTTGTATTAATTGTCTTGAAAATGTGGTATTGCTTGATTTTTAAGTCTGATGTTTAGCTTTTGGATGTTAGGGTTGGAGAATCTTCTTATCCCATGATTGAGACACATTTATGTGCATTTCTCTATTAATATTTCTACTATAATGCATTGCACCAAACTGAGTAGCTCTTGCAGTCAAGATATCTGAATATCAGTTATGTTTCTTATGCTTAGTTACCCTCATATTCGTATACATCTTATCTCTTTTATTTCCCATCCTTGAATTATGCCTGTAATTTTTGCCTTCAATTTGGTATTGTTTGCTGTTTGTCATAAAATCTCATGCCACTCTTGAGCATTGATAATTTATCTCCAAATTAATGTTTTTGAGTTTCTGACATTGAGGTATTTATTTACCTTATGAGTAATTTAAGTTAGTTCATTCTAATTTTAGTTGTGGTAAAATATATGTAAAACCTAGTAAACATATGTGACTGCTAGATCTATTAACTTTCAATGGTATCTCAAAATTAATGGTGTTAGCTATTGTTTTAGTGTTAGTGTCATTATCTCCACCAAATATTAATGCATGCACATACACACCAAAAAATATATTCTGGAAATGCGCCAAGAGTGGAGTTTCTATTAACAACTGAAAAATATGGTATATCCTCCACATGACATTGGAAGGCTTTAATGTGTAATTGTGTAAAATTGGTTGAATGTGATTGAATGGCTCAGATGAGTCAAAAAGTCAAGAAGTCATTATGTAGCCAAAATACATAGTGTGGCGTTTATATGCAAGTGAGCTCTTAAAGAATTATGTCTTTATGAATGAAGTTGAAATTGTGTGGTTAAAATGAAATTTGCCAATTTTTGTTTTCTTTTTTACTGTTGCTGCTGTGTGTTTGACTAGTGTGCTGGCATATATAATGAGTGCGATATGGACTTCATTTTCTCTCCTTTCTACCAAATATTGGCAAAGCATAAATAAATTCCTATGAGAAGTGTAGTTGTTGGTTGCAAGCGAGTGCTTTTCTGTGTGTGTGTGCGTTTATAAAAATATGAGTTCGGGAATAAATACATATTATATCCTGTGCATGAAACTATGATTGAGTTTTTCAATTCCTATTTTTTTGAAGAGCTAAAGTCTTTTCTATCTAAAGAGAATCAGAGGGGCAGTATTGAGCGTCTTGTGTGACTGAAGAATTCAATTATTAAAGAAGCGGAATGTGAAATATTCCTTCCTTTTCTTAAGATGAAATTTATTATGGAAATATTTTCAGTCCATAATCCTTATTTTTTTAATTCACACCATATAAGAATGATATCTATTTATTTTCAAACTTTCCTTATTAATTTTCATGAAAATAAAAATTGCTTGGCAATAAATAAACCAATGGGGACTATTGACTTGACTGGTCCATGTAGGTAGCTCACATTACTTGCGGGATTACAATTTGTAATTATTTGTGGATGTGAGTGGATGACTGTGTGACTGACTGATGAGAGGGGTGGTTGATGGTGTTGGTAATTGCCTTATATAGTTTTGGTGGTGAGAACATTGGTTATATACCTTTTGAATCAGCCCCATCTATTCGGTTGACTTGACATAAGTGACTTAATACTCCAGCAAAGCAGTAATTTCTGTAATGGGATTTTTTTAAAAAGCTTCTTTAAGGGATTGCCTGTGCAACTTTTGTTCTGAACTACAGTCAAAATGTGCTGCAAAATTCTCTTAAAAATCGTCATCACATTGCTGCTCAAAGTCACAAAGATACTCTCTGATGTTTTAAGTTCAGTGGGATTTGGTTATTAAGAGACCTGGGATCTGAGATTGTCTTGGCTTGCATAAGATATAATTTTGCTAATGATCAAAAGGGAAATTTAAAGTCATTATTTTTAATATATTAAAATTTTGGAGGCTTTGATTGTTTGTTTTGCAAGTTTAAGTATATTTCTTTCTAGTGAAATATATTTTGCAATTTGCCTTAAAATTGACAAAATCTAGTCATGTTCTTAAAGACATGGAACAGAGCTTCCAGACAAACCAAGTCCCACTGTGGTTACCTTCTCAACGTAAAAAAGTGAGGAAACTTGATATTGGCCTTCTGCTAATAAACTATGTCTTTGTGAGAGCCAAGTAGACCTAGAATTTGAGGAAGGCTCTTTTCCTATGGCTGCCTCTGTCCTCCCCACCAGCCATTAGTCTCGAGGGAGAGAGAAAGAGAGAGAGGAGTGTGCGTGCTTGCTAGTGCGGCTGGACGATGCTGTGGGATGCTTCCATTTTGCGTGAATGAAGAGTGCCATTGTGAGAAATCAAGGTGAGAGGAGAACTATTGACTTTCCACGTGGAAAATTTTTTTCCCTGTTTCCCTAATTCCTCGGAAGTGGAATCTCTAATTTTTTTGTTTTTAAAAATCGAGTGCTCCCCAGAAGTCTCTGAGTTAGCATTTTGAGACCACATTTTGCAAATTAATAATGTTGCCCTTGTTCTTGTATGAGTGTGTGTGAAAGAGACTTTTTTAACTTTTATGAACTTGAATGTGTGTGGGTAGTTTGTTTTTTAAGTAAAACATCAATATGTGAGCTGTGAATGGGTGGGTCATAAGAAATTGTTGATTAACACACAGTTGAAGGCTGTCATGATGTACGTTTGGCCCCTACCCTACTCCTTGAATGTGAAAGTTATAATTTCATGAATAATCTTATCCTGATATTTGCAATTCATGTCATTCATGTGGAAAGCCTTAAAATTACTCCTACTTATATTGAACTTGCTTCTCTGTTTCAGTGATGTGATCCATTAGTATTTTCTTGTCTGTTGTTGGGGCCCAATTAACTAATTTTTAACTGATATTAATGAACCTTGAAAAATGATTGAAGGTTGGTTTCTCATTGTTGCATGTCACTTAGTGAATTGTTTCATTTTCATTCAAGGAAGTAGTGTCACTGTTGTGAGTCATTTGTGTGGTTGTTTTTATTTTTTTTATCCCTATGTCCCATCTCGAGGGTAAGGAGGGATGATGGTTGTTTCGTAACATGACCAATGAAAGTTTGTAAATCTCATATGATTTCTTTTTGGAACCTTGTTAATAATAAAATATATTTTTCTAATATTCTGTTCTGAGTGTGGGATAATAGGTAATGTGGCTTCATTGTATTTTTTTTTGTTTAGGCTGCTGTTAATGATTGGGTTTTTTTAATTTTACCTATTTTTCACAGTTTACAAGTTAATTTTCATCAGATAACCTTGTTTGAAAATTTTATCACTCCAGTTACATTCCTTTCTATACTTCCAGGTTCTTGGATTACAATAATTGTTATTAACTGGTAGTAGGCATTGCCAAATTATGTACCACTGATTTTCACAGTGGTGCTAAGGTTATGGGGGACTGTGATTGAGGCCTTTCTGTAATTCAAACTTAAATGCTTAGAGCTGTATTAATCAATAGAGTAACCCTCGTTAAACTCTCCAATAGTGAATGAATGCTTGTTTTAACTAGCTATGAGACTACTTGTATTTATCCTTGACACCCACTCTTTTATTTAAAACTTGGATATGTGGTGTAGTCTAGTTTAACAGTTGCTTTATTGTTATTCCTTGTGGAAAATAAATTAATGAGATTTTTTTGTTAAATTTTTAATTTGGACCAACTTGTTGCAGTTTTCATTTTTTGGCAACCTTATTAGAGTCAATATATTATCTTTAAAGTAATTACCATCCATTTGATTGGCGGAGAAATCTGAGCAGAATTAAAAGCGAGCAACTATTTTGAGAATTAATAGTTACTTAATAGAGACTTAACTGTCACCATGTACAGCAAGTTGAATCAATGGAATGTTTTTGTTTTAATATGAATAAATGATATGTCTACTATGTGGAGAGAACGCTAAAGAAAAGCCCTAATTGCTTTTGATTCTAATCTTTTGCATGGGGTTTCTTTATTCATGTGTGATAACAGTGGTTTTCTAATTAACCTGGCAATTGAGAAAGACAGTTAAAAACTTGATTCTCTGACTTTAGATCCCAGGAATGTAATTGTATCCCTCATAATACTTTCAACATGCTTTTGAGAGTAATTATAAACTCTGTTATGTATTGGAATTTATTTCATTACCGAGTTCATTTTATGTAAATATTGAATGTGAATTGTTGTTTGGTCTAATAACACTTCTTTACAGTTTTTGGTATTTTCAGGGGGTTGGTTGTGAATGAATTTAAGCTGAGATCAACTACTCAAAATAGATCCTCTGTTGATAGCCGAATACATCTTCACAATTTTTTCTTAATGTTACATATTGTTCTTTGTGAATTGAAGTAATTTTCTTCGGTTTTGCATATTTTTGCAAGTTTAACGTGTAAGTTAATTTACCGAATTTTTTATCATGTGCATTTTTGGTTGATAAATAATGACAGGAGCAGGTGCATTCTTGCTGAGATGATTCAATGATGCTTAAATGTGCATATTTTCCCCTATCAAAAGTGATCTGAAAATTTGTGGTTTGATATTAATAGTTGTGTAAATAAGTAATTACTCACCATTGGAATGATATTTGAAGTATCCAAGTTTGGTATTAATGAAATGTGCAAAAACCTTTTTCCATTTTTTGCCAGGAATTGGGTGAAGCAAGTGCTTAATGATCTCAAAATAAAAAATGGAGGCAGGCTGGTGCTGATGTTGGTTATCATTTAAGGTAACTCTTCAAACACTTCTATCATTGTCTAAATGGTTGTTGTTAATTTATTTTTGGATTAACCACGCTGTGATCAATAATTTTTTATAATGGTACACAGGAAACTGTTCCTGCATTCCAATGAGACTAATAATTTATTTTAGACTTAAGATCTGCCAAATTAAAAATTGTTACTAACTTTCTATCTGTGCTGAAACTATCATTAATAGCATAGAATATAAGGTCATGAGAATTTTATGGTGTTTCATCAATGCAACAATAATTCTTTTCTTGACACCTTGAACGAAACACTGGACCTGGAACCGTAATATTTTTTAAATATGCCACTCGGCATATTTTCTGGTTTCTTAGAGGCTGAAAAATATCAGTTTGCACAACAGTTATGCCCAAAGAAAGAATTGGAACCTTGGCATTATGAGCCAGTGGGAAGGTGCATCCATCGCACGTACTGACGGAATTCATAATGAATACAGATTTTATTATTCAAATAAATGCTTTACAATTGTCTCTCATGAGGAAAGCACCTTAACATCTATTGTTTATTGAGTGATATTTATACCTCTACAAAGATTTTATGCATAAGTTCTCTTCTATCGATTCTAATTGATAATTGAGTTAAAGAATGGTTTGAGGCGTCACTTTGTGGAAGCGATTCATAACGGAAAAAGAAAATACTTAGTTCTTCCACACAAATTTTATTACACATGGCCTAGGTTTTGACTTACAAAGTCATCATCAGGTGATGATGACTTTGTAAGTCGAAACCGAGGTCGTGTGCAATAAAATTTGTGTGGAAGAACTAAGTATCTTCTTTTTCCGTGATAATTGAGTCATCTTAGGCTGTTATCTTCTCACCACATTAGATACTGTTATTGAGTTGCAGGAATGCTTCAGCTATGCATGTATTTATTCTTGAGTTAATGTGAAAATTAATTGAAGTAAGGTTATATTAATATGTCAGTTACAATATGACACTGAAAATGTTTTAGTAGCATGCATTTTACTTATGTAGCCAAAAATGAATACATGTGCTTGGTTTATGTTAAAGTGAAAACAATTTATTTTTTAATTGGAAAAGGTACCACTAAAAAGTCTAAAAACTAAAGTCGATAGTCTGATCCCATTAGCACCATTTGTTTTTAGAAATAGGGTGTTATATCTTAACTTGTTTGAAATTTGAAAACTTCTCCTGATGAAGTATCTGGTCTAGAGTTTATGGGTAGGGATTTCCGTATATTTTTTTGCCAACTCCTTTACTCATTAAAAATATATCTGCCATCCAGAAGTACCTTCTAGGAAAAACAAGTAATAAACTGTTACGTACAAATACTGAAGAATATTTGTGCCTCACATTTATAGACATTTTTGGGACAGGTTATAAGCTGTGAGTAGCTTTGCAGTAAAGTTTAATTTTTGGAGGTATTGATATAATAATTACTGAAGAAAAGCAAATATTTATTACCGTTTAGTCCTACACAGTGTAATTAGGATATGGTTTTTACAGTATTCAATTTTACGGAATTTTGCTTATCACTGGTCTTTGATAATTATTAAAAATCTTCCTTAGAAACTTCTCATGGTGTTATAAGACAGTTTGAAGGGATATAAATAAAATAAAGTACAAGCTTCTGATTGATTTTTTTAAGCATCCTCCTCAATTTATAATTGTTAATATCTTTTTGATTCCCCTATTTGGTTTAATGTTCCAGTGATGATTATTTTCATTACCAGCAGTCATATCTTTGTTCTTTCTTAAAATTTGATACAACTTACCCTACTTAGTTGCACACAAACTAAGTGAGTAAGTAATAGTCTAAACAAGTCCCTGGATATAAGTAGGAGAATTTTAAAATTTAAACTAATTTTAGCTTTATACTTCAAGGAGAGATCAGTCCTTGTAATCCCTTGCGAGGTAACCTGAATGTTATTATTTTTCATTTAATATTAACATGAGTGAAATGTGATAGAAATTATAAGGTGAGGTATTATTTGTGATAAATTGTTTAATGAGCTAAAATGCCTGCTCTTTGTGTGGTTCATGCTTTTCCAACTTGCAGGTTTCATTTGGATGATGCTACAGAGAAGTGCCTTCCTACTCTCGGTAAGTGGCCTATGTTCTCCATTTATTAATAAGTAGATAATCATCTAAAGTTAATTCCACTAATATTTTAATAATATACCATTAATTTTAATTAATGTAATAAGAATTGTGTTTAATAATAATTAAAATATTATCACTCTGTATAACTTGACTGGTGTCCCTTTGTCTACCTAATGGTAGACACCATAGTCAATTGACCAGAAGTATCTTTTTCTCATTGTTTTCAGACTTTGATTTAATATGTATTGGGGTTAAGGATAAGAGAGTTATGGATGCTGATGTCAATATGTTGTAATATTGAAATAAATTTGTATTAAAAAATTATTATTTCAAATGAAATTTGTATTTTTTTATCCCCCAACTGTACACACTTCAAAGAAAACTTTGGAAACCTAAAAAAGAATGTTATTCTTTTTTATGCTATTTAAAGTTTAAGTTGTGTGATAGGTTAGTGTATTTTTATGTTGAATTACAATTTCTAAATAATTATTTTAGGTTTAACACTTCCTACCTTAAACCAATGTATAAAATAATCTTATTAGCTTTAGGTACATTCTTGGTGTTATATCTCTTTAATGACTACATGAATTTATGCAAGTATCTTGAACCTATATAGGTAATTATCTTAGCTTGTGGAGGATCAATGAATACCTGTGGTTTTCTCCCAGCATTTAATATTAAGAAAATATGTGTAGTGCAGGCATTTTAATGCAGCATATGTGGTGTATATATGTTCTTTAATTCTAAAACTGTTCTCATTTCATCTGAATTCCTGCCAAAGGTATACATAGTAAAAATGTTATATACTCCCGAAATGGAACCAAGCTTTCAGAATAAAACAGTCCAAGTTATGCATCATCCTGAGACCTAAAATGTGATGTGTAGGAAACATAAATTTTAAGAAGTTTGGACTATATAATTATACACTAGTTGGCAGATTCCAGTGTTTTATTATTATCAGAGTGTAATGGAAAGTGGCAAGGTGGATTTCACATACACATTTGATCAAAGGTGTATGAAGCAGCTGATACTGTCACATTGCCTTCAACTAAGGCAGTGAAAATGTAGGTCATTGCTCAGGAATATGTGTATAATGGGTACCATTTGGTGTAATTGAACTTGTCAATGAATGACCAATCTCATTGGTAAGTATATACAAAAAGTTGGTGGCTTAAAATTCTATTAATGTATCATCATAGTGATGTATATAAGGTACCAGCATAATTGTTTTCTCTGCCAGTGTTATAATAATTAGAATTTAGGCTGTTTTGAGCAATGTGTATTGACAAAATAAATCAAAATCAAGTAACATATTTCAGATTTGGAGAAATTGCACCTCCTAATATTATATATTATGAAAAAAGCAATCATTATACTATCAATACTTATTGTTGGCGTATTTGGCCAGACCCTTATATTTTCAACTGCATTTGCTTGCCCATCACTAAGAATTTTCCATGGTTGAAGTTTTTAACAATGGTTTCTCATTTTAGTTTTTGTTAGAAAACAGGCCTTGAATCCATTGTAATTTTTAAATTGATATTATTGCAAAAAGCATAATAGATTCCAATATTCAAGGGGTGGTGTGGTTAGTGATCTTATGGTATTATGTACCGTGCACATGAAAATACATAAAGTTAGGATCTAACCATCACAGTGGACAAATAAACTGTGGTTGGAGAATGAAGAAAGAAATCTAGGGATTGTGCCGGGACTAGAAGGTTTGCACTTTGTTGATTAGGAAGTTTAAAAATTTATTTCAATGATTGAGAACATCCTTTCAGGCAATCTAATTTTTCTATAAGCTCTGTAAGTATTGTATGTAAACAAAAAATACCGGGACCGTAAACTTGATGTCAACTTAAACTCAAGTATACGGTCCCGGTATTTTTTGTTTGATATATTCACAACCGTAGCTACGTTCCTTGTATATTTAAATCTGTAAGTATTGTTTATTTTATAATATAACTAATTTATTACATACAATGTAGTCCAGCGGGTAGAGAGATGGGTTGATGGTTCTGGGCACCCTCAGCTTCACCCAAGTTGGTGATTTTTCAGGGATCAGAACTCCCTGGGAAAACCCTAGGTGGAACAGAGAAAGGAACTGCCCCCCCCCCCCCCCCCCCTGCACTGATGTGTGAAATTCATATGCCATGTGACTTAGTACTGGATGAACTCTATCATTATCAATCAAACCTTCAGGTTGGTAACTGTGGTGGTGACTAATTTATTTTGTGGGTGCCCTTTTGTCACTTCCATCTACATGTCTGTAATCACCTATACCCCGTCATCAACCTTCAATCCACAATGTCAAAGTTTTTTCCCTCCCCAATAGTGACCATGTGCTCTTTCATTCATCTATCAGTTATTGAAATATTATATTTGCTGTTATTTTACCTCTTTAAGTTGTATTTTAATGATCTACCATGTATTCAATCCATGTATGGTTTATGAAATCCTTCTGAAAAGTTCTTTAAATTCCATTGCTACATTTGAACCTTGTTTCTATGAGTGATAATTTGTTTCACATTAGTTTCAAGAAGATAAAACGAGGAAGGTGGTTGATGAAATTGAATGCAGATGCACTTACTGGTACGAAGAGAAAGAAACGGGAGGCAATAGAGGAAGTGGGAGTTAGGACAGTGATCTGTATACAGTGGAAGAAAGATGGGAACACATCAACAGATACAAATGAAACCATATGGACTGTAAACATGAAGCAGACAAAGAAATCATTGAATTACAGTTAATTAGGAAACAGAAATGTAAACACAGAGTTCAGAAGAAGATGATATAAAGAAATAATTAAGATGTGGGAAACTTTTAGGTCCAAAGAAGCATGGTAAAAGAAACAGTCCAATGGTCTGGTTTATATACCTGTATGAAGGAAGGGTGAAATTGTTACATTTAACAGGAAGGGGAAATCTGTGCACACTGTCAAAGAAACCTCCAGAAAGAGACGTGAGATGGAAAAAAAATAGAGGGTATATTATTGATATTGGACCTAGAAAGAGAATACAAGGGAAATTCCAGAAGTACCTGACCAACAAAGAAAACAAAAATTTTGGAAAAAATGTCTAAATCCTTGGCATTTTCAGCATAATCTCCTTTCAGCTCTATACACTTTTCCCATCGGTGTTCAAAAAGTTCGATACCCTTTTTATAATAAGAATTGTCTTGCTGCACTGAATGGTTGAGGCCTTAACTTTGTAGAAATCCATGTTTAACTTAAGAAATTAAATATTATCTTTGCTTTCTACAGAAATAAAACTTTATTTGTCGACTATTTTCGTTTACAGTTGTATGTATTCGTTTGTAAACGAAACTAGTCGACAAATAAAGTTTTATTTCTGTAGAAAGCAAAGATAATATTTAATTTCTTAAGTTAAGAATTGTCTTCCTCAAAATAGCCATTAACTGCTAGCATCACTTCTTCACGGTTGTAAAATCTTTGACCACCAAGCCATTTTTTCAAGTTTGTGAACAGAAAATAACCCGAGAGGGCTAAATCTGGCAAATAGGGTGCATGAGGTGGCAATTCAAACTTTAATTCATGAATTTCGGCCATTGCAATAACGGATTTGTGAGCTGGTAATTGTCTTGATAAAACCACGCTTTCTTCTTAAACAAGTGTGGATGCTTTTGCTTGATTTCTTTGCTCAAACGTTGCAATAAGTTCGCATAATACTCACTGTTGAAAGTTTTCCTTTTTCAAGATGGTCAATAAAAATTATCCCAAAAAACCCAACAACATGACCTTGCCTGCAGATGAAATGGTCTTTGCCTTCTTTGGAGCCGGTTCCCCCCTTTCAATCCTTTGGTTTGATTGTTCTTCTGTCTCGGGTGTGAAATTTTGGACCCATGTTTCAACCATGGTTATGAAACTGTGCAAAAATTCTGCTATGTTGCTGTGAAACTTTGCTAAACAATCAATTGAAACATCTTCATGACACTGGTTTCTTGAGTGTGAGCAAACGTGGCACACAACTTTCTCATGGCCATATTTTCAGGTAGTATGTGATGTACCACACTTTTTGAAATTCCTACTAAGCTTGCACACTTTCAGCCTCGTTTAAAATCTGCTACCCAATATTTTACTGTTGTAAATGAAGGAGCAGATTCAGCCAGGATAGAATCCAGTTCAGCTCTTATATTGGTTGGGCTGAGGCCTTTCAAATACAAGTAGTGTATCTTATAATGATAACCAATTTTCTCCATTTTCACAAATTCACTGAAAGTGTTCATTATTGATGGCTACCAAACAAATACTAAACAACGTAGTGTCCTCAAACTTGAAACAAATTTTTGCTTTATAGATTGCATACTTTTTATTACAGTGATATTTTTCAAACAACTACCGCCATCTCTAGATCAGGGTGGATACTTCTGGTACTGCCCTCATATGATGTAAATGAGTATAGCTTAGGTCCAGACATATTTGATAGCAAGAAAGATAGGACATCAAAGGAAATGAAATATGTGGCAGCAGATAGCAATCCTGCAGAACTATTAAGGATCAGGGAAACATGGGAGGAAGGGTTTTTATGAACTAATTAGTAGCATTTATGGGAGGAATTTTGCTGGGAGTTTTCGTCAGTGACTGTTCTCATCCTAAAAAATGGAAATGTAGTCATACCTTTGGGAGAACTATAAGTTTGATTTTGCACAGAGCCATAGTGCATAGTGTCATCAATAAGAGGATGGTGAGGAGAACATAGCATTATTTAAGAGATGATCAGTTTGGGTTCGGGAAGAAGTGAGGCATGTCTGTCTGATACCATAGAAATGAGGTCGCCATTAGAGAGGAGCATGGGATACAATAGGGATTTAATTGTCACATAGATTTAAAGTAGACATTTGATTGACTAAATTGTGTAGAATTAATATTGTATTCCGGATATTAGGCGTAGGTCTAAGGAATATAACTTGTCATCAGCCTGTACATGTCTCAGTCTGCTTAGGTTCAAGTGACAAATGGAGAGTTGAGATGGGCGGTGTTAAGAGCAGGGGTGTCCATTAATCATGTTATGAAACATATGTGGAGGAAATGGTAGAAGAAGCATTAGATTAACGGGAGGTGTTAGTGAAAGTCTGTGGGAAATTTAAAAATCAGGTTTGTGGATGTTGAATTTATACTTGTTCAGTCAGCCAAACATTGGTGATTGGATTAGAGTTTCAGTGGAATAGATATGGGATAAGAACCAATGCAAATTTTATCCAGTTTTCGAGAGAGAGAGAGAAAGACTAAATGTTAAAGTAGGTCATAAGGTAGAGCAGATGAAGCAGTTTGTCTCAGAAGTGTTCTAGACCAAAATGGTAAAAGTAGTTAAGTCATAAGAAGATGCATTGCATTAAGCAAAGAAGCTTTCGCATGGAGGATGAATTAATAATGGCAACTTGATGAGGCATGTTAATTAATTTGCTCAGCAAATTTTTTATATGGACAATGGTTTTGTACAGCACGAAAACGTAGTCATTGAAGGGAGATGATTAGGGTTGATTGGAGGCTTTGGAAATGTGAGTTTGGAGAAAGATGGAAAAGGTGAAATGGAACAAAAGGAAAACAAAATGAGGAATAGCTAATCATGGTATGTGAGGAGGGGGGAGACAGAATTTTGATTTGTGATGTCATCATGAAGACTGAAAGAGAGGAGAAGTTAGGCAGGCAAGGAAAGAAAAGGATAAGCATGCTGGATGGAATGAAAGGAGGGAGTAAGTATGCAGAATTGAAGAATCTATTTTAATGTCAGGTTGTTTTGTTAGGAGATGCAAATGAATTAACCCTTGTTCAGTCTGTGTCAATTCATAACATACCTTAATTGGTAGAACACCAATTATAATTTGTTGGTAAGAATATCTCATAATTTATTTTATAACATGTGTTTATTCTGCCATTTAAATTGTATTCTGTGTATCTATGATTCTCAGTCTGCAGATTTTTAAGAAAATTCGTTCATTTGTATTTTTGTATACATGTATTACTCCTATTTTTGTGTCATGTTAAGCAGTCTAATTTAGCATGCTAAGGTGTGTGACTCCTTTACCATAAAAAAATTATTTTTTGAGTAACAGAGAAAAATTGATGTCTTAAAAATTACCTTTACCTTTTGTGTTGGTATGACACCAATGTGTATGGTCTGAGTTCCAATCCTGAGTTATATTGGTTCTTATACCATTTTTTGTGCAAAAAATAATAAAATAGGTATACACTTAGTAAAGAGATTAGCTGTTCATATTTTGTTACCATAGTGGAATGTTGTTTTTTTTTCAAATAAATCTAGCTGCTTTTACTGGAATGTTTTTAAACTCTCAATTGGATGTTTAAAGACAAGAAATTTATTTATAAATTTTAAAATTCAGGTCTAAGGCCATTGAAAAATTAATAGACAAGGTACATCACTAACTATTCAAGTAAACCTCAACAAGACATTAAGTATTACTTGAATATTCCCATAACTTTGAATATATAATGATAACCTGAATTATCAGTTAATGTGCTGAAATGATTGTTATTTTCTCAAAATCTGTTATTAAAAGTTTTTGTCATGAAAGATGTCTATCATCATTTCTTAATATCTGGAAATTTATTGGACTTACTTTGTAAGAGATCTGGACTGGAGATCTGTACTCCCTGTTTCATGAAACATGATGTCATTGAGCTGAACAGCAAGAGTTCTATGCAATTTCTCGCTGGATAGTTTAGAACAATAATATTCAAATATGAATATTTATTCTCTGAAAAATCAGGTAACAGCCATGCCAATGAAAAATTGAAGGATATTAGAAACCAAAACAAAGGAACACATGCAACCTCTCATTAGCACTCTTCAATGTATCTAGGAGAGGCAATAAAAGAAGCACAAGAATTGAATATCAAAGGATTCAAGGTGAATGGTGAAGACTTGATTGGTTTGCAAATGACATCAAAGTAATTGCAGAAATGGAAGTGTGTCTCCCTGCAAGTAACTGAATGCTAGAGACCAAGTACTTCAGGAATAGGAGCATCATCAGCTAAAATCCTTTTATATGGAAGAGAGAAGCTAAGAAGTATAACTTGGATTGGAAGGAGTTTTCCAGTATCTAGTAAAGAATAGCTCAATCTAGGAAGTATTTCATGAAAAAGAGAAAACTGTTTAGCTCAAAGAACTTAAGGTTGCAAACAAAGAAAACTCAAAACATGCATATGAATCAAAGACATGGAGCAATGGAAAAGTGGATCAGCAAAGAATATAGACTGTTGAAACATGAAGCTGGACGAGAATGCTGAAGATCAAGTTAAGAGAAAAAGAGCAGCGAAGAAGTATATAAAAGAGAAGATGAGAAAGAACCATACTTCCTCTACCATATTTATGTATTCCAAGCATAACTAGGTCAATGTAAAACTAAGTGAATTTCTTTGCACTATACAGAAATATGCACAGTCGTAATACTAGAGATATTAATGACGTACATTACAAGTTTGTAAGAATTTTAGAAGCTTTAAGGATGCGCCTAAGGAAATTAGCATAAAGTTATTTAATAATTTACCCCAATCATTGAAAGTGCAGGCATTTTAAAAGTGAAACTTGCGGGGATACCTGCACAAAGAGATTTACTGTTCTGTGAAAGAATATTTAAATATTTAATTGAATGACTTTTATGTTTTCACATATTTCAGTTTAGTTTGTGATTTCTCATATATTGGTCAGCCTTCAATCATGTGCAATCGATCTCTTTTTCTATTGTATTCTGACATGGGAAAAAAGAAGAGAAGACCTCTCTTCTAGGAGAATTTCCAATGAGGAAGATCAAAAGACGAGTACGTAGGACAAATTAAGGAGGATGTAAAACAGAGAAGCTAGTAGGGGTTACAGAATTGATACAAATAAGAAAATTGGGAGGGCTGTAGTATAAACAATCTAAATAAATACTTTGATGATATTTATTCTCCTAAGGCCATATATAGAAAAATGCTGGAAGATTGGCATAGGATTCATCAGGAAATAAATGATCCATAAATAGAAATAAAGATGCAAAAGGAATAAGATAGATTGTGTAACATAATTTTACGAAGTTTTAGCAGTTTACCAAATTTAATTTCAATGCATTAATAAAAATGGATCAAAATCTTGACCTCTTTGCTGTGAGATTGACGTAAATGCATGACATTTTACAGCATATGCAAATATGTACATTTATAAGTCCAATGTAATTTAGACCTTAATGAAATTATCCATGATTAGCTTAGTATACCAATTATTGTTGAAATTGTAATTAATCTTCAGTAATTTATTGCTTTAAACAATTGTATACAAGTCATTTCCCTTGTTAAAGATGATGATGGGAATTTTGAAGGTTCTCAAACAATAGTCTTGTGTGTTTACTTTTCTGTGTTGGATATATCATAATGTTGAGTTGAAGAGTGTTTGTTGGTATACTTAAGTACATTAGTGCAGCCAAGCATTAAAATAATTTTAGAAACTACCGAAAACCTCGGAGAAATTTCAATAGAGCAAAAATTTGTTATAATTTATTTAAACCTCAAAAGTTAATGTAGCCTATTTGAAAATATTATTTTTTCAAAAACCAAAAAGGCCTTTCAATATATTTTAGTATACTGATATAATTTCAAAAATTTGATTTATTTCGAAAACTAATATTTTATATCTTATTTTGCACGCAGTAGATGCTTTAGATCATATGGTGTCAGGTACCTACACAGCAAATTATCCCTTCATAATGTATTTCTTGGGTTAGCAAATAAATACCTACCTTTTTTATTGTAATCAAACTTGATCTCGTTTTTTAAAGCAAAAACTTGTCTACAGTATTCATAACTCTTTTTTAAGCTCTTTTATCTATAATGCAACAATTTCAGAGAGTAAAAGTCATTCGCCTTGACCGGGATTCGAACCCGGATCCCTTGATATCCGGCCGAGTGATTTAACCACTTAAGCTACCGAGACGTCCTATTACACTCTGAAATTTTGGGGGCTTTAAAGGAACAAGATGTTATGACGAAATACCGTACATACAATGTGACAGGCATTCGTAGTCGTTAAGTTAAAGCACTCGGCCGGATATCGAGGGACCCGGGTTCGAATCCCGGTCAAGGCGAATGATTTTTACTCTCTGAAATTGTTGCATTATAATGCACACATAGTGGGTGACTCCGTTAAAATTACTGTTACAGTTTCTTGAAATTTCTCTTTTATCTACATAATTCAACTTACGAGTAAGAAACCACTGCCAGAGAGGATTTAGGTTATTTGACTTTTTGGGGTTTATAGTTCATAATAAGTCTTGGGTTCGTGACAGAGGGCATATTTCTGGGAGGAGAGATATTGCACTGTAGGTAGGTATTACCAAGCTTCTCTTGTGGTTGCCAAATGATCATTGCCATGCTTCAGGAGTACTTTTTTGGCATAGATTCAGACAGCATATACTTTCACTGGCTCTTCAAATATTGATAATATCATCATGAAATATGTAGCCACTAAGCACTCCTGACGACCTACTCTCTAATTTAGTAATGGGTGTGGCCCAAATTTGGCTAACTGACCCTCGGATCTCAAAAATATTTTGAGATCGATTTTAAAAATTATATTTACACTTACAAGGGGACATGGCAGCCCATTGGTCAGTGTGTTGGATTACACACCAGAGGGACCGGTTTCCATTACTGGGGATGTCTTTGGGCAACCTCAGCTTCATCAAAGCTGTTGTTTTTCAGTTTCAAGACCACATATTCCTGGGAAAGGAATCCCTGTTCTGTTGTGAAAATTTCACAAGGCGTTGGGCTTAGTACTCGGTGAAGCTCTACCCTCACTTATCCAACCAACCTTTAGGTTGATAGCAGTGGGTTTGGTTACACAGAAAAATGATTTGGATAACTCCTAGTAACGCCTATTAAGAGGCGAAGCAAATAATTTGAAGCTTCGCGCCACACGGAATATCACGTTACGATGTGTCGCGCGGAATTGTTTTATTGTTTTTATGAAAGGCTCGTGTTGGTCGGCTCATTGGGGTGTTTCTGGTTTGAGTGGTATTTTCTTACTTGTTTTCGTTTGGAATAACTACCTTGTTTCTGGGAAAATACGCGTTATTCGGAATGATGCGTCATTCCTAGAGAAATGGTCAATGTTACCAAAGGAATTCTGGTCGAATGGTTTGTATACAACATTATTTACTGTTTGTTTTGTGAATTTGTGTAATAATAGTTGTTTACAGTTATTATGTTCAACTGTTTTTATTGCACATTGTTTCAGCGACCATGCAATGAAACAGTTTCTTCTCCATCTCGATGACACTGTAGCGTTGGGAAGAAAATTTATTATCCAAGATCTGGATGATACTCACCTATTCATTTCTGCAGACATACTGGGAGTGCTAAGGGCGCGTATAGATGATCTTATGGATCAAATAAGCTTTCCATTGGCTGACAAAGGTTATTAAGAGTATTTCTAAAAGTATTTATTCTGGAAAAGGGTGGCTCTTGTAATTGTAAGAGACTCCGAAAATGATTGAGATGGCTGCAACGAGGGAATCAGGTAGACTAAAGGAAGGCGGCCAGAGGAGAGTGTTAGATGATGCAGCTCGCATGCGGCGAGCCAGAAAGGCTTTAGAATCGCTTGAGCATGATAATTTTCATGAAGATCCTCATGCAGATTTGGGTATGTAGTATCTTGACATTTCACACTACTGAAGTCGGAGTATTAAACGGTGATTGTGCTTGACCTAATCTCTTAAATTCAATTTTAGTGATGAGTAAAAAAGTGCCAAAATTTCAAGAAACATTGGATGCAAGAACTGGAAGAAAGAAGAAAACCAGAAGTGCTGAATATTACAAGCAAAGGTAATGTTTGCAATGTCAGGAGATTCTGTGCAGTGCATAATGTATCATCATCACGGGTATCACCTCATTTGGAGGATTTTTTGTAGCGCTCCAAATACCTTTATATCTTGTTATTAATTTTGCCCAAACGTGAGCTATCCTTATCAACTTCAATTTTATTTTATGATGAAAAACGTCAAAATAAATTTCACCATCCCGTGTATAAAATAAACTTTAATGCGACAAATTGGGAGAGGAGTGGGAGGGTAGGGGGAAAAGCAGTGCCGCCTGCTGCAGGGGTTGGGTTCTTCCCAATAGAAACCCATGAGTTTTGCTACCACGAGTAGAAGGTAGCGCGAGGTAAACACGTTATCTTTCAAAAACGGATTAATTCTTCCATCCGGTTAAAAAATTTCCCACTTCAAGAATGTCAAGCCTACCATGTTTGCTTTCAAAGGGTAGAATCTTAGTAGTAATCACTAGTGTATTGGTTTTCCAGTAGGTGTTTGGCACAAAGAGAAGTTGGATTATTCTTCTTGAAGAAAAACTCTGCTGTCGGTAAACTTTCTTCCAGTTTGCCTGATATGGCTGGGCAGTCCCTACACTGCAATTTGTAGACCCCACTATTTTTCTTCATATAATTTAAACTCACTGGTATCTTTGTCATCTAGTTCTTCTATTTATTTTTTCCATCTTACCTGAACATCTACTTTATCCCTACTTTTTTATCATATATTGTATTTAGTGAATGAATATTCCTTATTATTTCCCGAAAGGGAGGTTACTTTTCTATAAATGCACCCATTTCACCTAATCTCTGTACTCTCCACATCTTTCTTTCCACCAAGCATCTTCTGCCCCAATAGTTTCTTGTTTTAGTTTATTATTGAGCTCTTTGTACATTCTCTTTGTTTATGTTTTTTCTTCTCTCATAACTCTTCCTAACTATCTCTTGCGATGTCCGAAGTTTCTATATTCTTTCCCTATTTACTTTTTTTATCCCATTTTTAAGACATTCCCTTCGTTCTTCTACTGTACCTTTCCCTTTGTCCTCATCAAGGATTTTACCATAATTTACGATATTTTACCAATTTAATATTATTCCATTCTTTTCACCTTAGTTAATGAGTTTTTGGTACAGGAAAAATTGCACTTATGACATGCTTATGCAGTGGCTTCAGTGAAACCCACCACAAAATTGAACTTATATCATAAAAATCAATGTGGTGTGTTCCTTAATCCTCTTTTTTAGTCCAAACCTAACCCAATGTGACTTTGGACAACAAAGCACACACACTGCAGATAACGCCAACCTTGCAATCACGCATTGTAGGCCTTATTTTACAAGTTACCTTCAGAGCATATTGTAAATTTTTAAAATGTCAATCCTTTTATGAGTGTTCTAGCAATGTTGTACAACCTAGAACTCCTACCATTCCTGGTGAATCCAAGAAATCGTTGTTGCTAAGTCGTAAGCAGCTAAGTCTGTGGAAGAATAATCTCATCGTGTCAAAAAATCATAAGATCATATCCCAGATTTTATACTTTGATTTGGCTCTGAATCTTAAATGTAAGGATCTCATTATTCTGATGGCCAAAGAGTTTGCCTTTGATGTTTTTATTAATCAAACCACTTTACTTTTCCACATAAACTTTTTAATTTTCACGACCCAGGTTTCGTTATAGCATAACATCATCAGGTCAATCAATCATTGTGGTCATCAATCTGATGATGTTATGCTATAACGAAACCTGGGTCGTGAAAATTAAAAAGTTTATGTGGAGAAGTAAAGTGGTTTGATTTATAAAAAGTCAGTATGAAGGTTTTTTCACCAAGTTACACCAGAAACTGTTTTATTTATCGAGTTTGCCTTTGTTTGCATTATAAAAATGAACTGGACAGAATTCAATGAACTTATTGAAAATGATATCACAATTGGTTTCCAAAATTGTAAATGTTTCATGCTCATATTTATTGTTTATCTGCTTTTAGGTTCAAGAAGAGCTTTGCTCAACTCATAGAAGAGGAGAAGACTTATGCGCAGGAGCACAATTACATAACAGCTCAAGCCTCTCCATCACAGTTCCCTGAGAGACATTTTTGTTCTTCTTGTGGATTTCCCAGTAATTACACGTGTATTCAGTGTGGCTCACGTTACTGTAGTGTGAGGTGTCTGGGTGTCCATTTTGACACAAGGTGCTTGAAATGGACTGCATGAAAAAGGGTGTTGGTGCAAATTGTATCGCATCGGATTACTTCATCTCTTGGTGCAGTGATGATCAACAACAGGGAATATTTTGTATTTTATTTGTAATCTTATATTGTAATTGAAAATTAGCATATATTCTGAAATGAGCCAACGTTTTTTTCCTATTTTTACTCTGTAGTAAAAGACCGAATATGAATTAGATTTTATGTAACATGAGAGGTTAATTTTAATTGCTTTGCCATGAGTTAATGATACTCAAGTTTGCATGATTAAAAATTATTCAATCTCACCATTGGGATTTTTTTACAGTATAAGTCTTGTGTCATTTAAAGTAACTCTGCTCTCTTTGCTCTCACTCAATCATGGGTTTTAAGAGCACTCTGCCAAAAGAAAGGTTTACATCTATATATAATTTAAATGGAGAAGTGATATAGTGCTAGCCAACAAAAACACAGAAATGCATACAAATGAAACTTGCACATATTCCAAACTTTTGGTGGCCAAAACACCTTCCTCTTCGTCCGCAAAATAAGTGTACTGAGCTCAGGGAAAAAAATTTATTACACCTTAACATATCTTAAGCTAATATTCCTCAAAATAGGACCCTTGTGAGTCGATACACTTGTTCCAGCGGCGTTCCCATTCCTGGAACGCTCCCGTGAAGGCATCATCGGGAACCTCTCGAAGACACGTCGTCACGGCCTCTTTGACGGCGTCCAAAGTCCCGTATCGCGTTCCTTTCAAACTCCTCTTTGTCTTCGGGAACAGAAAGAAGTCCGGTGGTGCCAAGTCCGGGCTGTAGGGCGGGTGCGGCAGCATTGCCACGCCGTGCTTGGCCAAGAAGTCCGACACGACAAGCGCGGTGTGAGACGGCGCATTGTCGCTCAGGTTGTCAGTCATACGGTTGATCGCTGGCCGGACGCAGGCGACTCGTTTTCGAAGCCTGTCGAGCACTTGGACGTAAAATGCAGCATTTACAGTTTGTCGTTGAGGTACAAATTCGTAGTGGACGACTCCCCTTTTGTCAAAAAATACTTATTTGTCAAGACACTTATTTTCCGGACGAACCCTGTATATACTACCTTGATCAAAAAAATCCCGGAATTTATTCAGAAAATTAAAAATACAAGTTTATTCATCTAAATCTATATTGTCCCCTTCAAAGTAATCCCCATCGACTGCAACACACTTATGCCAGCGCTTGATCCAATCCTCGAAACATTTTTTATATTCGGTTTTCGGTATGTCCATCAGTGCTTCCTGCGATTTTTCCATTACTTCCTCTCGGCTGCTAAAACGCGTTTCCCGTAATGGTTTTTTAACTCAATTGAACAGAAAGAAGTCACAGGGAGCCAAATCAGGTGAATTCGGTGGCTGTTGGATGGTATTTGTTGCATTTTTCGTCAAAAAATTACGAATAATGATAGCACTGTGCGACGATTTCTGGTCTCTTTCGGCGAATTGCTTCACGCAAACGTCTTATAACGCCCAAATAATACTCTTTGTTTACTGTCTGGCCTTCTGGCAAAAATTCATGATGCACTACACCGTTGTAATCCATGAAAACCGTCAGCATTGCCTTCTTTTTTGACTGAAAACGACGTGGTTTTTTTGGTCTCGGCTCATTTGGTGAACGCCATTCACTTGCCTGATGTCTGGATTGCGTGTCGTACTCATAAACCCACGTCTCGTCTCCAGTAATGATCCTTTTGATGAATGTGGGATCGGATTCAGCCTCGCAAATCATGTCTTTTGCGACGTCAACACGGTCTCTTTTTTGCATGAAATTGAGGTCTTTTGGCACCAACTTTGCTGCTACACGACGGAAACCCAAATCATTAACCACAATGTCTTGGGCGGATCCATAGGCAATGTTCAAGTCCTCCGCTATTTCTCTGATGGTTAATTTGCGGTTATTTACTTTATCAATTTTTTCACCGACTTTCGATGTCGATGGTCTGCCACTGCGTTCATCATCTTCGATTGACTCACGACCACTTCTGAACCGCTCGTGCCACTGGTAAACGACCGTTTTTTTTAGAGAATCGTTGCCGAAACACTTTTCCAACATTTCCAACGTCCGTGCGCCACTAAATCCGTTTTTACGCAAAATTTAATACAAGTTCGTTGTTGCAAATTTAAATCCATTTCTGCAATTGTAAAAAATCGCCAACACACACAGAGATAGATGTACTCTTGGCTACGTAACTTTTGCAAATGTCAAGTTATGACACTAAGATTTAAAGGGAATATCAACAACAGATGTACCAATTTAACAAAAAAAAACAGAACTCAAATCGGAACGATGGGAGCGCCACACGGTGGTTATTCCGGGAACTTTTTGTTCAAGGTAGTATATATATATACATATATATATGTATGTATATATATGTGTGTGTATATATATATATACGTTTGATTCATATAAAAATATGTATATACATATGTTTGATTCCCAGGGTGCCTCTGGGCACCCTCAGCTCTACCCAAGCTGTGTGATTTTTTGGGTACCAGATCTTCCTGGTAAAACCATAGAGGTGATTTCCCTATCAAATATCAGTCTGAGGTGGCTATGTATACACCTTGAAAACTTTTAATTGAATAAAATGCTCCCCCATAGAATTTTGTTTGACTGGAATGCAATTCCAGCACAAGTTAGGCCTTCGAGTGTAACTGACTTCTGTTTCGACTCAAGATTTGAAAAAAATGAAGAACCATTTAACCATAATAATTTTATTTCCAGTAAAAATCAAAGATATTATACAACAGTAAACATAAATTCATAAAAAGATTTATCAACATATATGTACACCTATAAAAGTATAAATTCTTTATAAAAATCATTAACTTCTCCAACACAAAGTTGAAATATAGGTGGGGGGTTGTAACAGGTGTATTATACATTTCACACTAAAAAACCTTTTTTATGCATTTTGAAGTGGTTATTAGTCTTCATAAGCTTACTCAGAAATTATTCTCTTGCTGCTTTGCAGAAGCAAAAATTATTACTTCCACAATATTCAACAATAATCTAATTACCGATTCAGATTTCCACAATAGGGAAAAACTTGAGCTATGATGAAACTGGAATGTGGAAAATTGAAAAGCCCTTAGTTAAAATTATGATTTCTACCTCCAGTGCCTACTTAAAATTAAGTTGTGTCAACTATACAATTTGATTTTAGACACTGAAAAGGAAAGACACTGAATTCATGCTATTAACTCTTTTAGGAGAAAGTCTTATGTTGCATTGCTACGTTACACACGTAGCACAATATATGCGTGCAAGAATATATTTTTTTGAAATTCCCTTAAATATCCTTCACTTCCTTTTTAGGTTTCTCATAATCAAAGGAGTTTCTTCCTTGATAAATTTTGTGTATATTCTATTTCAAATATTATTTCCCTCATTAGTGTATCAGATGGGACCAGGAGTTTTCTTGTGAAAGATAAATTCATTCCAGCTTTTTCAAAAGATATACCATAATTTGGAAATTTAATTTCTGCTTGCTCGAGGGGATTTTTATTATGCTATTTGAATGCTGCTACAAGAGTTTATCATATAGTGAATAAAAATTTATTTCTAGATTATGCCATAGTCAAACAGATGCATGAAACCCACAGCAAATAATATTTTCACACAGAAAATGAAGATTTAGATTTTCGTTTTAAATTAATATACTTTGTAACTTCCACACAATTGTGTGGAAGTTACAAAGTATGTTCATTTAAAACGAACATTAACCTCCACAAAGTTGAGCCTGAGACCATAGAATTAATTCAGATTTTGCTTGAGAAATTGAGATGGAATTTATTTCTTGTGGATGTGGTATGTTCAAAATTTTAATTCACAAATAATTTTCTAATGGGCAAAATAGTTTGGAAATACACTATTTACCTATATAGCACTAGTGCTACCATTATTAAATTTTTCTTCAGGAATCAATGAATGTAGGCTGATTGAACTGTTTCCACAGAGTTACAATAATTCACATAGAAAACTTTATAAACAATAATATATAGATTTTCAAAATTTTTATCATGCATCAATCATATGGTAGTAAGCCAGTTGAAGGGTGGTCAGTGAATTTTAGCAAACATTTAGGAAACTAAGGAAAGTTTAGGTAGTTATCAGCAAATTTAAGTAAATTTCTTTGAAGTCCCCATGTAAATTGTTGGAAATGCAAATATTTAAGTGAATAATTTTGCAAAATATCAATGTCAATTAGAATTAAGTCATTACAAAGAAGGTACTCAAAGTTTAGCATCTCCTTGGAATAGCCATAATTTAGAATCCATTTTTATGAATTTTAAAATATGATATTTTAAAATTCATACCAGTGAATTCGCTGTTCTCTCATCTCGTCTCTCAGACCAAATAAAGGATTTAAATAATAGTTTTAAACTTTGACAGATGATACATACTCTTTCAGCATTAAATGTTTTCTCATACAAATTCAAGAAATAGAAATATTAAGCAACCCAAATTCTAATGCTAAATTTAAACCTTTTATTATGCAACGGGAATGGTTCACAGCACACACACTGATTTGTGCCGATTCATCTAAGCAATAAAAGAACATATGAACGACTACAACCACTATTAACAGATGTTGATTTATTTCTTAAGAATCCCATTAAATGTTTTATTTTAAAGACTTTAATTTGTGGCTTTTAACCCTGATGCATTTTCAAAACATCTCATTATGCTAGTTTATAAAGCCTCCCAAGTGTAAAATAAGCATGGGTACTATACTCATACTTGAAACATAATTTAAAGTCACAATGCTATTCAATTCAAGATTCTTCATAACCTCTAAATAGTAATTTACAAATAAGAATCTAAATATAAGAACTATTGTAGGCTGTGAAAATCATTAAATAGCATATTGCAAGATTCAGATATATGACCTTTTGGTATCAAACTGTCCTCCAAACTAAGTCAATTTCTATGCAGTGCCTTTGAAAAGACTATAAAATTTGTGGAGTTGTAGTCACCTCCAAATTTCCCCTCGGACACAAAAACTTCATTAAAATCATTTCAAATGAAGATGATATGTAAGAAAGTAGGTTTCTGTAATGGACCTGTTCAAAGTATCATTCGGGCCATACTCTGCCCCAACCACCATCACCATATTGGTAATCACCATTCCGTCCGCCTTCTTTAAGCACAAGACGTGTTTCCTTCACTGCCATTCCCGAACGACCAGCAACTGCCTTAACCATATCGTAAACTGTTAATGAGGCAATAGAACAAGCAATTAATGCCTCCATCTCCACTCCAGTGCTCCCTTCACATGAGACAGTTGCTAGTATAACCACCTCCCATGCCTTTGTATCAAGTCGAAGGTCCACTTTCACTGAAGTAAGAGGAACCTATAAAAAATAAAAAGGGATATGAAGCATGCTATTTTATGTAATTTGTGAAAACATTTTCTTCCATTTGCATGAAATAAGAATACTGAATTTATAAAACTGTTTATTTGCACAGAAATCTTAACGAAAAATATATCATTTTACGTTATCTGAAGCATATCAAAGTATTTAAAATGAGTACATAAAAATAATAATTTAACATTGTACAAGTGAAACAGTTTACCAACACACTATATATATTATTGGGAAAAGTAATGCATATACTGCAGTAAATTTTATTTATTTTAATACCTTATTTTTAAAGCTTGCCTCAATTCTTACTCCATGCAGTGGCTTTGGGATAAAAAAATTCAATTCCCACTTCTAACTCTAATTTTAAGGAATTTGCTCTAACAAAATGGCAGTGAATATCTGTTGATTTCTTGGTAAATTTCTCATTATAATCGATAATTAACCAGAAATTATTTAGTTTCAATTTTACATGGCTAATTGAACCATTATTTAAACACAATGAAATAATTAGTAAATCTTTATAAATAGCTATGGAAGGAAGGTAATAGGTTTAACGAGCATATTGCATTCCTGTTTTTTGTTTGTTGACCTTTCTTGGAAATACAAAATAAGATACATCCTCTACAGTATATATGTGAACAGAATGGGCTTGAGATAATACCAAAAACAATTCATTAGGTATGTTTTTAGTCAATTGGTAGTCTACTGTTAAAGGTAGGTTTTGGATGGACACAGACTAAACATCAATGCTAATTTCATAGCTTTGTCTAACAAGACAACTTGGGGCATTAAATTTCATTTAACTGTTCTTCAATTTCACATGTTTTCTACATCCCTTCATTACGTCCAACACGGCAATTTCCTCCAACTACCATGCCTGCCTATGCTTTTCCCTCTGCCAGTCTTCAACATTTTGTCCACAATTAAAATACTCAGCATTCGCCTTTTCTGTTTGCTTTGGATTTATCTCAGCCTTCTCTCCACTATGCCAGGTACTTTGACCTTTTCCATTCTCTTCTACATCCACCATCTCAAAAACCTCCAATCTACGCCAATCATCTTGATGCAACTGAACATACAAAAGCATGATTATATCAAAGTTTTAATTAGACTTTTCTCAATATCCTTATTCAAGGACCCTGTCATCAATTACCTCCATATGAAAGCTTTGCCTAATGCAATTCTTTGTCTTATGCCCCCAATACTTTGACCATTTTGGTCCAGAGCACTTCTGAGATAGGTTAACTGTTTCATCTGGTCTAGTTTATGACCTCCTATTTTAATATTTAACTAAATCTCTCTAGAAAATTTCATAACCTTTGTTTAGTTTACATTGATTATCATCTCATAACTATTACACTGACTTTCTAATGCACTCATCAATATATGAAACCTCTTGACTGACTGGGTAACTAACAGTTCATCATCTGCAAATGTAACTGACTTTATGAATTCTCCACATGCCTACCTTCAGTTCTTCCCATTCCTGTTTTATCAACACCTCCACATATATGTTGAAAAACATGGTAGTAATGGACACCCCTGTCCTACACATCTTTCTAAACACTACCCATTTCCAACTCTGAATCCACCACTCGCATCCGAGCAATCTGAGACATGTACAGGTTGTAGGATCCCTCCAATCTGCTTCTATTTTCTGCAATACATCAATTATTTCTATCCCATTTACTCTATTAAATGCCTCTTGAAATCTACAAAAATATACATCCTGATTTTCTCCAATGTTCCTTTCTATCCATGGCATTACTATTGCTATGGCATCATGCAAACCGCTCAACTTTCTGAAACCAATGAATCACCCCCTAAGTAATCAACTACCATCCTCTCAATCCTTTAATTAATCATCCTTAGTAACTTTTTAGTTCCATGAAAAATCAAACTTATTGTTCTATAGTATTCACATATGGCTTTTATTTCCTTATTTTGTTGGGAACTAACATTGATCTGATAAAATCTTCCAGCAAAATTCCTCCCTCATTAATGTTACAAATTAACTCACGAAAACTATGCTTTCTGTGTTTTTGTGCCTATACCCTTAAGTAGGAGATGTTATCAATCCCCAAAGTCTTATTAGATTTTCATTCCCTTAATGCTTTTTTTTATTTTTCAATTATGCCTGGGCCTAAGTCTTCCCCATCTATGTCATATTTTCTTTCAATGTCTAAACTTGCTGACCCAATATCTTCCGAATATTTAAGTCTGAATTATTTGGGGATACAATACAATCAGTGAAGAAATTACTAGCAATAATGTTTATTCTAAAATGCATACCTGGTGGCATAAAGGAATCATTGCAGCTGTTGATTTAGCTGCCATGATCCCAGCAACCCTGGCCACACCAAACACATCACCCTTCCCTATGGCTCCATCACGAATCAGCGATCCAGCTTTCTCTCCAACCCAGAGGACACTGCGTGCAACTGCCATTCTTGAGCTGGATGCCTTTCCTCCAATGTCCACCATTTGGGCATTCCCTTTTTCATCCAAGTGGGTCAGTCCCTCTTTGTGACTGTCTCCCCGAGACATTTTAGTTTTTGGGTAGCAAAAATTCTTCTTGGATTCTGCAGTTTTGTGCTCCATTTGAGTTTCATTCACAGTAATGTCACTTGATTCCAGGGACTTACATTCAACATATTTTTTCCAAATGTTAGCAAAAGGAAAAATGTTCAATTCATTACTTAACAAGCGATGGCATTCGAGAGAATCCTCTTTTACATCTTCATTCTCACGAACTTTCAAATGTATACCTTCATTCAAAGTCTCACTAATTGGCAAAGACTCCACTTCACTGGAATCGAGGGCACTTGGGGAAACAGCAAAGTCATTTTTCATTGTTTTCTCACTGGAATTCACTGGTAATTTAAACGTTTCTAAAGATGAACACATGGCTGGTGTATTTATTAACTTTTTCCTGATATAACTAGTTTTATTAGCATGGTTAGATACATGGATTTCCTCATTACTACCATATTTATCAATTTTTGAGAACATTTTCCCACCATAGTTAACTTGAGGAACAGTAACTGGCATCATGCTCTTCTCAATATATTTTAAACAAAAATTTCTTCTAATTACAAACATTTCTACTTTGCTACAAAAGTTTTCACTAACTGATTGAACACCATTTATCACAATACTATTCAATTTTGTGCGAAAATTGGGAAAATTGTAAGACAGCTTTGAGGAAAATTTATTTGACTCTAAAATCCTTGTTTTTAGAGGACTATTTGCATTTATTCTAGGAAATATATTGAGCCTGTTGTTCCTTTCTTCATGTGAATATGGAGACCCTGAAAACAGAAGATACTTCACAATTACCCAGTAAAACATAAACTCTCTAAATGAATAAGTGCTCTGGTAAATAATAAGCTGAATAATGTTTAAATACAATGTTATTTGTATCATTTGATGATACAAAAGAACTGAAGACTTCTTACACATAATGCAGAGAAATATAATTGCTTTCCCTTCCCTCTATGACTAAACTACCAAAAGGGTAGTATGGTGACTAATGTACTGACTTCTGAAATAGAGGGCTTGGGTTTGAATCCTGAAGGTGAAAGATTTCAGTAGTTGTTGATCCCTACTTGAGGTGCTTTGAGGAGAGCATTAAAAGGGAGTATGCCATCTGTCCGATGGGACTTTAACCCGAGGGCCCCTTGGTGCCTTTCATTTAGAGTAGGCTAATGCTGATACCGGGTTTCCCTCCACCCTTCCTCCTTTTCCATCCATCCCTAAACGTGCAAACGACCTCGGCTGTCAGTCACCTCCCCTAAAGCTGATACTACTACAACTACCAAACTACCACCCAAACTACCATTGACCACATGCCTCTACCTTACTCATCCACTCCTTCCACCACCACACTAAGCAGTGTATATATCAATGTTTCCAGTTGAGTGAAGATGGCAGTAATTTGTTGAAACCTTGGTTCTCTTCAATAAAGTGAAATACACAAGATGTTCTCATTGTGACAACTACTGAAATTTGTGCATTTTATATAATTTTGAGTCTTCATTTACAAAGTATGTAATCATTGCAGTTGTGTACAATTTTAATGTTACACAATAGTTAAGTTTTCACATGAATAGAATTTTATGTAGATATTTTTCAAAATTTTAGATGGAAGGTTCTGGCGGTTGACCTAAGAAACTAACCTAAGAAATATTGGCTATACTTGAAGAAGAATAGAACAGTGGACAACTCTATTATCACAAAATAGATGATTCATGATAATAAGAATATGGAAATGTACTTTGGAAGATGTCAAGAGTATGTATTAGAAAAACAGAAAGAGAAAAATACGAAATCATATAGGCATATTTCCCTCATTGAACATCAACAGATAAAAATAATATTCATCATAACAAACTCAAATGATTTTGGATAATAACACATGCGAGAAGTAGATTTATTTGATAATGTTGCTGCAAACTATTACATCTGAATTAGAGGGAAATAATGGTGGTGTCTTCCTTATTATCAGTGTAACTGATATGGCTGTGGTGAATTCTTAGAAGATTTATAAATTAGCAAATGGTGATAATATTTCAAATGTTGACTTTGAATCTAATATAGCTGTTGCTTTAGTAAAATGTGAAAGAGATATTACTCGGGAAGTAAAGAGTTGGAATGAAAATGTACGAGTCGTATTTTTGTGTCCACAAAGACTAGATTTGAGTATTTTAATACCAAATGAGATAAGAATGGATTAAGTTGGATATCTTGTAATCTTGTACTAAAACATGAAAATAAAAGTAGATGAAGGTGTAGAATTTGCCAAAGTCAAGCCATTTACATGAGCAAAAATGTAACATTCAATTACATTCAGACTTTTCAGATCTTTCATGAAACTGCCTCAGGTACATGTGTTGTAGTGTAGTGAAGTTACCCTACAGCTATTGGTAAGTGACTACATTATTTTGTTGAACAATGCAAAAGTTAAAAAAATAAATTCTGTTTGAAAAACAAATTATTTTGGTCCATAAAAAGCAAAGTTGATTGAAGAAATAAAGTTTTTGCTCTTTCTCTTTAACTAACCATATAGTGATTAAAACATTGAGGGAAGAAGCATCATAATTTTGAAATCAACAATCAATATTAACACTAATCCTTAGAAAGATCGAATCAGATTTGTTTTATTTATACGCACACATACTAGTAAAGAAAACAAATGATTCTTGCGATATATTACCATTAAATCTATGCACTGTACAACTAAAGTAATAATTTAACATTTATACATACAGAGTAGTCATCCACCAATTAGAATCATAGGCCGGTTTTTCATCAAAGGTAGGTTGCTCATTCCTGAAAATGACCGATGCATTCTAGAGCACCACAAGTTAACTGTATATCTAAATATCTAAATTTATAAAGTTACAAAATCTGAATTTAAACCTAAGGTATAATTGCTAATCTGAAAATAAATGATCTATCATGACCTTTCAAGTTAGCTATGCAGTTGTACAGTAAAATGCTCATGTCAAACTGTGTTACCTTTGTACAGTGTCACACAGGTATAGTCATCAAATGTAAACAATTAACAGAATCATTTATACATTGTGGGTTCATGTTTATTGGTCACTGCCATAAATATTAACTAAGAAATTTACAAAAAATATGTATTCACAACCAAAAGGATGATTTAATGTTCTCTTTTGTATGTATGTAATGTTTATCTTCCTCATCCAACAAAATTACATTCTCTGAGACTCCAACTTTTGATCTGACTCCAAGGCATGTAGCACCATTATTATCTTAAAAGAACTACTTTTCACTAAAGCACCAAACCAAAGTCTCCAATTTTTACAAAACATTAACTATGAGTTTTCATTATTGACTAGTTTTTTCAATGAATCTACAGCAAATATGGTCAAAGTTCACACCTCATACTACTAATACCAAAATTAATTAAAATTGGCAATTTTCCCCAAAATAATTAATCATGATATTCCACCATATCACGCCTGAAACGTCTCTTTTTACTTTTACCAACATGTAATATGGCGATTTGTTATTTATAAACAAATTTATTTTTAACTAGGGATCAAACTATAGCATGCAGATGGATAATATCAATCAAGGATATCAAGTTTACAGACTCCACAATTCTTAAAATATAAATATTTTGGATTGAAGTCTAAGAAGATGGTTCTATCAGCATTAAGAACTGATTTATTTGATTTTAACCAACATAATAAATTATCTTGGGTTTGATTAACTCTTGGCAGCAATAGTTCACAGCTGTTACCTCCCACTATAATATTTGTGTCATCTGAAAATATGACAGGTTCAGTTTGTTGGAGATATTCAGGTATGTAGATCATTTACAAAGACTAAAATAGAATAGGTCCAAAAAATTAGTTTTGGGATATACCACACTTGGGGGAAGGGGATCTGTGATAACTACAGTTGTTTCTAGCATTTGTTTTCTGTCTTTTAGATAGGAATGAAACCATTGATTAACCTGCCCTCATACTCTTAATACATCCTATTTAAGGAGAATAAAGTTATTCGCCACATGAAAAGCTTTTTTTGAGATCGATAAATAAGCTGGGGGCAAAAATTCTTTACCATCCTTGGCCTCTAAAATACTATCAGAAAAGATTAATTAAGCATCAATGGTGGGTTTACTTCTCCTAATACCAAATTCAGGTATATGTAATATAACATTTTTTTCAAAGACAAAGGTTAGTTAGTCTACAATACATTGCCTTTTCCAGCACCTTTGGAAAAGAAGGTAAGAGGGATGTTGGTACATAGTTCTCATTATTTTTGTCCACTTTTTTGAATATGTGTTTAACCTTATCTATAGCTATTAATAAGTCTGGGAATTTTCCTAAATCAAAAGACAGGCTGAAAATATCCAAAATTGGGGTTAAAATTGGATTGGCACAGTGCTTTAACACATAATCTGCTATGCCACCAAAACCAGATGAAAGGTTATTCTTCAAGCTCATAATAATACTAAGATTTCTTTTCCATTTGCTGGAATTGTCTGAAGACACAAAAATGACTGAAGGTTTATCTTAGAATTTATAATAGAATTAATTTATGAATTTAATAAAATGAATTTCAGTTTGTAGGATTATTACTGTCATTTTCTAACTGACATGCAGCAGTGAGGTATTCATTTAAAATATTAGCAATTCTATTTGGGTCAGATATTTTATATCCATTCTGAGGAATTTCCATAGAGTTTTCAAGCATTCAGTTATTGTTTGTGATTTATTTTAAACCATATTCCACATTGCTTTGCTTTTATTTTAAGATGCGTATCACAAAACCATTATGCATTATTATGACTTTTATGATGACAGCCCTCAGAAATTTGTAATACTGATTGTACAAGGGTAATTTGAAAAGTTCTCGGAATGAAATAGAAATAAATGACTAACCTCAGTGAAACTTTTTCATTTTTCAATTAGGTGTCTCTGTACACTTATGTACTTGGTCCAGTGATATTCCAATGTCTTGATCCTATCTCGAAAATTATATTCCTTCAGGTCTGAAAATATGTTTACTTCAGATATTACTTCTCTGTTTGAAGAGAAACTCCTTTCACCAAGGAAAATTTTGAGCTTGGGGAAGAGATGGAAATGTAATGGAGCCACATTAGAAGAATAAGGTGGGTGTGGCAACAATTTCTATGTTAGTTCACGTAATTTTGGCATGATAATGACACTAGTGTGTGTGTGTATGTCCATTTTCTTAATGAAAGATGATTTTTTTCCTTACCAAACCTGGCCTTTTTCTGTGTATCTTTCACTGAAGTTGGTCCAGGAGGTTAGCGTAGTATTTAGCAGTAATTATTGGAATAGTGGGAAGATAATCTATCTGCAGAGTCCCTTTTAATTTCAGAAAACTGAAGCCATCACTGTCCTATGCTTTCTTTGATGGTGGTGAATCAACATATTTCCACTGTTTTGGGACTTTGTCTCTGGTGTATAGTAGTGGACCCAAGTTTCATCTGTGATCACAAACTGGTGCAGAAAATCTTGTTGGTTAATCTTAAAACGGGTCAAACATTGTTCGGAAATCGCCATTTTGATGCATTTATGATCCTGCATTGAGAGTCGTGGCACCCTCCTAGCAGATGATGCTCTCGTCTCCAATTCCACTGTTACAATGTGATATGCCCATTCAAATGACATGCCTACTGCTTCAGCAATATCTTGCACTTTCAGTTGGCAATCCTTCATGACCATTTTATACAATTTTGCAATAATTCCTGGGTTAGTGGCAGAATTTGGCTGACCACTACATGGATCATCATCTAAGATGTCCTGACCATACTTTAAACTCATTTGCCCACTTGGTAACAGTTGAATAAAGAGTGCTCTGAAAGTCAGCATGAATATCCTTCACTTCATACCTTTCTTTACAAAGTATTTAATCACTGCTCAAATCTAAATTTTTCCATCTTCACAAATGACTACAGAGAAACAACAACAGAGAGGCATCCGCACCACAGATATCTTCCCAGAGCAATGATGCATTACATGTTTATTCACACTGGATTACCTATTACTACATGGAAAACTTTTTGCACTAGCGCTGACATCTGGTGGTGATTCTGAGAACCTTTCAAACTACCCCCCCGTATTTTAATTTTATACTGGGATAATCTGAAGTAATATGTATTTTTTTATGTTTTCATGTTGTACACATCCCTTACGTTATCTAAGAGCATTGTATTTGAACCAGAGTTGTAAGCATAAACTTTTTAAATGAAATGTAAAAATATCTACAAATGTTTGAGTTTCCCTTCATAGATCAGGTCACTTTATACCACTTCCTTCCAATTTACATATTATAAAAGTATTGTAAAGTAAGAATGTGAAGGAGGAGCATAAAATCATTTCCAGGTATATTTTTTTCTTGGTTATTGAGACTTATTTGCTGATATGTTTGATGTTACATGAACTGTGTTGTGGTCTGCAAGGCCAGTGTTAATAATAGAATAATAATATCAAGAAATGAAGCAACTATTCCAGCCACTTAATGGAGCATTGTATCTAATGTATATACATATTAAATACCTAATATAAATCCTATTTATTGAAAGATCAATTGCTGTGGTCTTGATCATAAAAAAGATACAACACAAGTATAAAAAACAATAGAACTCACCAGCATGCTGCCTTTTTTTTCGTAAAACTGCAGCCCGGATGGTTAATAGAAGATCTTCTTCACTTATATTGGCCCGTAATGCATCCCTATAAACAAAAGAAAACACAAAACTTGGACAATCATGCATTAATAACTGATTAGTTTGTTTGGTAAGCCTGGTGGGTTTGGTAAGTAAGGTGATCAAATACTAATTCGAAGAAAAATGAGAAATTTATTCAAATTTACACATTTCAAGAAACTGTAACAGTAACTTTAACGGAGTCACCCGCTATGTGTGCATTATAATGCAACCATTTCAGAGAGTAAAAATCATTCGCCTTGACCGGGATTCGAACCCGGATCCCTCGATATCCGGCCGAGTGCTTTAACCAACCGGCTATGTGTGCATTATAATGCAACCATTTCAGAGAGTAAAAATCATTCGCCTTGACCGGGATTCGAACCCGGATCCCTCGATATCTGGCCGAGTGCTTTAACCAATTAAGCTAGCTAGCTGGTGACTCCGTTAAAGTTACTGTTACAGTTTCTTGAAATTTGCCTAAGGTATGCACAGCCTAAGTGTTTGAAATTGGCTTTATTAAAATCGTGGACTGTGGCGCGTCGCGCACAACTACGAATGCCTGTGACATTGTATGTACGGTATTTCGTCATAATATCTTGTTCCTTTAAAGCCCACAAAATTTCAGAGTGTAAGAGGAGTCTCGGTAGCTTAATTGGTTAAAGCACTCGGCCGGATATCGAGGGATCCGGGTTCGAATCCCGGTCAAGGCGAATGATTTTTACTCTCTGAAATGGTTGCATGATAAATTTACACATATTTACTCTTCACTCTTGGCATTTCTTTATTAAATTATGGGAAAAATCCAAAAGAGGGCACTTTGTGAAGATGTGTTGTGAAAAGAGCCAAGGCATTTGACTTAACAAATTCATAAATATATGTCATGTCATATTTGAAGCATGTGCCACAATAAGCAAAATTATTAATTACATTATTGAATCAAATCAAAATTTAGCAAGAATTTAAGAGCTCTACGGCCTCTAGGTTAAATAATAATAAGGGGGAAAACTCCACTGGCCGGTGGAGTTTTCCCCCTTATTATTATTTAACCTAGAGGCCGTAGAGCTCTTGAATTCTTGCTATATTATGGCTTTCCAGTCATTTGAGCTTAACAAATACCATCAATTGAAAACTAAAATAGGGAAAATTGCCGAAGACATCCGTTTTTTGAAATGTTGCAAAAAACGGCCAGTGGAGTTTTCCCCCTTATTATTATTCAAATCAAAATTATTAATTTCCCTTCTGTACTAATATTATCAATGAACAATGAGTAAAAGTTTTGGCCAAATGCACAAAATGTATTAACGACTCTTTTCATACCTTAATGAAACCTCAGCACTGCCAAGCAGGCACACCTTGAGATTACCATCAGCTGTTATTCTGAGACGGTTGCACCCACCACAGAAGTTTTCAGTCATTGAAGTAATGAAACCAAATTTTCCTGAAAAACCTGGTATATGGTAAACCTGTAGTTTAAAAAAAATCTACATTAAAATAATTTACTAATTGAAATATGGTTCATTAACACAAGTTTTCTGAATACATGTAATCAAAATCTTACACATCATGAGATGTGCTTATAAAGGGCAGACTCTTTTCCCCTGATCTTCAGGAAAATGTTTCACATTTTACTAACATCAATGATCCATACAAATTTATCATTTTACAATTAAAAATTATGATTTTATGTAATACTAAATGTTGCAACGATCATGGTGAATAATACTTAGTCCATCAATGAAGCCATGAGTTGTGAGCCAGAAGCAGGACATTTCTGGGAAAAAATTGACCAAGGAAAAGTATCTGCTTGTATTATTTTACGTTTAAATTTTAAAGGTACCTAATTTGATGGATTTTATAGATATAATAAATATTCTCTGCATTAGTGATAAGAGGCAAACATAGAACTTCTTTTACTGAGAGATGAAATGAGTGAAAAATTGTCACCACCAATTCTAAGATGAAAAATTGGTTATGAGACCTCCAAAATAATCATAAATTAACCTTTTTCTCCCTCTGCTTAACATCAATATTCAAAATAACATAAGCAAATTTGATAATTACCTTCGCAGTGTCATTCTTCCCACCTGGAACCCTAGCCATTTCAGGCCATTCAGTCTTCAAAACACTCAACATTTCTGAGAATGGCACAAGCTTCTGTCCTGTTCCCCAGTCATTTCCTCCAAATGGCATGAACTCAATAAAACGTACTTCTAAATTTGGTTTTGACTCAGTCAGTCTCACAAAATCAGTCAATTCATCCTCGTTGAAATTACGCATCACCACACAGTTGATCTGCCAATGAATGAATGAAACAAGCATAGAGGGTGATCAATACAAAATGTACTCTGCCAAGTTTGTTCAATTATTTTTTCAAACTATAATGTGACACTATGCCATATCATTGGAGCGTTTCTATTGATATAATTGAAAGAGTAGGATTGGAGAAATTTTCAAATGAGAGTGTAAGTCAAGAGAATCTGATCTTACAGACCAGATTTATGAATGCTAAAAAGCTAATCTCCTAATGGAAATATTCATTATTCTTTAACATCTGCGAGAGTCCCAGTCATCACCTTAGGTCCTTGCAACATCTTCATTGGATAGAGCAATCCTTTTAGTTCCCCCTACCTCAAGATTATCACTCTAGCATGCAAACTTTCCCTTCCTTTTTACTTCTCTCCTACTTTAATAAAAACTTGGCCTAGTGTTTGGAAAATTCTGAAGCATCTGACTTCTGTAGTGTATTACAGCAAAAAACATAGCTGTTTTTTAGAGTGCGGCGATATCTTTTTGCTAGTTAGGTTACCAAAGTCAAACCCCATAGCCTCCATACTTTTAAAGAACCTCTCATTTTATTTTCAAATGATTTATCCTCACACCATACTGATCTAATACTGTTATCCATAATGAATGAAAGAAAAATATTCTAAGGATTAGCAAAGATTATAATCCTTCAAAGGAGCTTGCACAAAGGATCCAAATGGGGACTAGGGAAAAGTAATAAAAATTGTAGTCATATAACCTGTTCTTTGTGTTTACTCCAGCAATTTTAGGAGGTCACCACCCACACCTTATCTGTCAGTCATCACCTTTATTCTTATGGTACATTTTCCTTTATCCTTTCTTTTATCCTAGAGTATCTATCCAGAAACCTTTCCCTACTAGCTGGATGTGTGGGTTTACCTACACACCATAATGCAAATTAGAATCACATACTTTATTTCATCTTGATATAATAATTGCCTTTAATGACTTGTAGAGATTACGCTGAACTATGTAGTTCAGTAATGGGCAATCAGATGATTGTGCCCCCAGGGTGCCCTTTATTTTAACATAGAGATCAAATAAAATACCAACTAACTCCCTTTGTATCTTATGCTCACTTATGTTCCAAGATTGATTGCTATATTTTATCTAGAAATTCTTTCCCTACTACCTCATGTGTGCTTAGATCGAGGACCTGACAGCATTCCCATCCCTAACTCTATGCGAGTACTATTAACAAGCTTTGGCAAATGCATTAGAATTTTTGTTTAGTTTCTGAGATGTTTTCAGTTGTTTACTGCTAACCATTGCCCTAAAATCTAAGTTAGATCGACATGGCAGTCCAGTGGGTGGAGGGTTGGGCTACTGGCCGGAGGGTTTGAGTGTGCTTGGATTTGAACAAATTTAAATACAAGTTGTAAGGTAGCATATCAAAAGTGGTCTACAATTTATACTTAATAGTACCCTAAATATAATCTATAAGTAGACAAATAGTGCAAGCATTGCGAACGATTACGCTAGATGGTGATGGAAACAAAAATTGTGTAACATAATACAACTGGAATCAAATAGTAATACCTTCACAGGGTTGAAGCCATATTCCAATGCGAGATCTATCCCAGACATAACTCTCGACCATATGGAACTACCACCGGTTCCATCGGAACTTTTACCCCTTATTCCACTTCTTGTGATTTTCGCATATCTTTCTGGCCTTAATGAATCAAGACTAACGTTAACTGATGAAAGTCCTGCATGATATAATTCTGGAAGCATACGGGTCAAAGTTAGCCCATTTGTAGTCATCAACACTTTTGGTTTACCATTAAGTGTTGAGATTGCACCTGTTAAAGAGATAATGAGAGCTAATTACATTTTGCAAAGTATTTTCTTAACAAAGTCAGATGACGCCAACTCACGGACAATATCCACCAGATCCTTTCTGATAGTTGGCTCTCCACCAGTTAGTCTGATTTTGTTAACTCCTTCACGAACAAATAGTTCAGCCAATCGGATAACTTCATCGGTTGTGAGAAGTTTGGTCGATGGTGTCAGTTTTACTCCTTCGCGGGGCATACAATATTGACCTAAGAAATAAATGTGCAACGTTGATATGGAATAATATAAATACGGGGATAATGATGCTATTGGTCAGTTGTCAATTTAACTTACATCTTAAGTTACAGCGTTCAGTTAATGATATTCTAAGATAAGTATGAACTCGTCCGAATGTGTCAGTCAGTATTTCTGGTTTGACAGCTGAAGTTTCTGGTCGTAATGGACTTAATTCGGTATCCTTCTCAACCTGTACGGACAACTGCGTGTTATTGTATTTCGAATATATTACCAGAAAAATTAATAATTAGGCTACCACTCACGCTGATATTATACAGGTTGTTACTTAAGACACTATTAGCATTCAACAGCTTCCTAATGATGCGATTTGAAATAGACTGGGACGGAAGCATTTTATTAATTGGTCCTCAAACGGGATTAGCGACTTAGGAACTCTAGAACTGCTATTACATAACGCATATCTTGATATTCGCATAGCTGTATTTTTTTATTATGTCCTCGGGTCCAATGTGAAGGATGGCATTCCCAAGAATACCTGACTTGCGTACATTGAACTGAAGAAATTGGTTGAGTATCATTTCGCAAAAGAAAGATTCGTGACGTTATGATCAATTAACAAATGTAAACACAGCCATTTCATGTTCGTATCAAATAAAAACATCTAATAACAAAATAAATGAACATCTGAAAGCGTAAGACTTGAAAATGCGGGGCAATTTTGAGAAACCTAAGGAGAACCAAAAGTTATGTCGTAAATATGGAAACATATTCCCTTGTGGTTAACTAAAGAAGTCAAAATTAACTATTTTTTCACAAAAATAATCATGAATTGATTCATTGCTCTAAAAGAAAGCCTAATGTTGAAAATATGCGGTTAATGAATTGTTAAAACTTTATGACAATGAAGAGTACCCACTGTATATACCATTATTCAGTGAGGCTATTTTCTGCTCTAGGTCTCAGTCAACCCTTAATAAATCATAATCTTTAGGACGGCATCAAATTTATTTGACATTGATGCTACAAGTATTTCATAGAGGATATTTTAATTTTGAAAAATGGAGTAATGAATCACTCATGCTCATTTCTACTAAACTCTGTCTTGTTTCATACATTTCTCATTTTATAGCTTTATAAAATGTGTATCTGTGATATTTATAAAATTTTTAATATTTCCTGATCACACTGATAATCTGATGACTACTAGCTGACATAGACATAATATATCATGAATGAAATCTTATCTGTATTTCTACTGGGTTGAGAAACTCCATTTCTGCTGATGTTTCCATGTACGAGAGATCATTCATAGTCTGTCATTTAATAGCCTATCTTTTTTTAAATAATAATAATATTTTTAATAGTCTTTTTTGAGGTTGGATAGTGGTGGTGCACCATAGGTTAAGAAAATGCAAGGTGAGACATTAATGATAGGTGCCCCTTGATGAATAAAATATGCAGGTGAGATGGGTTGGTTTGCTGTTTTTCAGACGATTCAAATTTTAAGTTGGAAAATGAAATATGAAAATTATTCTTGATCAATGAGTTCTTCCCCCTCCCCCCACATCTTTTTATAGAGTTAATTGAATATCTCTGAAATTGGCACTTTTTTTATTTCTATATTTTCAATGCAAGTTTTAGGTTGATGAAGTATTATTATTACTATCGGTAATCTACCAATTTAGGCAGTTATTCAATGAACACAAGCTACCAAATAGTACAGCAACAATTTTCTTTGCTCTCTTGAGAAACACAACTGAACATTCAACATTATGATAAGCCCCATTTCAATTCCTCTTCTTTCCTTCCGTCCCTCCTTGCTTGCCAAGACACTCTCCCCTATATCACTGTCTTCAATATCTTATTGACAATCAAAATGCTTTGCATCCATCTTTCCTGCCTCATTTGGATTTCTACCAACAATCCCTCATCATGCATAGCATTTCCTCATTTGTTTTCTTTCAGTCCATTTCACCTTTTCCACACCCACAATTCAAAAGCCTCTAATATCTGCTTATCATCCTGATTTGACGACTATGTGTCTGTACTGTCTAAAACCATGCTCTAAATCAAAATTTTGTTGAGCCTTTTCTTAATATCATTACTCAAGTCCCTGCCATCAATTCTCTTCTCCTTGTGAAAGTTTTGTTGGCTAACACAATTATTCTCTTAATGTCTCTACAGCTTTGATCATTTTGGTCCAAAATACTTCCGATATATATTAACTGTTCCACCTTCTCTTGTTTTTTCCATCCTAAATTAATATTTAAATCAGCCTGTCTCTTTCTGGAAAACCACATAACATTTGTTTCATTTACATCAATTCTCATTCCATGTCCACTGACTTTCCAAAGCGCTCTGAAATGCTGGCCGAAATAGAGCTTTATCATCAAGACTGACTGATTTCATTAATACCCCACCGACTTTCATTCTTATCTCCAATTCTTCCCATACCTTATTTTACCCAATTCTTTCTGTCAAATACCTTTTTGAAATCTACGAAACAGACACATTCTGGGTGTGTTCTATATTGCTCTTTATTAATGACCTCACTACTACAATGTCATCATGTGTGCCTCTCTCCTTCCTGAACACAAACTGATCATTCCCTATGAAATCATTTGCCTTGCTCTCTATTCTTCTGTATTGATGATCCTGAGAACCACTTCAGTGGCATGTGAAATCAAACTTATTGGTCTGTGACTGTCTTCTGACCAAATTTCTTCCTCATAAATGCTCCCATTTTGTCCATAAACCTTTAATTAGTTCCATGGAAATGTAGTCTACTCCCATGACCTTAATTGGTTTCAATTCCGTTTATCCCCTTTCTATCTCGCCATTGAGTAAGTCTGGACATAAGCTTTCCTTATTTACATCGTATTCTCTTTCTATGTCTAACCTTGCAGGCCTAATGTCTATACCATACAGTTCTTCAATATATTTCTTCCATCTATCTTGTATTTATTCTAGTTCAACAAATATGTTTTGGACTTATCTTTGATTGTTACCACAGATTTTTCCTTCTTACTTTCTGACAGGGTTTTCACCTTCCTATATAGCATTCCAATTTCACCCTTCCTCAGTAAACTTTCCATATCATCGCACTGCATCTTCCACCATGCCATGTATTTGTTAGGCACTTCAGTTTATTTTAACTCTTTATACTTCCTTCAACCTATCTTTATATGTATATTCTTCCATTTACTTTTCACATATGCCTTTATAATCGTCTCATCCACAATCCACAGATTATTTGTCCTTTTTTTAGCCACTGTCCCTGTATATAGTTCTGTTTGCAACTTTTGACATCCCTTTTTTGATGTTCTCATTTCTCTCTATTACACCTGTCTCCTTGTCCTCATTGATAACATTTTCTCTACAGCCTGCTGGTATTCCTTTCTTTTATCCTCGGTAAATGCTTATATATTCCATTTCCTTAACTGTATTCCCTATTTTCTTCTCCTAAATCTGAAGTTACATTTAATTAATGGTAAATTATGACCTGACTCTGAATATGCTCCCGGAGAACTGCGATTTAATCACCCTGATCCTAAGTCTGTGCATAACCATAATATAGTCTGTGTGATACCTTTATGAATCCCCAGGAATTTTCTATGTAAGGCCTATTGTGGTGTTTAAATCAAGTTTTCGTTGTGATTAACCCGGTCTCCTGCAGAATTTTATTGTTTTTTTCCCTGTGATCACTTATCGTCCTTAAAACTAAACTGTAGTCCCCCTCCTTGCTGCATTATATTTCTTTGCCTACTGTCATGTTCCAACCCTCCATCACTATCCAATGTTTCCTTCCCAGAACACCCATCATTATGTTCTCTAAATGACTGTATACCTTATCGACTTCTTCCTCCCTATGATTGAACCCTTGGTGGTACATATACCTGAGCATTGACCAAGTTGTAATCTCAGCTTTTACTTCTACTAATAATGTTCTATCAGCCACTTGCTATTTGTTTACTACGCTTCTTCCTACCTATTTACTTACTTTACTTAATTCAATATTATTACCACCCCTCGCTCAATCTCTTCCCCATCGCTATGTATAGCTCTGTAACTATCACTCCAGTGATCCTCTCTATCAATCCATCTCACCTCCCACACCCCTAAAATATCTATATTTCCTCCCTCCATGCCTCGATTTGTATTTTCTGATTGTCCTATCATACTCATAACGTTCCAAGTCCATATTTTAACTGATTCGATTCTGATGGAAAATTGTAATAGTCTTCATGTCTGATATTAATTCCATTCTCTTCTATGCCGCTACTCTCGCTTTCGCTTGACGAGAATTTAGTGAGATGACGACCGCAGAAACCTTGCCCCTCCCGCTACCGGGCATGGCTCTAGGCCGATTGGGTCGGGTCCCGTAGTTACCAGCACTCATGTTCTCTATTGTGCTCATAATGCAATTCTAGGAATAAGTAATGGAGGTGGTTTGCCATTGCCTTCCTCAATAATGTTTTTAACATGACGCCATCACTCAATGGCCGCCCAACTGGGGTCACACGCCTTTGTAGGCACCTAAAAGTGAAGCAGACGCTGCACGGACTATCTTTCGTCTGGCTCCTAACATTCGACCTACCTGGAATGGGTGATCCTAACAGGAGCAAACATCATCTCGCTAGCACTGCTCTATGGACCACCAGAGCGCTCAAGCCCTTCCACCACGACAAGGTTGTCGTCAATATGAGAAGACTCCTCATAATTATTTGTCTTACTAATAGTTTATATGCAATCAGCCATAACCATTCTTACTCTTTAGCCTCCCTTCTGTCCCTTTTCCTCCACTAGTTCTCGCCGAATCCTCAAATTAGGCATGTGCACTTGAATATTTTCGTGATTACCTACCTTTCAATCAAACTTCATCTTTGAGAATGAGAGAAGGAATATGATACATATTTGTATCCTAAAACTAGAAATTTATCCATAGAACTTTTAACTATTCATTTCATTGTCTTTGACATTTTAGAGTACAATACCTTTGTTGGGAAATGTTGGTAGACAAAACACATTTGTCGCACCTATGAATCATGAAATGATTCAATTAATTATTTGCCGTAAGCCCGTTACTTTATGCATCTGGCGAATTGGAATTCAATGAAAAGGCATTTGCTAACCGTGTATTCATATATACGTACATATCTACAAAGTACATTTTTGATCGTATCATGATCTGCCCATGTAGAGGCATGACTAGAGAGAACGAGACCTAAGCGACCTTATCTTAATCGTCGCGGAGTTTGGAGGAAGAGGCGGATTACCACGTACCCATTATATGGCCAGAAAGAAGCTCATCTCGCTTAGCCACACACGAATGCTAAACGCCTTCCATCATATTTTACGCATGGGCTGATTTTCTCATATTCTGCTACTAAGGGTAAAAGTGGATATATGAACGAACCTCACTAATGAGAATCTCAGCAATGGGACTCTTGGGGATTAATGCTACTTCAAACGTGCTACTCTCACTCTTTCAAAATATTTTACCGCATTGAGAAAGTGTCATAATTGATGGATGGGTGCATGGTGTGCGAAAATATGCTACAGGCTTTTGCAGATCAATAATCCCCAAAATTGTACTCAATTAGCAGCTACTAGAATTAGGCTAGAGTTTATAGCAATGAATCAGTGAGACATCTCGATTATTCCACCAGGACGGTCACATGCGTAAATATCCTTACCGTCGTTCATTTGCACGGATGACAAGATCAAAAAAGTGTGATTTTAGGTTATTTCAAGGGACGTACTCTCTTGTACTAGTTTTCTCCACAAGGCCCCGCCCTCACATGCTGCTTTCGATCAATCACGTTCATGAAGTAATTGATACCAACTCTTCTGTTTCTGAGACTTAATATTCGTTGTCTTCCACGTGCACTCCACCATTGATTCCACGGTTTATCTCTTCCTCTCGAACTATTTGTGTACCGTAAAAGACACGGGTGAACGTAGTTGAAGAAACTGGAGGTGGAAGGTCGTTTAGCTGCATGCGGAGTATGTTTTGGCTCCAAGTTCGTTACAGTGGGCATCTTCATAGAGCGAATAGTTGTAAGTGTAATGAATTATGCGAGTAAGGGCACAATATGGATTGTGAATTGAGTATATTGATGTTCAATGAATTGAGCTGGGGTACAATTTGAAAAAACAATAAAATGACTACTTAATTAATCCCTTCATACTCAGGTGAAGAATTTATTACTTTGAAAATGATGTAATGTCGCACTCTAGGTCTTGGGAGCGTGGAAAACCTACGCCGCGTCTACGCATAATGTACACGTTAGTGTCTAAATCGCTAAATAGTCCGCATAGATGACTGCAACTCACTTAAGCATTCAAAATAAGGAGTCTTTTGAGTAATATTTCCATTTGTAAATGAATGGTGGGCCACAACAAATGGATTGATCGTTGTAAATAGTGAATACATATTTGAATAGCGGTCCCCGAGTTGTGTACATATGTTGTATTGTTTAATTTTAACACAAATTAGTTATTTCAACTAATATCAGGCATCTAATTTAACAAAAATGATTCTAAGGTCGATTTGCAACTCCACTTGAGGGCGAATCACCAATCGGCAGAGTGGCTCACACATATTTTAGCGTGAGAATTGTTCTGCATGCAAGATTCGCTTTTCTCGCCTCACTGCATCGCCTCATCGCCGCTTTCCTTGCTCAGCGAAGTCAAAACCATGAATACTACTGTACATCGATAGAGCAAGGGTAAGGGTGTCAGTTAAGCTAATTACTCAGCAAGCTGTGGAAATTCAGCTTCAGCTAATCCACAATACTATCTATAAATATTTAGTTTATTCAATTTTCCCTCGCCTTTTCAGAAATACGTTCACGATAAAACGACACCATAGTTCCTAATTCGTCGAATTCCTTTCTCAAATATGTTTACGACATTGAAAAATAGTTATTGAAAGTGTAACTGTGCGTAAATTTGTGGAGCACCAAGTAGTAGGTAAGTTCATCCATGGCCATCACCGTCTACGTTGTAAGCCAGGAAGCCGTAAAAGTGCATGGAGCCACAGCTCTGCACGTAATTGAGAGGTTGTGGAGCGATTTGCTTAGATAACGGCAATCGACGAGGGAAGAGGCCACTCAGCCATCCATTGCTGCTGATTGTTCATTTGATGGAATTGCGTGTTAAAGGGGAACAAGGAACCCAAGTTGGAATTTTGATGAGGCTTTTGGAATTAAAATTTTTTTTACCAGGAAATGAAATATAAGTAGGTACTTATAGACTGTAAAAAACATAACGTAATGTGTAAAGTGGTATTTCACTAACCCAATGGAAGAATAGTGGGTGGTCACATCCATCAAATCTTACATTTAAACTACGAGCATCTTGGAAACTATCCATTGAAGTCATGAGAAATTCCCAAATGTTTAAGGAGTTTAATTTGAATTAACTATCCACAATTTTTCACTCATTTAAATGTAATTGCATTGCCTTATTTAAGGGTGGTTTGTGAAGAAGATGCTGTTAGGGCTCCTTCACATTAGCCGTAACTACATTCTGTATAGGACCGTTGTACAATTATGTGAGTAGCCATCTGGAGGAGTAAATTTTACTACGGTGGGATGTTTACTGAGGTAAGAAACACAAAATGTGTGAGTGGGTGTACAACATGTAGTCGTTAGATTAAATCTGAGAATCGGATAAAAAAAGAAAATCTTTACATTCTCTCTTTTGATTTCATTTAGGGCATAATTCATATGAATATGATATTGCCGTTGCTCATAAGTACATATTTTTAAAAAAATCCAGTTCATCGTTACTTTATTTCATTCTTGCAGTCAAAATGTACTAGTCTTGCATCACTGAAGGCATATTTCTGCGATCGACACAAAAGAAAAACATGCAAAATTTTAGTTGTTACAAGTGAATATTCTTGTTTATTTCTTTTCTCGAATCTATATTTAGTTATGGGATAATTGTTCATCAATAAATTCAACTATTACTCATTTCATCGTCCAATATTTTGGATGATTTGTTATACAATCATATTTCTATGGAAATGTTTCAGTTACGTCTCGTACCTATACGTACATAATGACTAATCCTATACGAATCTAAACCTTAACTTGATACTTTTTCCTTATAAATTAAATAATTAATGAAACTTTTCCAAGACTGAACTATGTGCAAGTCTTTGGAACCATCATTAGAAGTCAGATGTAGTTAATGATAACTTCTAATTAAGTGCTCAAGTGAAAAGTGAAATGTATTCTGTTGTAAATAAAAATTTTTCACTGGAGAGTTTCATAAACTATATATTTTCCAAAGAAAATATGTACCAATTACAGTGGTATCACAGAAAACTATATGATACCTGCTAATCTCTATGGCCTCAAATTTGAGTCCCGGATCAATCTCATACTGTCTTTTTAGATCCAAATGACGGAAATGATGAATCGAAGTCCCGCGTCATATTTAATGCTTCTTGATGCAGGAAGTGGCGTTATGGTGTGGTTTTACGACAAAAGGTGCCTCTGCATATCTCCTAGATGAGAAAATGAGATGGTGGAAATAAAATTGGCGGTTTGGATCAATGCTAGGCGGGAAATATTCATGTCCTTGGAGAATCAGCCCGCCATGAAGAAATCCGGCAAGTGGAGAGATTTTTTTAGCATGAAAATACTCCGTGAATGACGGCGTTGTCGGCATTCAGTCCAGTCTGGCGTTGAATTGCCTTGCACTGTAACAGAAAACTTTCCGGTATAGAATACCGCCTAATGATCAGCAGAAGTTCTGAAATTATCGCTGGCCGTAGTTAATTAGAATGCTTCTAAAACATGCTTCTAAGGATTCATGTAATGTTTATTTTTTCATATTCACTTTATGTTAGAACTCCTATGTGGACGGAAATAACAGTACATTACTGAAGTCACAGAAACGGGTTTGGTGGAACTGTTATAGTTAATGGACTTTCATAAAAACTCGGACTCATTTCATATGATTTAATCATATACTATTCACTATAGAAAGCATCGACCTAGCGTGTATACAAGATATAACGTCAGGCAAAGAGTTGTAGTTTTAATGCAAATTTGGTGATGAAATTTTTCGCAGTATATTTTGATTTATTTATGAAAACTGCACCCATCATAGTTATGTTTAACACGAAAACCATCCTAATATTCAGGCCTCGTGAGCTTGTTCATAATTCAGTAGCACGAATTCGTTTTACAGCTAATATTTTGTAGAAATATTCACCCAAGCGTGATTCTCATATTGGCACCATTCGAGAAAGCAAATAGTTGAAGTTTACTTATTCCTTCTATCTGGTTGTATATTGTCATTTGTTAACATTGAAAATGAACGGTAATTATTGATTCAATAATTGAATTAGAGTTTAATTAGTACTGTCAGTTATGATTTTTGGCATCATAAATATTTTATGTTGTCATGAATGGTTGTCATAATGAGCTTAAAAATATCTACTTGAAATATTTTCCTTGAGAAACTATTTTCTTGGACAAGATTTAACTTCAGTAATAGTTAATGATCATGATTAAATTAAAAATTCAGCTTGTGGGTTACTATATAGCAAAACTTCAATAAATTTAAGTGAATCATAATGTTAAAATGCCAAACTTTCAATAATATAATATACAATTTATGTGCGTGAAGGTAAAATACTTTAAAATCGAATATGGCGACGTATTTTTTTTACAAATAAAAGATGTTTGCCAAATGAAACAAGATTCAGCTTCCTCTTTCAATTTTATTAAGCAGCAGAGAGGTTTTTGTGCGTAATGAGCGGCATTTGCAACCAATGGAATGTGTTTGCACTACATTTTCAAAACATATTAGGTACACAGAAGGTTTTTTTTATGGGGAACTTGATCAGAAGTGCTCAAAAAAATTATTAGTACGAGTTAAAAGATATGTGCATCATAGACGCATGCACATAGGTAAGAATTAGCACCTGTGACTATTTGAAGGCTACCAACATCAGCGAGGAAAGATCAAAAAACATTGTGAATAACACACAAATAAAAACACTTTAGTTTTATTAAAATTATTATTATTATCTTCATTATTCTCTTGGAAAATAGCAGACAACTCTGTTTGCTTTTTAAACTCATACTTATAGCTATGTAAGTTCTCGACACAATTATCATATTGACGTAAGTTGTTTCTTGGGCCTATTATTAAATCTAGATTCATTTAGAACACAAAAGTAAGAACTTTTAAACATGGTTAATAAAATCAATTTGCCATTCCTGGTAATGAGATGAACTGTAGCCTGCTTTAATTGTGGAGGAGCTCGTAAACTTGTAAGATTTTATGTAAAATAGTTTTAATTGCTCCACGATTTGGACTGCGAAACAGAAATAAATTAATGAAGGGCAATCATATTTGAAATTCAATGAGTGGCACATCTGCCTTCTTCAGTGGAAGAGTAGATTAATCTATATGAGTGATTCCTTTGTGGGAAAGAATTTGGTTCTAGCCACAGAAATGAATAGAAAAAGTTTCATTTTTTGTCTTTCCATGTTTTGGGTCTCATAACAGCTGCCAATTGCAACCATTATTCATTCAAATTAGTGATATTTTCAACAAAGGAAATAGATTTACAGATGTTATTTCGATAAAGATTAAAATTTCATCTAACTGTTAATATCGCTAACGACGTGTAAAATAATCTTGGCCAATGAAAATTGTTAAATAGGAACTAAACTCAGTTTAATGCAGGCTCATCGACACAATTACTAAATTAATATTTTCATCGTAATGTAATTAGTTGAAACATTTTGTGGAATTAATGGATCGACAACCTTTTAGATGGTTTTGGCTATATTTTTTTCTGTTGGATACTTAGAAATTTAATGAAAGTTATAAAAATATTCCCAATTCTACTCTGGCTTTTAACTAAAAATAAACAAAACTCATAAATATTTAGATGGAGGTCTTCATCAATTTACAAGGAGAACTCACGTTTATCACGTGAGTTTGTTAACGAAGCATTTGTCGAGAACTATTCGAGACATATTATTTCACATGAACACCATGTACAGGCATTATCCTTTACTAGATCACGACACAGCGTCACAGAGTCCGTGTTCTCATCCACGGGGAGATTCTCCAGGATTCCTCTTCTCTCAGCAATTACATCCCGGCACAGTGCGGTCTTCCCCGTGAAACAGAGCAACAGGAGACAGGGCATCCCCGTTACGTGGTCGCCGATCCCCCCTCGGGGGGCATCTTCCACTCGCGTGACAACTGCGGCTCCGCTTGCATATTACGTTAAGCGGGGGATGGAGGGAGAACATGGAATGGGATAGGGGGACAGAAGCTGGAAACTAACCGTAAAATTCGCACTCGACGAAATTTACCATGTCCACCCAAACAGTACTTTTTCATGAGGTGGTACCTCTCCACGTTAAAATTTAGGCACCCTGTTACCTTCATTCCCTAGCAAAATACTGATCTAAGGGTTTTTTTTCACATAAAAAGGGAAGCTACTCCACTGTCTCTCGCTCTCGCTGTGAGCGTCACTATCTTCTGACTCGCAAGGTTCCCCTCCTCGGCATAACCTACTTGGAACAGGATCGTTCTCATGATTATGCTAATGCTTAATTACATCAAAGAAACTAATGTATGGACGTATTTATTCAGACTTAAATGGAAATTTATTGGTTAAAAAACTTTTAAATATATTTTTTTTTGTTGGCGACGGCCAAAAACATCGTCCTCGGTCTCACAAGTCCTACGAAGAAGGTAGCATCTTCATGGGTGAATGGGCAGAAGTACTCCTCAGGAAATACTGGGAAATCCAATTACTTAGGCATGGTGGAGTGGCATTTGTTTTTTGCGGAGTAATAAAGTAGTCATAATCTTCGAAAGAACGAGAGAAGGCATTCGGTTACAGATACAGAAATTAAGAACAAAGAATAAGGTATTGCCAAAGGGGTTTTAAGTGTTGAAATACTCAGACTTATATGTTTGTGTACGTGAGGAAAAGTGCGCCGAACCTTGACGTTTAGACTCCAGCCGCGCATATTTTGTTTGATCTTCAATATCAAAAGATAGCATCAATAGGAATTAAATTATGTATGAATATAAACCCTAAACACAATAATCAACCGGAAGGTCGGTTTGGTAGGTGATGATAGAGTTCACCCAGTACTAAGCCCGACGGCGTATGAAATTCACACATCAGCGTAGGGGGGGCCATTTCCTTCCCTGTACCGGTTATGGTTCCCCAGGAAGATCTGTAACCCGAAAAATCACATAGTTTGGGTGGAGCTGCAGGTGCCCAGAATGTCTTGCCCGGGAATCGAACCCGGGACCCTCCGATCAGTAGTCATTCACTTCTAAGAGATGGCAAATTTGTCTGTTTTTTTACAGAAGTGATATTTTACCTGTGAGGTGAATATTATCAGCCCTATAAGTTAAATTTTTGAAGCATTTAATTTATATCAACTCCATTCATCATTGTGACTCAAGGGACAATATATTCGGTGAAAATACGGCGGAAGCATTTCAGTCATCAGGTGATGGCATTATTCAAGTTTTAAATCTGACAACCAGAGACAGTAGCTCATCAAAGCGTATTCTAATCTGCAGACCGTACCTATTGCTGAAAATGGGAGATAAAAATCAGCTTTTTTATTTTTGCTCCTCTCCAAGCTACCAAGAGTTGGCAAGCGATTTCCGGATGTTATACTGCCTTAGGATCACTGAAATCAGCCTAGTCGAGGAAACGACTTTCATTTCTGGCAATTCAAATGTACCATATTTTTTCTTGCAAAGTCGCATGATTACGAATTACTAATTGGTGAATTGGTAATAATAATTGGTGTAATAATATTGGTAATAAGTACGAATCACTAATACCTTTTCTTATAAATTAATGCAAACGAGGGATTTTTATTTTTCGCAATTGTGCATAATTCTAACTTCACACAAAATAGTGCAAGAGCTTGGAGATAAAGATCACTCCTGGTAAAAATGAATAAAGTTTAATAAAACGCAAATGTATGTAAAAATATCAATCTTTCAATCACTATATGGATATCTGAACGTCTAAGCTCCTTTTAGTTAATTAAAACCTCAATTCCTGCATAACATAAACAATAGTAATCAACCCGAAGGTCGGTTTAGCAGGTGATGGCAGAGTTCACGCAGAACTAAGTGCAGTTAGGTTAAGTGCTAAGTACAGTTTACCCAACGACGTGTGAATATTCACACATCAGGGTAGGGGGGCCAGTTTCTTTCCCTGTGCCACTTACGGTTTCCCAGGAAGATCTGGTACCCAAAAAATCACATAACTTGGGTGGAGTTGAAGGTACCCTCGAGTGCCTTGCCCGGGAATCGAACCCAGGAGGATTGTTGGTACATCGAACCCGGGACCCTCCGGTCAGTAGTCCAGCGCTCTACCCCATGGACTACCGCGACCCACCATGCCTGGCCTATTTATCATCCTTTATTGCTGCAATTTTACTAAAACGTCGTCCATGGTGGTGACTTGAAATTTCACCCGGACATATTATCTCCACGTCATCTGATTGTAGATAGATTCAAAGAACAAAGGGGTCGTTGGGACAACGAATTATCAAGAGCAAAGTTTAAGCTACATTTCCGCTGAAAAAGTTATGAGAACCATCAAAATTGAATTGTACGGTATCTCCGCTATGAAATCCGTAACTGGCATTATCAGTTGTCAAAAACTGGAAGAGTTTAAACAGATTTTTTTTAATAATGTGAATCATGGGGGAATTGAATTGGAATTACTATATACCAACGCAATACCAAAGAAACCGAAAACAGATAAATGCGAAGAACACAGAACATTGAGCTCAGTGACCCAAGCATCAAACATCATTACTCGGATAATTAGACGAAGGATAGAAGGAAGGATAGAGGGAGACCTATCAGAAAAACAATTCGAACTCAGGAAAAACCGAGGAGCAAGTGGAGCCATTCTCAGCTTGGGAGTTCTGGCCTAAAATTAGAGAAACGTAAATAAGCCATTATACATTCGTGGATTTAGAGAAGGCCTTTGACAACGTCGAATGGAACAAGATGTTCAAGATACTGAAAGTGCTTGGATTGGACTACAATAACAAAAGAATTATCCATAACCTCTAAAAGAATCAGCTTACAAGAATGCAAACAAAAAATGGAAGAAAAATAGAAGCCAAAATAAACAAAGGAGTAAGACAAGGATGCAACCTCTCGCTAGCAATATTCAACGTATACCTGGAAGAGACAATAAAAGAAACACAAGAATTGGGTATCAAAGGAGTCAAGGTAAATGGAGAAGAAATTAACATGCTCCGGTTTGCAGATGACATCGCAGTAGTGGAGGAAACGCCAGAGGACCTGTTAGCAACTCTAAGGCTCAAGCAGTGGGGGAATATAATATGAACATTAACAAAAAGAAAACTAAAATCCTTGTGTGCAAAAGAGAAGCTGAATGCAGATATCACAATTCGAGGGGTGAAACTAGAGCAAGTGCTTCCTTCCAATCCTTCATCTACTTGGGCAGCAGCATAACATGGGATGGAAGAAGTTCGACCGGCACCAAGGCCAAGAAGCCCAAGCTAAGAACGCATTTATGGAGAAGAGGCAATAACTATGTTTAAAGAACCTAAGGCTGGAAACAAGGAAACAAGGAAACAATTCTTCCATACTTTCGTGTGGAGCATGGCGCTCTATGATTCCGAGACTTGGAACATTGGAAAAGTGGACCAGCAAAGAATAGAAGCCTTTGAAACATGGTGCAGAAGGAGAATACTGAAGATTAAATGGACAGACAAAGTAAGGAATGAGGAAGTATATAGAAGAGCAGAAGAGGGTAGGACCATATGGAGAACTATACGGCAAAGAAGAAATAGATGGATTGGACACACATTGAGGCACAATGGATTGATTAGGAATATTATTATTAGGTAATCTACCGGTTAAGGTAGGTTTTTGGATGGACACAACTATCAAAGAAACATTTTGTAGCTCCAAACAAAACCCAATCCAACAACCTAATCTACATCAGGTCCCTCTTCATCTCTGTGTACTTCTTTCCTCCCTTCATCCCGTCCAACATCCCTATCCTGTTCCTGCCCTTTCCTCGCTTGCCCAAGGAGCATAATAGAAGAAAAAATAGAAGGGAAGATTCCACGAGGAAGACCAAGAGACATGTATACTATAGTAGTATTAGATAGTATAGTAGTACTAGATAGTATAGGACAAATTAAGAAGGGCGTAAAACAGGGAAGGCATAAAAAATTGAGGGAATTTACATTAAATAGAGTAGAATGGAGGGCTGTAATAAACTAATCCGAGGATTGAAATACTGATGATGATATATATGAGATTCTTTCGGAAATGATTTAGCATTTATTTAGAGTAGCCGAGATGTGGGGATTGCTTAAGTCGCTACCATGGCCTTAATTATAAAATTAGTACTGTGTAACATGGTTATGTAATTCTAATAATTCAGATCATATCGTTTGAACGATTATGATTTGTTTGTGACTCCATAATAGGAAGAGGTCTAGGAGTCATTCATTATTTAAGTTCCCAAGTTGATTACTTTGATTTGGGTGCTCCATATAAACGTTGCAGTTCCCGAAACATTATAGTCATGAAGTAAAAGAAACAGAGTCAGGTGTGATTTCGTGAAAGTACGTATATGATATCTGCATAGTGAAAATGAACTCTAAAATTATCTGCAATTTTATTGAGTAGTAGTAAAATTTAGGGGAGGTGATCGACAGCTAAGGTTATTTGCACTATTAAGGGATGGACGGGAAAGAATGGAGGGTGGAGAGAAACACGGCGTCGACATTAGTCTACCCTTAACGAAAGGCGCGAAGTAGTCCACAGCTTAACGCCCCATCCAGCGGACGACGTACTCAAAGTGCCCTGTACTAAGCGTCTCAAGTAGGGATCGAGATACCACTGAAAAATATTATTTTATTGCCCCGCTCATTTAATTGAGTAGCCGCATGTTGTATTGCACTGCACTAAATGTGTGGAGTTATAATTTTGCCTATGGTTTACATAGCTAAGGAAGGAAGGTATGTTTGGAAGTGGGATTATGATTATGAATAGATTAAGTTGGAAATTGGAGTTTTTTTTCATTTAACATTCATCAGCAAGGAAAAATGTTTGTTCTTTTTCTGCGGACTTTATTCCACTTTTTGGCAGTTGCCTAATCGTATTCAATGATTAATCCGACTTGAATAAGCTGTTAACATCCCAGGAAACAGGGATGCGTGATCAGAAAATTGTATAGAATGTAAATGTGGGTTAATGCTGTCTTTAGTGGTCACATTGAGCGTTGAACATGAACAAGCACCAGCCTCAAACGTCATCCAGATGGCGCTTCCGGTGCAAATTGCTCACTGTTGGACGATTCATAATCGTAATGGGTAAATTATTAACTCACGGAAGTGAAAAGAACGCTTTGCAAACTCAAACTGACGTCGTCAACCATCGAAAATAATTTTACAGTGAATAAAATCGGACGCTCCCGTCACCGATGTGATCCATTTCCCGTAATTTGCTGTTTACCAGCCATTCCGCGGTGATACCGCAATAATTAATGCCCCGATATGACCCTCCCTATCATCTACGATCGATCGAATGAAAACAAAATAGCTTATTCGTATCTCGCTGGCACATCCAGCTTGAGGATACGCTTAAAGTGGATTTTTATTTGTGCAATATAGAGTGTAATTTAATTGTTTTACTTCGATTTGATTTTAATAGAGAGAGACATCAGTTCAGGTGTTTGACGTATAATTTTTGGGATCACCGTGAAAAAGTGAAAAGCATTCTTACGTCCAAAATTTGCAGCCAAGATTTGTATTTCTGAGCGAACATTTTTGAGTAATTTATGGGAAGTCAACGAGAAAGGTAACTCTTCGTGAAAGAGAAAACAGCTCTTTGGGAGAGATTTTCTAGTGAATACCGCGGCTTTTGAAGTTTACTCTAACAGTTACGCTCCCCTCTCCTTTGTGAGCTGTAAGGAGATAGGCATATCTAGATTTCTCTCTCTTTCTCTCCGCACTGGCACGTTACCATTTAATTGGGTCAAAAAAAAACTTCGGCCGTACTTAATACCATTGTCATCGGCGTCCGCCGCGTTTCTCCGCTGAGAGATATAGATATGGTGGAGTGAAATTGGCCATCAACATGTATTTCAGGCCAGAATATATGACGTCGTTTCCCGTAAGTATTATTCAAGTCAACCTTCGACTTTTTATTTAAAATCAGTGAGATTCAATTGAGTAGGCCACTCGAAGGTAAATCAAGTTTTTTGCGAATGTTATAAACCTCCTTTCTATCTTTCTTGTTCTCAAGGATATCAGATATGTCGTTGGCGTTAGGGATTGGTTTGTTAAAAATAAGCGTACATAAAGGAAAATACGTGTGGGTACTGGTTGTGTAAAATTACATATATTTAAAAAAAATATTGTTCATAAGGTAATTATATACTGTTTTTTTAAATATTCAAACACGAAATCTCCCCCTAAGGTGAACAAATATATATATTTAGTCTAAAGTATTTTTGTATACCTATATTGTATGTGCCCTTGTTCAAATGTTGAATTAATTTTGCACTGTGAAGTTCACACATTTGTGTGAATTCATGAGAAAAATTGGTTAAGCAGAGAAAAGAGGGACTAATTCGCGAAATATTCTGCAATGTTTTTTGGTTTGGAATCTGGCTCCCGTTTGTCTCAAAGAATCATGAGCGGATAAGAGCGTATCTTTACGACGTTGATATTTTAACGCCTGGTTTTTTTTACAGTCCAACGGCGAAAAAATGCAAATGAGCGAAAGAAAGGGCTCTGAGGCGTCTCAGGATATGATATATTTTTTTCATTCGAAACTGCTCGTGTATACATAGCAATTTCCTATCCATTCTCTCCATTTCTCACGGAGAAATTGGCGAACGCCGCTGGATGGTTCAAAGTTTTAGCCAGCTAATTAAATTTCTAAATTCATGCCACCGCTCGTGCCCATGTAATCACTTCCTTCAACTCCCAACCACCACCCCACGCTGCCACATCCTCTTCCGGCCATTACCCATGAAGGCCCTTCCTTCGTCTACACCGCTCGTTTACCTTCAACCAAAATTTCATAGTAAAACCAAAGAATAGGGATCGATATTTCTAAATTCTCGAATCATCTTGAAAAAATATATGTATACCTATATTGTATGTGTATATATGTACACACACACACATATACATATAATAGTATAAGCGTGTGTGTATATACACACACGTGTATATATACGCATATATATGTATACATACACATATATATACACGTGTGTGTGTATGTATATATGTCTACATGGTCCTATAATTAATATGTACAAGGGTGCAAACTCCTAGAACCACGTTAATATTCCACTTGCCTCACTCACACAATACCGTCTACAATGGAAGAAAGAGCATTACGCTCTCTTCTCACATTTCATTCTATCCTCTCAATTTTGAATTATCCAAGCCTTTTTAATGTTCACTTCTCGCACACATATTTTAACACCAGTACTCCGTTTAAATTACACATCCTGCTTTATCATATAAGCTCGTCCGTCGCATCAGCAGAAATCAGACAATATATCTGTTCACATAATCATGCAAATTATTTATCACGCTTGGAAGCCTCTAGATAATTCTCCGCCAAGTCTCTCCTCTCCGTTAGCAATCTGCATCCATAATGACCAAGTGGGCGATTAAGGCCACACCTTTCAACACCAGACACCCTGAGGATAACATTTCATTTAGAATATATCCACGATATCCCCATTGCTTTTGTTTCCACAGCCTAATGAGATTCTCAAAATGACTTAAATTCTTTCAGTTTAAGGGGTAAAATAGGGTCCTTTGCCATGTAAACCCCATTGATTGTAGTCCGTAACTATGGTATTGCATGCTGAACATGAGCCACAGAAAGTTTATGGATTACCAAATTTCTATAATACGCCCATAATGCCTACTTTACTTCAGGTCCGATTTCATGGTGTCAGTTTTAGCCGAAATCAACCTTACAAACGTTTCAAACTTTGAAGTGCCTAAATCAATGAATGGCCAAACTTAATCTAAAGACGTCCCGCTAAATTTTCTTTCTACTTTCATGGTTATGAGAAATCCATAGGTGAAAACAAACTAATTAACTGGCTACGAAACTTCACTGTTACAATGAACTAAAGAGAAAATCGAACTGACTGTTTTTAATGCAATAACTTTTGAGTGCCCGTTTCATGAGCAAGAGAACTTTTTTTCCGCAATATGAAAGGGCCCATTACCTACTATAAAGCTGTGTTTAGTAATAATAAGCTCTGAAAAAGAAATCGGTACTTTGGTCTTTATAAAATTGAGATAGATACTTGTCTGAATCGCCGATTATGAATTGTCAACTCATCGTTAAAATCGTTTTTCTCGTTGGAATGATTTTATTTTTAACGAGTGCAGGCAAATTTAATTCAGCGAGTATAGTATTCGCACATAAAAGGACGGGACAATTTAGATCCGAGAGATATTTATTAGGCAGAGCAATTATTCTTCAGGTTGTGTACCCAACAGTACACTCGTCCTATTCTGTACTTGGACACTTTGAGTAATCATTTTCGGAATTTCTAGTTTTAGATCTTTCTGTTTTCTCTTTATTTCCGTTTGTTGTCATTTTCGTAAACCAACTCAAAAGTAATTAAATTGAACCGAGAAACATAAAACGAATTGCATTCTCGGTTCCCAGTTCTGAGACACGTTCCAAATGCCGTTTAATGGAGGGCCACGCTATCTGAACGAACGAGCGAACGTTGGTGGGCTCCTTCGTTTAGGTGAACAAATACCTCCGAAAATGTTTTTGGTCCCAACCGATGGGTGCCAATTTGTTTGGTCTGGGAGATTGGTGAACAGATAATTATATTATCACAGCATGGACAATTAAAATGGCGAAAACTACCTGTCCAAAGATCAAACGACAGAATTGAACAATACCGATTTTAAATTAAGCCACACGGGTATGGATATCTTGAATGATTTGATATCAGGAGATAATGGTCATTTCAACAATTATTGTCGAATAAAATCATGGAAAAGACTTTGATTTTCTACTCAATTTAATCCTCTCGAAAAGTAATCAACTTTCCGTGCAATCATTCCTCCCAAAGAGCTTATGGCAGTCTCCTTAAGTGAACTATTATTAAAAAGGCAAATCAAATTTTCCTGCATGCAGCGCCATAGAGTTCTGCTGATTGGCCCTTCAGTTAAGTAATCGTTTGATAACACCAAGGACACCCGATCATTCCACATAAACTTAACAAACAAATTACCCATGGTTTCTCGACTGAAATCGGATGTAGGGTCAATCGAAAGGACGAATGAATGGATGAGTTTCCATCCAGATATCCCTTGTTCTTCCGTTCAAAAAGTGTGAGCCCGCCTCAAAAATCTTCGTGCTCTTCGACACATCCATCTCAAATATGCATATTGCGGCAAATCTACGAAGACCTTCAAATTCCATCCTGAAACGGGACCCAGTACATAATTTTTGGAACGATTTGGATCGAGTGCATCGTGCTACATTGCCATGTTCTTCCTAAGTCTTCCTCCAAAAAGGTGGCACAGAATGGAATCCCTGGCCGACAGTAATCAGGCTGTTTACCAGTTATCTTTATGGAGGTACGTATATCTAAAGTCGAGCGGCGTGTTCATTATCGACCAACTGGGAGATTTCAATCTGTGGCTCAAGTATAGCACCCCTTAATTTTTCGCCCGATAGCAGGGACCCCCTCCGGACCTCTGTCCTTCCCGTCTTCGCCATCTGAAAGCTCTCCCTCAATGTACGCCTCCACATTCGGCGATTCCGGTGAACATCGGGGTGGCCCTCAGGCGGGAGGAATGGGACGCCGTTCGGCGGGGGTGACGCGGAGGGATCCTCTTCCCCACCCGTTGCCGCGGGCCCCATCAGTGCATTGTGCCCCTCCGGATGGCCGCCAGGGGGCCACCTCCCGACCCCCCGCCGACCGCGTCGCTGCTGGCCCTCCGGCTGGCGCTGCCACTCTTGTGGTGGTGGCGGTGGGAGCCGGTTGCGTTGCCGGGGGCCTTGGCTGCCTTTGCTGCTTCCTCGGCCGCCGCCTTCTTCTCCTCGACGTCCATCTCCGCCTTCATGACGGCGGACATGTACGCGAAGAGCTGCGACCACGCGTCGTGTAGCTCCTGTGTCCATTTGTCCTCAAGTGATGGCTTGATGGCCTGGATGAACTGCGGTCCGATCAGCTGCGTGGATGGAAAAGGAAAATATTGATTTATGAGAACATAACAAGGTGTCTCTACGACTACGCTGCACAAGTTTTAATTGGTTTTCATTTCTAATTTGCCCACGTAATAATTGAATATTTTATGGTTTTCTCGAGCAATGAATGATTGGGCGAATATGTGAGCCCGTGAAAATTTTGAATGAATGCTCCAACGGTATCACACGCTACCACTACTAGTTTCGTAAAAATCTCTCCATTAAAAGTATTTACCTTTTTTGTGCCTTTTTAATAAATACTGCTTCATTATCACTGGCGCGACTCACTCGCCCAAGTGTGGTGCATGCACCTATTTTGACAGTTGATGCAACCGATTGATGGCATTGGGAGTGAGATAAGAAAGATGCGGCTCCAAACTTCGTTTAACAGCAGTTTGAGTAGCTGAGTAAATTAACATAATGATTTTTCCACCCCCGTCTTCTCGCTGCGAGATTGATCTCTCTCCCAGCCCCCTTCTCCTGGACCTTTCCCCCAAACCACTACGCTTATGCATCCTTAGGTGGTGTGCATTTTTTCCCTGGCTTGCTGCTATTTTGATATAATTTTGCGGAATCAAATAATAATAAATGATAATTGACACAACAGTTATTTGAACCTCCAAATTATAAGGAAAAGAACCTTTGGTGAAAAAGTGTAGTTGTAGTGGAATACTAATAGCGCGGAACTCGAGAATAACTAATGAACAAAATATTTCCAGCAGAAATTATTCTTACATAGAATAATTTCAATAACTCGTAAACGTAAAAATGATTCATATCCAAATATCTATATGCTTCATGGCTCATATTTGACATTCATTAATAAAATATAAATTATTAATTGTTTTTTCAAGTCATCATGGTTTCTTTCCCAAAAATAGGAATTTACCATCGCGTAAGGACAGGTATCGGCATTATTTTATAAAAATTTCAATCTAACCTTTGTTAAATTTAAATGAATTTTAGCTTGATCTTTATGAAACCAGCGAAACAAACATTATAATGCCTAGAACTTCACGTATTCCAGACCAAAGCACCGTAAAAGTGTAAGTGTGAGTAAGGTGGTAATACCGAGAATATAGGAACAAGTCATAAAGGGATGAAAATAAATTTTACCGTGCCGGGTTGGCTTCTCTCCACTGCAATAAGAGAATCTGGGAGTCACCCAGTGCTTCGTTTCACGAAATATGTCACGAAATGTTCCGCATGGAGAAGAATACAGGCTACGAGAATCGCATAACACCTGTAAATTTTCGTGGTCCGCCTGCTAATGCGCGCATGCACTTATATGACCTAGATGCATGTGCACATTTCGCCAAGGTTTGCCCTCCTCTCCCATGAGACCATATTCTATGTTGGTTCATGTTTTTGCGTTTTTATTTGAACGCGGGATAAAATATTTCTTCATTCATTCATGGAAAATGCTCTTTGGCTACTAGGCGGCATTGTGTCGGGTGGTGTAACATAATTGTTGGAAAAATGCATAGCCAAAAATATTTTTCTTTCATGAATAGAAAATTTTTGGGTCAAAATCATTCTTCATTTAATTTTTCATAAATTGTAATGGTAAGGCTAAAAAAAATTATTCCCAACTTAATTCTAAGTCTAAAACTTAAAGAGAAGGCTTAAATTTTCAACTTTAAGGCGTTAAGCCTTAAAGATTTATACATTCCAAACTAAACGTCAATATATATTACACTAGAATACTCAAAATTATCCTGCGGGCATCTTTTTCGTAACAAATTTTCTCTTCAACATATGCAGACACGTTATACTCCGTGAACCGCTGCGTGGGTTTGTAGAAGGGGGCATTGAGGTATCAGAAGTATTTAGCTATATGAAATAATCAAGTGTTTGTAATAGGCCATAAAGGCCAAGGTGTTTAACTTCGACTTAATTGTGATGGCATGAAGGAATGAATGTACCCATAAATCTATGTGGGATACTGTTTCTCTTACTTTATTTTGATATTCTCGTTTGAGTTGTGGCTCTTCATAATACGCTTAGACACCAGAAGTAAATAGGAGAGCCCAAAAAATTACTAAAAGTCTTATTTTTAGTCGCTCTTGCTCTCTTTGATTTTGGAGGCTCTAGGAGATTTCATTAATACCGGGGAGTACGTATTTTCTTCTCTTAACAGCTGTCCATGTAAAATTTCGGAGAGCCATTTAATTCCTTTATTTTGACTTTCTCTTCCCTTAGAAACTTCCCAAGTGTTTTTTTATGACATGATCGGAGTTTTTCAAATTTATTCCGTTTATTATAGTCAACGCCTAGAACTCAAGTTACTCTAAGAGTTCCTCATCGTGAATACCGCGTTCTCTTCCCCAACCGTCGGTGCAACCAGTCCGACACTTCGATTGAAATGCATTAAAGATTCCCGCTGTATTCTGCTGGACCTATAGAGTAAAATTCTCTTGGTGAATAGTGTGAAATCTTTTTTTACGTTGAAGCTTATGCCCTTCGAAAAAGAGTATTTGATAACGTTGTCATCTTGTGGTATGTATTTAGTTAAATATTCAAGAATTTCCGTTCGTACATCTGTTTCTTTACTCGTTTATTTGCGTGTAAATAATTTAACGTTACTTCATCTTTGGCTGTTGTAGTACGTACAAGCGTGCATAAGTTCTGTTTCTATCGGATTAAAAAGTTCCCTAGCGTAAAATTTCAAACATCTGTCTGTTTTCTCCTTGTTAACCAGCATATGTATCGCTGCCTTTCTCTTGAGTTATCTCGTGTGACTTTTCTGAGCTGAAAATCGGTTTTCACCGAAATGGAACATCTGGAGTCCTATCGTTTCATAAAAATACATTTCGAAAAACTCGTTGCATGGCAGTAAAACATTCATTCACGAGGGGAGTTTGTATCTGCATTCTTCGGGCCAGTGGGAGAGCGGGCACCTCATTCCATTATCATCAGCCAGACGTCTTTTTTTGCAATTCCTTACAGACTTATATTCCTTAGAATGCACACAGTACAATGGTATATCTCCTAATGTAGTGTGGGATTGAAGGGACTACCTCAGTATCAAAATGAATATTTCTCGGACAGATAACGATGCGTGTGGTCTTGCTGTAATGAGAAATTACTTACTGTTTATATCCAATAAAATACAAAGAATCCGTGCGGAAAGTTTTCAAACTATTTTCCATTTGCGGTTTCCTACGCTATTCGAACTAAGTTTGTTCTTTGTTTGTTCAACTCACCAGGGAAACTTTAATATTTATTTATCCGTCAATTTGTATTATCTTTCTTTATACTTTCGTCATAACATTGTCTTTCATTCCGAAAATTCCGAAAGTGCAGTACGATGTTTTCTATACTAGATGTGGATTATTTTCCTCCTGTATGATACTTAGGTAAGATTAAAAATATTAGAAAAAGGGGCACTGAAAACGGAGGTGCTCGGACGGGCCTGAGTACACTGAAGGTCTTTACAAAAATGAATAGGGCCCTTGGGATCTCTTGGAAGGTGGAGAACTTGTTTAAAATTTTACTGTTTCCGAACAGTACCCGCATAAAACAACTTTGTACTCGTAGCGCGTCCGTGCTATTATAGCTTCTTATGGGGTTATATAGGATTTTCATTCAGCTGCATTGAAAATGACAAATTACTAGTAAATTGTGCGTGAAAGGAAAGAGATGTCTGCAAATAACTTGAACTCATGAAATTGAACGGTCCAGCGTGGAGACCCCATTACATTCTTATCGATGACTCCCTCACAATTGCAAATAAAAATTCAGTGCGGAAAAGTTGCAAAGAGAACCAGAAAAATTATATAAAAAAATTTTCAGAGTAAGAAGTCGGAAAAATATGAGTAAGATTGGAGCAGGATTCAACCATTAAATTAATTTATTAAAAAAATCCCAGCCTTTTAACTTCTTCTGACTTAAAAAAACTCTCGCTTACAACGAATAATCCCAGGAGTACTTTTATAAAACATCTCGTTGTCGGTTTCAGCAACAAACTTGTTTATTTTAAACAATAGAAAAAAATGAGTTTTGCACTGTGAGTAAATATTTATATTCAAAAGGCTTCACACCCAAATGGATCAAAGGCGAGTTGGATGAATTTCATGGCACATCTGTGCCTGTGTTTTCGACAGTTTAGGGTAGATGACTTAAAATGTGGCCGTACATCCACAAATGATGAACATCGTTCGGGACGTTCAGTGGAAGTGACTTCCTCAGAAATGATTGACAAAATTCACGATATGATTTAGAATGATTAACAAATCAAAGTTCGCGAAATAGTTGAGGCCACAGGCATTTCACAAGACACAGTGTTTTCAATTTTCCAGGAAAAATTCGGTGTGAAAATACCTTGTCAAAATGGGTGCCGCGTTTTCTCTCAGTGGAGAATAAACACAATCATGTGGTTGATTCGGAGGTTGGTTTGGCGCTTTTTTCTGACGAGTTTCAGTTCCGTTACATAACTGTGGACGAAAAATGGATACACTATAACTTTTCATAGATAATGGGACAGTCGAAGCAGTGGCTTTCTAAGAGCGATCCGGCTCCAGGGACGGAAAAAACGGCGAAATCGCCCGACAACGTGATGGCGGATTATCTACCTGAATTACGAGGGTCATCCGGAAAGTAGTATTCGTTCGTGCCGCATGAAGTGCTGACGACGCGAGTAGCCGCTGGACGAGGTCAGATAGCTTCAGTGGCTTGTCTGCCTTCTCTGAGCCAAGTTGCGTGACGCTAGCATTGCCTGTGTTGTTTCTGTGATTGCTTACAATGTTTAAAAAAATTGAGAACGCCGCCAGTTGTGAAGTGAGGGCAGTGATTAAATTCCTCAATGCAAGAAACGTTCGCCCATGTGATATTCATCGCCAATTAAAGGAGGTGTATGGAGACAATGTAATGGACGAGTCGTCTGTTCGGCGGTGGTGTCGCAACTTCAACATGGGGAGGGGGAACACACACGACGATGAGTGTTCGGGGAGACCGTCTGTCATTACAGACCAACTGGTGAGCTCAGTTGACGAATTCGTTAGGAACGATCGGCGCGTCACAATTGATGACATCTGTGAGCATTTTCCCAATGTTTCTCGAACAATTGTTCATGAAATTGTTAAACACCATCTGCATTATGCAAAAATTTGTGCAAGATGGGTCCCTCGCATGCTTACAGATGAGCACAAAACCAAGCGTATGGCTGCAGCACTGACGTTTTTGGGACGTTATTCTGATGAAGGAGACTCTTTCTTGACTCGCATAATTACTGGTGACGAAACATGGGTTTGTTATGCATCACCTGAGAGTAAACGACAGTCAATGGAGTGGCATCATGCTCATTCACCATACAAACCAAAAAAATTCAAGACAGTTCTGTCCACCAGGAAACTCATGGCAACCATTTTCTGGGATCGACGAGGTGTATTGCTTATTGATTTTATGGCCCGTGGAGACACTATTAATGCCAATGCGTATTGTGAAACATTAAAGAAATTACGGCGGGCAATACAAAATCGGCGGCGAGGTCTATTGTTTACTGGTGTCATTCTCGTTCATGACAATGCCAGGCCTCATGCAGCTGGGATAACACAAAAACTTTTGCAGCAATTCAAATGGGAAACTTTCGACCATCCACCTTATAGCCCGGACTTGGCCCCTTCAGATTTTCATCTCTTTACAAAGCTTAAAGACTTTTTGGCAGGAAAAAGATTTGACAGCGATGAAGAACTTAAAGAAGGAGTGACCCTGTATCTCAATGAGCTGGCGGCGAAGGACTATGCAGCAGGAATACAGGAACTTGTCACACGTTATGACAAATGCCTTAATTTGCTTGGAGATTATGTTGAGAAGTAGTTTAAAGTATCCTCTTTCAAATAACATTTTTTATGTTTGTTAATATTTACTTTTGTGTCTTTATTTCACGAACGGGTACTACTTTCCGGATGACCCTCGTACTTTCAATAAGGAAAAACGATAAATGGAGTGCATTATGCGTCGGTATTGCACCAAGTGAGTGAAGAAATCAAGAAAAAAAGCCCTCATTTGTCCAAGAAATTCTTGTAAATTCTCTTCCAACAAGGCAATGGACGGGTTACATTACAAGATGCGCAGTTTTGAAGGCTAAAATTATGAAACTAAAGTTAAAATTATTACAACATCCACCGTAGTCACCAGAATTTGCCCCTTGTGACTTTTTAAATTACCAAACTTAAAAAAAATAGCTCGGCAAAAAACGATTCACGTCGAGCTAGGAGTTCATCGGCCAACACGATGTTACGTATTTTGAGGACCTTCCAAAATCCTACTTATTGGACGGCTTAAAAAGGTTGGAGAAACGCGGGGGAAAGTGTTTCGTTAGTGTAAAAAAGAATCTATCTGAAAAATAATTTTCTTATACTTTTTTGTACGGAGTTGTTAAACGACCCAATTATATCGTTTAATGAATGCGTGCTTTTTATAATTTCTTTTATTTATTATTCTTTCTAAAATTATCATTTAATCATCTTTTCTCTAGTGAATATTACTGTTTACAGAAAATAAGTGACGCAACTTTAATATTATATATTCCTAAAACGTAGGTACTATCCCATTGCCCTTTCAGGGCAATGATAATAGTCGGTATAAGTAAAGGGTTCATGGGAGTATATAAGATGGATTTTAGAGGCAAATGATCTTCCTCTTGTCAGACTTCATTCACTTATATATTTTATGTACGACATAATTATAGCTCACAATGTCTCCAAATCATTTCTTCTTTCCGATGATTGACCTTATCAGTACGTTACACTATACAATTGTATAATTGATCATTCTTAAATTATGGTTGTAATTATTTGGCATTCTCATGACATTTATGGTCTTTTCCTCTCTTTGGACTAAATGAATAATTAGTTTGAGGTGGTAATTACAAAATAGAGCCAGTTTGGAGTAGCACTCGGAAGGGCATAAATCTACTCTTAATGAAAAGTTCTTGGGGGTCTACAAATATTTACGACAGGTGCAGGGTGCATTTCACTTCAGAATTCTTTCCCCGTGGTATCCTAATGGGGACCGGAAATATTCTGAAAATACTGCCCCCTACGTAATTAGAAACCCGGTACCTTGGCAAGGTCGGTGTTTTATCCATCTTTCAAAATTAGAACTGAAATTAAACCATTTCATTTTCCTTGTATCATGGCCGTTGATTGTGGTGGTGATTTTTTTTGTATGAGGTACCAAAGGAACTAGCATTAAAATTAGAACCTAAGGAATAGAAAAAACTTTCACCAATTGTTGGAAACTACACACTGTTTTGTCAAATGTCATTGTCAAAGAATAAGTACACAAATTATTGACCGTGAAGGTATTCGGTGAAGTTGCGTAGATCCTATCTTAATTTTCTAAAAGTGACGGGATTGAGTTGATTGAGCTGTTCCGTTCATGATATTCATGGACTTTTTAATTTCTCACTGAATTTCATTGAGTAATTTTAGCACGCAAAGTGCTCCTTCTCCGATTAAGAGTAAACCAGCGCCACGCCGCGCAGTAGTGAATAAGATAACGAAATTGAGCGATTTACTAATGTTAAACGATACCGAATATTGGCGGGTTGAAACAGTAGTTTATATAATATATAAGGCCTGTGTAAATATTGCTCTCGGATATTTTTTCAATCTTTCCGTTTCATTATTTCACGGAGAAATTTATTTCATGTTTTCCTGTTCCACCTGAGATTAAACCATAAACTAAAAGTAAATTGATATGTAAAGATATATTTAACTGAAATTATCGTGGAAAAAATGAAATTTTACGGTTGAGCGTTTCCGTTTCAAGGGAGAAATTTCTCACTTCTCCAATGAACCGGTTCCAACTTGTTCTCTTCCTTTTCAAAAATTATATATATATATAAAATGTTATATGTATATATACCAATTATAAGCAGACATGCACATGGCAGGTCTTAATACCCCTGCTACACGCCTTGTGGGTGCTCGCAATGTATGACATGCCATATGTAAAGATACTGTCTTGAAGAATGAAGATAGGCTCGCAATGGAGATTTTATAATTCTGGAATGATCAATTTTTCACATTTATTTCGTTGAAAAGGTTTATTTATTTTAGTTTGAAGAAGCAGGGATCCTGTTAGTAAACTTTCGAATGACTTATCCGGCCGAAAAGTTTTAGGTGTACACTTAATGGTGATGTCTAATCAAACCCCATAAATTATTCACATTAAATATTTTATTATATTTTATATTATACCATTTAAGGTGGGATTTGGATGGACATAGGTTGCATTTTTTTGCTGCCCCTAACAAAACACAACCTGGTATCCGGCACACTGCAAAGAGTGATTCTTAAATTCTGCGTTCTTCCTTATTCTCTTCATTTCGTCCAAAATGTCTATCCTATTTCAACCCCTTCCTCCTTTGCCTGACGTTCTTCCCTCCATCACCGTCTTTAAAATTCACTCCTCAATTAAAATGCTCTGTATCCACCTTTCCTGCTTCCTTTGGAGTCCTCCCAGCACTCTCCTCTCCAGTTTGTTTTTTTCTTTCTGTCTATTTCACCTTTACCATCTTTCTACACACCCATATTTCAAAACCCTCCAATCTGCACTAATAATTATGCTTCAACGACAATGTTTACGCGCAAAAAGAAACTGCGGTCCATATCAAAGTCTTCGATAACACAGGCCAACAGTGGTTTTGGTGCCGGAGTTTTTAATGCTGATTTAAAGAACAATTGGGGTGCTGAATCCAATTATGACACTAGTTTTTTCCTATCAGCTATAGTTTTCAAGATATAGATATGTTGTTACTTACGTCAAAAAATCTTCTACATGATGATATGGGAATATTATATTAATAATTATCTCATTGGCCTACAATATAGAAATATACATAAAACTTATTGACAGTTCATTGAAAAGAAAAGGAACACCGCAGAGTGGTTATAAATTAGTATACTTATAGATTTATTTAACTTTGAAAATTATTTTCCGGAATATATCAAATATTAAAACCGTAAGATGTGCCATATCTAAAAGAGTAGTGCTGTTAAATAAAAACGGATTTCATATTTGGATTAAGCTCTACAAATATAGTTAAAATCATCACAAAGATTCCAGGCACCAAAAAAAAATTTTTTTGTAGGCCTGTGTAATCCTTTCTTAACATTCTTTCTTAATCCACTGCCATCAATGCCCTCCTTATTATAAAAGTTTCTTCTCCTAACACAATTCTTCTTCTGATGTCCCTACTACTAGTACATACCACTTCCTAGTTAGGTAAACTGTTCCAACTGCTCAAGTTTATGAACTATTTTGATATTTAACTCAGCTTTTCTTTTTCTGGAAAACCGCTTAACGTTCACTTTTTTTTATAATCATTCACATCTCATAACAATCGCACTGACTTTCCAATGCACTCAGCAATGTTTGCAAACCCTTGGCTGACTGAAAAACTAAAGCTTCATCAATCCGCAAACCTAACTGATTTTATGAAATCCCTTCAATTTTCATTCCTACCTCCAGCTCTTCACATGCCCCATGAATCATTTCCTCCAAATACATTAGAGGAAAGCACAGGTGATAATGAACACCCCTGTCTTACCCCTCTTCCTAATACTGCCCATCTTGAATCTCCATCTGCCACTCAGGACTGAGCATGTCTGTGGCATGTCAAGTCTCCTATCCCGCCAATCTACTCCTATTTTCTGCAAATAATGCATTAATTACACAGAATTTATTCTGTCAAACGCTTTCTTGAAATATACGAAACGGACCGATGCATCCTTATTGTATTCTATGTACCCCCCCAACTGATCATCCCCTTAGGAATCATTTGACCTCCTCTCTATCGTCTTATTGATGATCCTGAGAACCACTTTATCTGCGTTCGGAATCAAACTTATTATTCTTTACATCTACATCTACATAAGTACCCTGCGAGCCACCAAAAAGGTGTGTGGCAGGGGGTGTAGCACCATGAGGGAAGGGTAAGGGTTGAGGGGGTTGGGAGTTAGGTGAGGAAAGGTGGGGGGAACCTGTAGGGAAAAAATATATATATATATATACACACATACATATATATACATGCATACATACACACATGTATACACATCCTCGCGAAGTCCCTAACCTGTACGTTAATACTTATTGTAATGAACTAAGTCCTGGGGAATTTCGGCTACAAACATTCTGGTCCCTTATCGTTCTTGGAAAAAATGACATTTTAAACCTGTCAGTCTTGCAGTCTATCTCTCTAGTTTGATATTCGTGATCCCTTCGACCGTAATACGTTGGGGTTCGTATTATATCCTTGATGTCATCGGAAAAGGGCCCATCTTTAAATGTTTTTAATAAGTTTAATCTATATTGGAAACGCCGCTGTGTAAGAGAATCCCAACCTAAATTGTCTAGCAAAGTGGATACGCTGCTGAGTTGGTCATAACAATGTTTGACAAATCTAGCCCCCCCCCCCGCTGAACTCGATCTAATTTTCGAATAACTCGATCTCGATCTTTAGTCCTCATATAAGCTAACTTTCTCTTCTTTTGGGATGGGAACTAACACTTATCTGAGGAGATCTTTCAGTCAGGTTCCTCCCTTATAAATGTTGCAAACCGTTCCACAAAATCCCTTCCTCCCACGTTTTCCTAAACACTTAAGTGGTTCCGCGGGAATGTCATCTGCCCCCAAGGCTTTATTTGATTTCCATTCCCTAATTGACCTTTTTATCTCGCAATTAAATATGCCTGGGCTTAATTATCCCCACCTACGTCATATTATCTGTGTACGCTTCTGATCTAATAATCGTTATTGTTTCGTAGAATAATTCATTGAATTTTATAATAGCATGACCTCACCACTGAAAAGGTCGCCCACTGTGATCATATGCTAAATAACACATTTCTGCGGCCAATTGTTTACAATACTACCTTGATCAAAAAGTTCCCGGAATTTATTCAGAAAATTAAAAATACAAGTTTATTCATCTAAATCTATATTGTCCCCTTCAAAGTAATCCCCATCGACTGCAACACACTTATGCCAGCGCTTGATCCAATCCTCGAAATATTTTTTTATATTCGGTTTTCGGTATGTCCATCAGTGCTTCCTGCGATTTTTCCATTACTTCCTCTCGGCTGCTAAAACGCGTTCCCCGTAATGGTTTTTTTTACCTCGATTGAACAGAAAGAAGTCACAGGGAGCCAAATCAGGTGAATTCGGTGGCTGTTGGATGGTATTTGTTGCATTTTTCGTCAAAATATTACGAATAATGATAGCACTGTGCGACGATTTCTGGTCTCTTTCGGCGAATTGCTTCACGCAAACGTCTCATAACGCCCAAATAATAAATACTCTTTGTTTACTGTCTGGCCTTCTGGCAAAAATTCATGATGCACTACACCGTTGTAATCCATGAAAACCGTCAGCATTGCCTTCTTTTTTGACTGAAAACGACGTGGTTTTTTTGGTCTCGGCTCATTTGGTGAACGCCATTCACTTGCCTGATGTCTGGATTGCGTGTCGTACTCATAAACCCACGTCTCGTCTCCAGTAATGATCCTTTTGATGAATGTGGGATGGGATTCAGCCTCGCAAATCATGTCTTTTGCGACGTCAACACGGTCTCTTTTTTGCACGAAATTGAGGTATTTTGGCACCAACTTTGCTGCTACACGACGGAAACCCAAATCATTAACCACAATGTCTTGGGCGGATCCATAGGCAATGTTCAAGTCCTCCGCTATTTCTCTGATGGTTAATTTGCGGTTATTGACCAACATTTCTTTTACTTTATCAATTTTTTCACCGACTTTCGATGTCGATGGTCTGCCACTGCGTTCATCATCTTCGATTGACTCACGACCACTTCTGAACCGCTCGTGCCACTGGTAAACGACCGTTTTTTTTAGAGAATCGTTGCCGAAACACTTTTCCAACATTTCCAACGTCCGTGCGCCACTAAATCCGTTTTTTACGCAAAATTTAATACAAGTTCGTTGTTGCAAATTTAAATCCATTTCTGCAATTGTAAAAAATCGCCAACACACACACAGATAGATGTACTCTTGGCTACGTAACTTTTGCAAATGTCAAGTTATGACACTAAGATTTAAAGGGAATATCAACAACAGATGTACCAATTTAACAAAAAAAACAGAACTCAAATCGGAACGATGGGAGCGCCACACGGTGGTTATTCCGGGAACTTTTTGTTCAAGGTAGTATTCATAATTTTATTTTGGAACGAAATTCGATCTCCACCTCATTTCAATTTTTCAGCAGCCCGATTGCATTTTTAATTTGTAGGATATATTTCTTAGCTTTTCAAAAATATTTATCCACATATACATTATATACGGTACTTCAAGCCACCAGCATGGGTGCATCCAAACCAAGCATGAACTACGATGTCGAGTTGCGATCATAACCGTGCAGGAAAGATGGGCTGTGTCAAAGAAAACTGCTGATGTAATACGTAATGGAAATAAATACTTCTTTGGGATTGTCATATCTTTGTTGTTTCAGGTGAAAAAAGTTTAACTCACTCTATCGGAAGTGCCTTTAGGTCCAAATGATTTTCAGGGCGTTTTTGACTATAAATATATATATATATATATATATATATATATATATATATATATACAATATAAACAAATAAATACGCAAATTAATATATTATATGTATGTTTATATGTGTGTGTGTCTCTCTCTCAGTATATATATATATATATATAGAGAGAGAGAGAGAGAGAGAGAGAGAGAGAGGGGGGGGGGGAGTGAGATGCTAAGAGCAGACGGGCCGCGCCGTTCACCGCAAGAACCTCTTTCTCATAATCATTTCTCTGCCTTTCTACTTCTTCCCCTTTGTATTTCCTTCGTTTATGGTCTTCAGTTAGACATCCTGCCTTAGGTTGACTCCAATTAGTTTCCCTTTTTTCTTGTAAGAGTCCTCCACAAGCTCATCTCTTCTTCCTCTCTTCGAAGTACTTCCTCATTACTTACTCTGTATATCCAGTTTAATTTCGTCATTCCTCGGCGGAACCACATTTCCATTGCCTCCAAGGTACTTTTCTCTGCCCTCCCGTTTTAAGCACGCCATCAACAAAGCAATGTCTCCCCTCAACTGATCCCCTTTAGGCCTCTGCACGTGGCACATACAAGAAAACTCTTCTTAACTGATCCGCTGTCTTGGAGTAAAAAGTCTTTGCAATTGAAAGTCTTCCTGTAGGACTCCGGAATATATATACTCGTGTGTGTGTATATATATATATATATATATATATATATATATATATATATATATATATATATATATATATATATATATATATATATATATATATATATAACTCATGCTGTGGACGGGGGTATGCGCCGGCGAAATATCATACAACCGTCATGTCATTTGAATTGTTCTCTTTAAGGTGTTCACCGAGGCAAACTTCCTTGACATTCATGAACTAATTACTCGGAGGCTGCCATTAATTAACTGTAATGGAGTTTTGGGTATATTTATATTCAAATCTGCCATTTTTCCCTGCACCTTTATCATTTATCCTTGGAGATAGATTTTTATGGCCTCCCGATGCGAATAGGATATCCCTTTGTTGGATGATCTTCCTACCGAAAACTTACACTCCATATGACTGAGGAAAAGGGTACGTGGTGCAGAGAGAGTAGGGGACGAGGGAGAGGGAGACCTATATATATATATATATATAATACTACTAGTATTTCCGTAGTATCTTACCACCCATAGCATAGCATTTCTGTGCTTGTCACTTGTCAATATGTGTCGTTACTGAGTAGATTGATTTCTTTTATTCTTGAAACACTCCAACGTTTGGTCGAAAAGTTCTCGGTGGATGCTAAAAAATGGAGGTGCACTCTGTATTCCTGGTCAAACAAACCATCTCTAATGATATAGCTCGCACATAATAATTTCAAACCCAAACTCCCCAATCCTAATGGAAAGCACTAACTATTATAGCATTATTTGTCATTGGCTAGAATGGAACTCGTTACTTCTCCCACCAAGAAATTTATGCAGAGCGGAGGGAGGGGGTGTTTCGAAGGGATTGGAATGACGGAGAGGAAAATGGTACAGCTTCCTTAAATGGAGGCATAGGCTTTGAGTTTAGGTCCTACATCCTCATGAACCTCTGTAAGCAACCGCTAGGGTGTGTAGGTGATCTGAAACTAGAAATGACATGTCGAAATTTAACGTTGTTTAAATGTTACTTGGTAAAGGAGAAATTTTATATTTCAAACAATGGAAATAATTTTTACCATCAACTAACATATCCTGCGATATGTAAGTTTTAAGTAACTCTATAAGCGTGCGGTACGTGCTGATAGAGTAGGTTATAATAAAGTAAGGATCTTCATGAGTCATCACAGTTTTCATGTCGGTTAACATGTTATTGTGATCATATCCCGTCATGTATGTGGATATGTAAAATAATTTCAGGTTGACTTGTCGCTTAAGATATAAAATTATATTTTTTCTGGTTTCTTTTTTCATGACGTAATGACTGGTTAGGAAACATGCTGAGTATCGCATCACATGGCTTCGGGTTTCGAGGATTTATGTCACTGCTGTAGGTGACCCAATTAATTGATGAAAGGTCCCCATTGTTAATCAATGCACTCTAAAAATACTTACAATAGTGCCAATATTTGAGTATCTAGCGGTTAAATGGCATATATTTTACATTTGAGTGGTTAATAGAACAAAAATTTAATTGTAATTATTGATTTTCTTCATCTAAATGGTCATGCTTTCTTTTTCTACGTTTTTGGAAGATATGGAAAAGATGGATGGATGAGATTTCACAATTATAAAACTGCTTCCCTGGTCCCGCTAGACCAGTTGAATTGATTGACCCGATATTAAACATGTACAAGTAATTTAATATTATGTACTAGTTGAGGGCTTGAACTCAATAGTTGAGGATTTTACACATATAGTCTACATTTTTAGTCTTCTCTTCGTGGAAATAGGTGCTTTAAAAAGATTTTGAACTTTTCCTCATCTTGATTTTAGATAAAAATTCGACTATAATTCCATACTACACTTCATGGAAACACTATATATATATATACACACTATATTTAAAAATGTATATATGCATAAACTATATATATACGCGCACACATAAACACAGTAATCAACCCGAAGGTCGGTTTAGTAGGTGATGGTAGATCTCACCCATGTACCTAGCCCGACGGCGTGTGAATATTCACACATCAAGTTTGGGGGGCCAGTTCCTTTCCCTGTGTCGGTTATGGTTTCCCAGGAAGACCTGGTACCAGAAAAATCAACTAGCTTGGGTGGAGCTGCCCAAAGTGCCTTGCCCGGGAATCGAACACGGGACCCTCCGGTCAGTAGTCCAACGCTCTACCCACTAGACCACCGCGACTCGAATGCTTATGTATATTTATTATTCATATCTATATTATTTCTTCGAGGTAACACGGAAGTGTTAGATAAAAAAAAACTTCGACAGCAACACACAACATGAGAACGCATAAAAGGAACACTCATACGTTATATCCTGATAATTTCGACGGACTCGAACTACGTCTTCTTCGGAAGATTAGTTAGGACTGACTAGTAAGAGGTATGTGGGGCAGAGAGAGAAGGGGACGAGGGAGGGGGAGAACAGGTGGCGGGGGAGGGGTGGAAGAAGGGGTTGTGAAGAGAGAAAGGGAGAAGGGAGGCCAGAGGGGAGCGGAGATGGGATAGGAATGAGCGTGAGAATGTGGAAATAGTTCCAAGCGACACAGAAAACTAATAATTCATCCACAGATGCTACAACATCTACGACTCAAGTGTCAACTCACAAAGTCATCATCAGGGCTCGACAAGTCAAAACCCAGGCCAAGAATGACAAAATATATGGGGCACACCCAAGTAACCTATATTGTGTATTCCCTATTTCTCCCCTTACTTGTATTTTTAATCTTTTTTCTTCTTCTTTTCCCTTATCACTTAGTGCCAATCAAGTTTACGGTCTCGGTATTTTTTTGTTTACATTTACACAGCCTACAATTTTACTTGTAAGTTGATCGAGCGGCCCTATGGTCACTTTTTAACTATTGTGTGTAATCTTTCCATAGTTTCTCCAATTAACACGAAATTTATCGTGATCTTATTGAAAATTTATTATGTATCTGTTTATGAAATATCCCGATCGAGGGTATTAAAAAGGTTTCTTTTTTGTGATTATTAAATTGATATTTAAAAATCTTTTAGCGAATAGGGGTGGAGATTTTTTGACGATTTTCAATGATTGATTTATCACTGACGGCGTTTATTTCAGGGCTTATTTTTGCGCAAAAAGTGATTTCGTCCTTCCTAAAAAAGTTTTTGTACCTCGGTGATTTATATTAAGAGGCCATTTTGTTTTCTGACATTGCTTCGGGGGATTATTTATTCTAATTGATTTCATTGATGAATATTTGCAAAAAATAATTGTGACCCTCTCCTTCTGACGTTCTCTCACGACACGTTCAGGTTGCATCGCCACGTTGAGAGATGTAAATCCTTTATGAACCTAATAAGATGGGGAATGCAACGGTAGTATGTTTCAGACTGAATTAAGGCTGCAGTGGGAGACTGAGCGAACATCAGAGAGAAGCACGAAACGCATGAAAGGTCAGTGTATTGTGAACTCATCCTCTCCATCCGCGCTCACATCGCATGGGCGATTCATTGACGGCGTCAGTAGAATTGTACATTCTGATTGGGTGACATGAAGCCTTAAGAAAAAAAACCGTCCCTTTCCAGGACAATGCGTCTTCTTTCGCGACGTTAGCGCGAAGCGTTTCCGAAGACGCTATTGTGCGTCCTGTGTATTTTTTTGCATCTTTTTCCAAATCGGAACTTGGCTAGAAGTTGAGTTCAACGATTGACATTCCGAGAAAATATGTGTCATGGATCAAATAAATAAAACGATTTCGCGAAAATCCGTCGATTTTTCCGAATCGTTAATACAGCTTCCTTATCATAAAAAATGACAGAAAAATACATTTTGGAACAGGTGCCCAATACAATGCATCAATGTGTCCTCCGATCCTCGTCATTGATCTACGTGTCAGAATTTCACACTCCAAATAATGTTGGAATTTCAGTCACTCTACTAGCGCTTTACATTCATGGGTACAAGCAAATAACGCTTTGAAAGACTATCCTTTGAGGGCAATGGAAAGCCGTTTGTAACTCCTCCGTAGGCCTGTCAAACGGTTTCCGAGAGACAAGTTCGAAACCGTGAGGCCGTTTATTAGTTTCCTAGAGATAGAAGCGTAATATATTTTCCACCTCAGTTGACATGTGACATTCCATTGTGAGTAGTGATGGCAGCTTGTCCTGAATAGAAGTACGATTCTCGGGGGATGAGAACTCCTGTTTTTGCCCATAGCAACCGCAGAGATTAAGCATCAGGTATCATGGATGCATGTAGTGATGTAATCTCTCAATAATGAGACTTAGAGGTTTGCATCAGTCAATAAATAATGATGCATGGAATGAACACAGAACGGTGACAGCGACATTTTGAATAAGGATAGCAAGGAATATAAATAGGATGACACGAGTTAAGACAGGTGGGTCGTTTTGCTCAAGTACAGGTATTATCTTAGTGAAAGTGAACTCGGGAGCGGAACTATTGAAGAGGTTTGAATACATTGGAAACTTTCATGAAAATTTATGTTGAAATTATTACTACTTAGTGGCCACCTGTAATTATTATTATTTAGTAACCTTTGAGGAAAGCAACGGGAAACTACAACGCTATACAACTACCCAAGAAGTTCATGGTATGATATGAAGCTCTTAAATACAAAATTCCGGTGGAAAGGCTTTCGCCCTATCCGATCTCCGGGAGGGGAATGATTGAGGTCAAGTACCGAAGGAGATAGACGAAAAAAAGAGAAAATTGAGGAGAGAAAGTACAAAGGATGAAGTTGAAAGGAAATGATAAGACTAGGAACATGGAATGTGCGTCCGCTGCTTCAGGGTGACAAGTTAGAAAATCCAAAGCAATAAATGATGTAAGTGTACATATCTCGGAAGTGTTTTGGACCAATACGGTCAAAGTGGTAGGGACGTAAGGAGAAGAATTGCGCTAGGCAAGGAGGCTTTCTCAAGGAGGAGGGAGTTGATGACGGGGACGTTGAGTAGGGATGTTAAGACAAGACTCGTAAAAACTCTGATATGGAGCGTAGCTATGTACGGAGCGGAAACGTGGTCACTGAAGCAGGAGGATAGACGTAGATTGGAGGCTTTTGAAATGTGGGTGTGGAGAAGAATGGAGAAGGTGAAATGGACCGAAAGGAAAACAAATGAGGAAGTACTGGAGATGGTGGGTGAGGAGAGGGGTTTTTTGAGAGAAATCCTATGGAGGCAGGAAAAATGGATGATAGGCGCATTGACCGGTGGTGGAATGTTGAAGAAGGTAATAGAGGGGAGAATGTTGGGCAAGCGAGGGAAAGGCAGGAACAGGATAGGGATGTTGGACGGGATGAAGGGAGGATAGAAGTACACAGAGATGAAGAGGGACCTGATGTAGATTAGGTTGCTGGATTGGTTTTCGTTTGGAGTTACAAAATGTTTATTTGATAGTTGTGTCCATCCAAAAACCTACCTTAACCGGTAAATTACCTAAAAAAAATTATGTAAAATAGACTGGACATTCTCGGGATTAGTGAAATGAGATGAGATGGGTGTGGAGACCTGAGGAATGGAGATAATAGATTCAGATAAAAAAATTGAATGAAAGTAGTTGAAATAATGAGAGGAAAAAGAATGAAAGATAAAGTGATTTAAATAGGGTACGTTATGAAAAGGATAATAATCTTAAGGCTGAAAGGAAAAACCAAAGGTCCTATAATTTTACAAGTGTGCGTGCCAAATAGTCAACACTCAGAAGAAGGACTGGACGAGTTCTATGAGAAGATAGAACTACTCACTGAAAAAGATAAACGAATGGCTTGCATAGTAGTAACGGGAAATTTTAATGCAGTCGTGGGTGAAGGTGGTGAGGGTAAGACAGTGGAAAAATTAGGAATACGATGAAGGAACAATAGAGGACAAAGACTGTTTATTGACTTTATTAATAAAAATGTCTGTTAGTTGGAAATACCTTGTTAGAATCCCATAAAGAGGGAGATATACGTGGTCATAACGAATAAATGAAGTGAGGTACCAAATTGATTTTATTCTAATGCGACAGGAATTGTACAGAATTAGCAAAAAATTGTCCAGGAGCAGATATTTATTCTGACCACAACTTAGTAATAACAGAGTTATGCATAAATTTGGAAAGGGCAAGGAAAGGAAGTAAATAGGAGAAATTGCACATTGAAGACCGATGGGAACCAGGCAAATTTTGAGCAAACGGAAAATATATTAATGGAAAAGTTGCAAGCCAAAGCAGATAAAAACTGCTGTGTAAATGAGAAATGGAAGCACATTCAGTTCAGCCTGAAAAAGCAGCAAAAGAGGCAGTTCGTGTAAAGTGCAGTAAAAAAATAAGAGAAAAATGGATCGCAGGTAAGATGATAGACAAAATGGAGGAAAGAAGAAGTTGGAAAAATGTAAATACAGAGAAGGGTAGAAGAGACTACTGGAGACTTAATAATGAACTTGGCAAAGAAACAGATACGGTCAAAGAAAAATGGAAGAGTTACAAGTACAGTGAGATAGAACAATAAGATAAGCGTAAGTATAAAGAAGCAATAAACATAAATTTACTGAGAAAATAAGAAGTAGCTTTGAGATAGAAGACAAAGACGGGAAAACTATTAATGAAACAGAGGAGGTAATGTACAGGTGTTAAGGAATACATTGAATGGTTATTTGTTTGAGAGAAAAGGACCATGGGAAGTGAATTCGAACTAGAAGAAGAAAATAAGGTGGTCGATGAAATAAAAGGGTATGGAATACTTGAAACTAAAGTTGAAGCATCTATAAAAGAGATGAGAGACGGGAAATAAATGGAAGTTGACGAGATATGAAAAAACGAAAAGAATGACTCAGGACAGGAAGACGTGGAGGTCAGACATTAGTGAGCCTACCACGCGGCAGAACAACCAAAGACGAGAGATTAGTCTACCGTTTACTGTAGATTTTGTATGGGCACAAACCCCATCATTTCTTAGCATCGCCCAATAAGACACAATCTAGGACCCTTACACTACAATCTACTACTACATAAGTAAAATCATGCGCATTACCTTCAAAATGGACCATGTACACCCTTCTATAGTTCCGCATACATTCTAACTACTTTTATTTCGGCCACCATACCTATTCTTCTCCTCACACTACATCGCTTGCCTAACGTTCTCCTCTCTACCTGAGTCTTCAACATTCCATCGCCAATAAAAATTTCTGCATCCACCTTTTATGTCTCCTTTGTATTTCACCCAACAATTATCTCTCGTCCTATAACATATCTTGTACTTCTTCGCTTGTTTCCCTTTCCGTCCTTTTTAATTTTCCATATTTGTACACAACCACATATCAAAAGCCCACAGCCTACGCCTATCATATTATTTCAATGACCAACCTCTCGCGCCTTTTAAAACCACGTTCATTATCAATGTTTTCAATAAAAAAAAACAGTTTCTGGCGTAATTTGGTGGAAAAACTTCATACTGACTTTTAATAATCAAACCACTTTACTTTTCCACATAAACTTTTTAATTTTTACAACCCAGGTTTCGCTATAGCATAACATCATCAGGTGATGATGATATGCTATAACGAAACCTGGGTTGTAAAAATTAAAAAGTTTATGTGGAAAAATAAAGGGGTTTGATTATTAAAATTCAGTATCAATATTTTCATTAATCCTGTCTTAGCATTCTTACTCATTATCCCCGACATTAACTACCTCCTTGTGATAGGTTTTTGCCCAACACAATTCTTCTTCTGATGTCCCTACCACGCTGGTGCAAAATAACTCCAAGGTAGGTAAACTGTTCTACCTGCTCTAGTTATAGCACTCCTATTTTAACGTTTATCTTGTCCTTCCTTCTCAAAAAACTTGCGACCTTCGTTTTTTTACATTGACTTTCATATCATACATTTCATCCTGACTTAGAAAGTTGGTGAAATGATCAAGCAAATAAAAATTAAATAATATGTTTTGAGGTAGTGCTTGTCCGTAAAATAATTGAGGCAAAATTAGCTTGAAAACTTTCGAGAAGTGAATTTTTTAACAAGGAAAAAGGAGAGTTAATTTGCCAGAGAGGATGGCAGACGAAGCGTAAAGCGTTCGGGCGACGGAAGTAGGGTGAAATTCCAAGAAAACAAGGGAAAACGTGAGTACATATTAAGAGGTGTGTCAAGGAATGTGAGGAAGGGAAATGTCAAATGAGAGTATTAGAGAAAGTGGAGGGTAGGTAAATATGAGACCACGTAAAAGGAAATATTATAACAAGTGTAGGAGGAAAGAGCAGTCATCAGGAACTCAAGGCTTTCCTCCTCTGAAGGGTAGGAAGGTCTCCAGGCCGTAGTTGAAAAAACATTGGCATTCATTTGATCTTTATTTTATCAATCGATTCATTTAATCGACCTCTTAGTAACTGACAGAAAATTCCAAGGTAGTAGAATTCCTTTCACAAGGGTATCAATCCAAACAGTCAGTCAATCAATGTCAAATGCCTTGCTGAACGCTTCGTTCTTTAAGCCTTTCTGCTTCGACTAGATTGAAGAAGATTTGGTTTTTCTGAAACAGATAGCTGGAAACATCTGCTGAATATTGAATGAACGGAAAAGTGTAAAAGAAAAAGAATGTGACGGGGAATGAGAAAGGCAAAGAATGAGAAAGTCTAAAAAGGTGGAAAGAACTCGGTGGAGTCTTATGCGGAAACACAGACGGATCGGCGCACCCAGAGAAAGAGAGAAAACAAAATTGTTGGGGACAAATGGAAGGAAAATGCTAACAAAAGGAAAGATATTTATGGAGAATATAAAAGAATGAGGGAAAAGTGAATTACGAGTCGGGGAGGTTTGGAATGAAATAGATAAGCAGGGGAGAACTGAGGTTAAAAGTCTTTGTCTATTTGCAGCTCTGCATATTTCGGTAATAATTAAGATTCCGCGGAAATCGTTTAAACCGTCTAAATTTTTCTAGATATTGTGTTCAGATACCACTAATTGTAGTATTATTTTATCGGATTACAATGATATTTCACATTAAGGCATTGAGTTGCCGAAGCCATTCTAGTCTACTTGCCACCCCGTTTAAAATTGCCATGAAAATATTGTTCGATATATATATATATATAAATATTAAATATAATATATATATAATATATATATAATATTATATATATATTCGATATTCAATATATATTAATATTGGTATAATTAGTGAAAATTAGAAGTCCTTTATTTTTCAGAAAGGCTTCTTTTATTTTGATTGACACTTAGGGATGGTTTTCCTGAGCGGACGTGAAATGTTTTTCATTATTTTTCCGTGCTTAATATGTTCTTATATACTTAGTTTTGTAGGATTATATGAAAGCTTCTCGATAAGTAGATAATTCAGTCGAAGAAAGTTAATGAAAATACATTATATTTTTAATATTCCATGCATCCTTAAATGCTTACTCAGCTTTGGTATCAATTTATAATTGATTGTGTTATCTATACATCTACACATTCAACGTTTACAACTGCCGCTAGGGCGTGTGGAGGGAGGTGTTATGGCACAGACCATGCATGCATAAATATGTGTTTTTGTATACATGGATCAAGTGCTGGGGGAATATAAAATGAACATTAACAAGAAGAAATCTAAAATCATTGTGTGTGGAAGAGAGAAGCTGAATGCAGATATCACAATTCGAGGGGTGAAACTAGAACAAGAGGAATCCTTCATCTACCTGGACAGCAGCATAACATAAGATGGAAGGAGTTCGACCGACATCAAGAGAAGAATAGCCCAAGCTAAGAACGCATTCATGAAGAAGAGGCAATTACTATGTTCAAAGTACCTAAGGCTGGAAACAAGGAAACAATTCGTCAAGACTTTCGCGTGGAGCATGGCGCTCCATGATTCCGAGACTTGAAGCATTGGAAAAGTGGACCAGTGAAGAATAGAAGCCTTTGAAACATGGTGCAGGAGGAGAATGATGAAGATTAAATGGACAGAAAAAGTAAGGAATGAGGAAGTATATAGAAGAGCAGAAGAGGACAGAACCATATGGAGAGCTCTACTAAGGCTAAGAAGAAATAGATGGATTGGACACACATTGAGGCACAATGGATTGATTAGGAATATAGTATAATAAAAGGAAAAATGGAAGGGAATATTCCACGAGGAAGACCAAGAGACATGTACATAGGACAAATTAAGAAAGACATAAAAAAGAAAAGGTCTCAGGGATTGAGGGAATTGACATTAAATAGAGGCGAATGGAGGGGCTGCAGTAAACCAATCCTAGGATTGAAAATAATGATGATGATGATGATGTACTATATACATATGAATAAATACTTGCTCATGTACACAAACTTACGGTCACATAGAGACATTGCATGCCTATGCATATTATGCAATAATTGGTGCTTTTGATTGAACCATTACATTTTAGTTTTTAAATAAAAATATTTGCGTAATTGGCTTCGATTGTGTGTCATGCGAAGGAAGGAAAATTCCTTGATTACGTCGGTGACGGTATCTGTCTCTTGCATTTAATCTTGGTGGTTAAGTTTAGCGGGTTAATTCCCCTCCGTAATAACTCCATCATTATCTAAAGAAGCTTATATGTTTGAAGTTGAAGTGAAGTTGAAGCAATACGCGTGTTTTCTTAGTGTGTCAAGAGGCTCTCAAACTAATTCCTCCAACGTACTTACCACACTTACTCTCTTCTGTTAGTAATTTTTGTACAAACGCAACTGACTTTCTCTGAACCATATCCAATTTCTTAATTTAATTTTTCTCCCATGGATACAAAATACTCGTTTCACATTCCAAATTTGGTCTAACTAAGCAGAGTAACACCGTACAGAATTAGCTCCTACTTTTCCATCACATTTTCCTACAACCCGTCTAATAACACGTACCTTATTTTTTGAAGCCTGATCCGCATATTCTTGTGATGTGTATTGCCCATGAAGGGTTCTGATGTCAGGGTAACACCCACGCTAATTAATTCGTAGACGTATTGGTTGAGAGATTAATGAAGAATTTTGAAATTAATTTGCCATCTCTGCCTCATGCTTCCTAATTAGTAAGATTCATTTGCCAGAATCAGTTCAGCTCGTTAACTTTCCAATTTTTAAGGACATTAGGTAATAGTTTTCATGTCGCCTTTATCCTATAGTTTGCCCGTCGAAATAATTCACTTGGCGCTATTTTGAACTTCTATGAATCGCATTGCATCTATGGATAGAAAGAACACGCTCGAAATTCCTTATCCAGAAGACGAGAAATGAATCTCAATAAAATATGTGGCTATCGTAAAAATTAATTTTGCATGAAACATTTACTTTTATTTTTTTATCGATATTCTATTTTAGGATTTTTATTATAATTCTTTGAACGATGCTTAAATGTTTGTCATTTAATGTTGTTTATTGGGTTATCTATTTTATTATTTTATTTTTTATTGCCTCGATACATCTACGCTTCTCGGGGGTGAAATAAATAATAAAGAGGAAGGTGACTTGAACTCACGTCAATATACTCCTGTTTGGCCGAGTATCCGTAGTGCTTCTTTCCCAGTTCTCTCAGTAACACATCCAATTTTTCCGGTTCATGGAGTCTGGCCACAGTCTTCTGCACGAATCCCATTACCCTGAAATAATAAAAGCGTGAACTAGACAGTATACATTTTCTGGGGTTGTGGAAAATATTTTACCTTTTATTGACCTTTGTGTGTGCTTCTTGGAGACGATTGTGTCAAAATATTAAAATATAATTTGTATAATTGTGAAACCTCTTATCGCTATCGCGACTGAAGAAATAAGGAAATGAATGTTGTTTTGTTTTTACGACGATAGTATTTAAGAAGTGCCTAACATCGTTAGTCTTTATGTTATTAATATGAATATAAAATGCTGTATAATTATTGTGATACTGCTTAAATGCTGGATTATACTGGAAAATGCTGGAATGCTGGTTAATTTCTGGATTAAGTTAGCAGTTTTACTTCAATATTCACTTCTAAAAAATATATCTTAGATGCGTACTTCTATTAGTTTGTGTCAGTTAATTGATTCAGTTCAGGTGAATGACAGTATTTAATAATATGATTTGACCTCACATCTTAGAGGATTTTGCAACCAGGTCTTCTTTAATGAACTCGAAATAGTCTCTATCGCATTTTTCTGAACTTAATATGCCTAATAGAGAACGGATCTTAGAATTTTCCACAAGTTAAGATTTATTGTACGACCGGGTTTCGATTTATTAAATCATCTTCAGGTCCTGAAGAATTCAGGACCTGAAGATGATTTTATAAAGAAGAAGAACAGATATGAGATAAAATGCAATATTAGTACAATGACACTTTTAGATTACCAATCGCTCCTTTACCATTACACAAGGTTTAGGTTCACACCATACCTACGATGCTCCTCGGCACACTCCGTCCATAATCACGCATTCTTTAATTTCATATATCGTTCAAAATTATGTAATACATAAATAATCGTATAATAAATGTTATGTAGTGGAAAATTGCTAATATCCGTTCGTATTTATGTTCAAATTTCACTAAATTACACCTGATAGTACTTCATTTGTTAATATGCCTAGCATTAAATTATTTGAAAATGAATTAAATTATTCTGTAAATGGCTGGGCGTTGTATTTAATGAAATACAATTATGGTAATTCAAAATTTCGTCAGTGTGATTTTTTTTTAGAATTTACGTTCATTCTTAATTGAAAACTTTATTAAGAATCATTCCTCACATATTGCATTAAAATATGAATTCATATTTTTCTCATGGTTGAACAGTTTCGCGTTTTCTCGGCAAACGCCTCCCTCGATAGAGGGAAAATCCATCGAGTTGGCAACGATGTCGCAAAATGTGAGGCTATAATTTATCGAATTGAAGTTGAACGTCGATGGAATTTCAATTATGAAAAATGAGACCTGCTATCTCTTTCTGAATCACACCGGAAACAATATTTCTGCGACATAAATGGGAAGTTGTGGATTCAAATGCGTGGGGTGTCAGAAAACCTTTCTGGAAAGAAGCATGCAATCCATATTCTTTCCGGAAAAGGGACGTTTCATTTAGCATTCTTTTCACGCTAATGGGCATTTCATCAATAAAATTAGTTTTTCTCTCAAAGGCCAACCGGAAATTTTATTTTATCACATGACGCACTCCGATGAAGTCTTGTTGTTATAAATCAATCAATGACTGATTTGATTTTTGTGAGGGATGCGGATATAGAAAATTTTCAATAAAATATTTACTTTCCAGCAATGGAAATCATTTGAAATTCATACATTACAGACAGTTCCCCGGATTAAATCAAATCTAAAGTCCGTATTTTAGTTGTATAGTCGTAGTTCTGATAGTTATTATGGGGTCACATACGTCGATATGTTCCAAGATTTGGACATACAGGGGGACACAAATGACCTCTGCTCTCGGTCGCTTCCCCAAGTAGTACTACTATCTGGAAATGGTGAAAAATGACTATCACATATTTTGGTCCTTCACCTATCCGTCCTCTTCCGATTCTATCACAGACCTGTTGCAGGTTTGGCTGTCGAGAGATTCGGTTTCATGGTATCAAACGGTTCTGATTCTGTCTAAAACAAAAGTTGAAGGGGAATGGATGACAGTGTTGTTGAGATTCATTGGTATTACCAAAAACGTTGTAATGGTGCAGTAAAATGATACATACATTCTTGAATTTATAAATTCTGTAGAGAACAACATTTCACAAACTTCATGGCTGCGAAAGAGTTATGCATTAGAACTCGTGGCAAATATTTCAATTTCAAGCGAAGTAGAATGAATAAAATGGACGAATTCAAACGCAAAGCGAAGCACTTCTGTAAACTCTTCGTCATTAGACTGATCTTATCGAACAGTGGGATGAAACACTGAATTCAAGACTTTCTTTCACCCCATCAATATTTCGCGAACCTTATACTGCTGCGCGTCTCTTCAATATTTGTGAGAGAAGTGCCAATTGACAACGAACCTTTCCTATTTCTCACAGAATCAAATATCTGAGAAGAGTTCCGGTACCGTTCCCACTTCGACCGAGGGTGAAATCATGGCCTCCGAAATGCGAAAGCAAGATCACTACCTTCCCCACTTTTGCCGTATTTGTCCGAATATGAGACGATGTGTTTTGTACCGATTCGCAACGAGAAAATCATCCATCGCCTTAAATTTGAGCTTAAGGAAAAATTCTTTCAATTTCGCGTTGTGTCATAAAGAATAAAGATAGGTAATATTTTTGATGAACTTTTAAAAAAGCTTCTGTTAATTTTATTGTCACCACCGTTTGTATTTTTTCATCCAATTGCGTGGTTTTACTTAAATGTGGTTTATGAATTTACCGATATTTACTGTTGACTCCATGACGGATTCCAATTGCCCAAATGTTTCAGCTCCGATAAATTAAGTATAGGGACTTGTCCTCCACCGATTTTATCAAATTCATGAACTATTACTCATCTCAAAATGATCAGGGACAATGTGGGTCAGGTTTATAGTTGATTGATTTGATGAGCTTATAGTTAGAGTGATTGCAAAGCAATAAAGACCTAGTTTTGAAAAAGTAAAGTGCTCAAGACTCAATTGTATACATTAGAAACACATCCCTCGCGTGGGATAGGCAGATGTGGAATTGCAGTGACGTAAAAAGTGAGAATGAGCCAACTTGACACGAAAGAGTGGAATGAATCATTTCATTTTTATTTTTGCGTGAGTGCATTGAGAAGTTGTTTTGGAACCGAAAATATTAATCTCACGAAAGACAGCAAGTCTCGGAGGACGGTCGAAGTGTTGTGCGCCATCCATCGTAATTTTACTGAAAATGGATCGGTAGAAATCATTTGGGCACTCCAACAGCTTCGGACGATTATACATAAAACAGATAGACAGTCTTAATTTGGGCGAAATTGATACCAAATGGTCCATTACATATGCATATATAAATTAATTATGCACCTAAACATACAAACATAGTCAAAGTAAATGAGAGTGAAGATAGAGAATAATAAAATAGGGAAAGTCTAAGCAAAGAATGAGGTTTGTGGGAAAAGCTAGGGAGAGCGTGGCATTGCTTACCTAGTAAAATCCCATATATATATATATATATATATATATATATATATATATATGGGATTTCACATATATATATATATATATACATATGTCATATATATATATGGGATATCACATATATATATATATATATATATATATATATATATATGGGATTTTACTAGGTAAGCAATGCCACGCTCTCCCTATCTTTAAAATGACGCTCTCCGGCGACGCACAAACATTCTGATGACGACGGCCGTGCCGTCGAAACGTAAATATCTACTGTAAGTGTCCTTCTTTTATGTTTCTGTGTGTGTAATATATATATATACTTATACATATATATTTCTAAATATATAAGAAAATATGTATATATATATATACATAAAAATTTTCTTCGAAGTCACACAGAAGTGTTAAGTAAAAAACCTTGACAGCAACACACAATAGAAAAACACATAAAAGGAACACAAGTTATTTCTGGATAAATTCCACGGAACAGAGCGCCGTCTTGATTAGAAGATTAGTTAGGACTGAGTTAGGACTGAGTTAGGACTGACTAATAACTATTATGTGTTGCTGTCAAAGTTTTATGCATATATGTATACATTCCAACACGAAGGCCCCCCATACGGCGAACAAATATTAATTCACATGGAAATAGATATAAGGAAAAGAGATTGGAACATATTTAAAGGACGAACACTTGAGAGGCGGGGAAGGCGGAATCAGGCAGAATCACGAACGTAAAAATATTGTATTTGACCAATGTGGCTTGTGTCTTTCTTCTGGCTATGCGTGACACGAAACGCACTGTTCCTATCCTTTATTGTACTATATGATTGCTTACTTGCTGTCCTTCCTCTTATATGTGGGTCCCTCCTTTGATGGGTGACACAGCTCCCCGACGCCATCTCTTAGCCAAACAACCGGGGCATTTGGCGGTATATCATTCTCAGAATCACAGCATGAATTGGATTTCTAGATAGCTCAAGTGTTAGAGCATCCTTCCGGCAAGTGGAAGATCTGGTGTTCAAATCCCGGTCTAGGAAATATGTTTACGTTCGTGATTCTGTCTGATTCCGCCTTCCGCACCTCTCCTGTTGATTCTCTCCTTCCCTTTTTCTTAGATCTATTTCCATGTATATGCATATAATTATATATAAATAAATGTATATATATATATATATATATAATTGCGGCTCGCGGTAGCCCAGGGGGTAGAGCGTTGGACTCGAAACCGGGACGGGAGGGTCCCGATTCCCGGGCAAGGCACTCTGAGCACCTGCAGCTCCACCCAAGCTAGTATCTGATTTTTCGGGTACCAGATCTTCCTGGGAAACCATAACCGGCACAGGGAAAGGACCTGGCCCCCCTACCCTGGAGTGTGAATATTTACACGCCGTCGGGCTTAGTACTGGGTGAACTCTACCATCACCTACTAAACCGACCTTCGGGTTGATTACTGTGTTTATGGTTTATACATAATTATATACAGGTATTATATACCTGTGTATATATATATATATATATATATGATTAAGTTACTGAGATTGAAATGAAGAAATTATTTACATTAACCACAAATGAAAAGTAATGAGAAACATAACATTAACTAAAAATTATTATGCAAAATCCTACTGCTTAAGAAGACAAAAGAAAATATAGAAACGGTGATTTGTAGAGCAGCTGAGTGAAATGAGGGAAGGTATACTGGTTAAGTTTTGTACCTGAGGAAAAAGAACTTGTGCAGTGTTCTCTTAAATGTCGTTGTGGCTGGAGATTTTTTTATGTAATCTGAGAGGGAAATCCACAAATGGCATGCTGTAACATGAAAAGACTTGTCATAGATTTCCATGCGATGGTAAGGAATAAGAAGTTCATTGTTACCCCTAGTATTCCTATTGTAGATTGAGCTGATGGGGAGGAAATATTGGTAAAAATATTTAGTTGTGTGGTTTGAAAATATCCCATAGTGAATTGAAAGAATATGTAAATGCCTGCGACCTTCTAACTTTAACCAGGATATTCTTGTAAATGAGTCAGAAATATGATTGTATTTTCTAAGATGATACATGAACTGTACGGAGGAATTATGGGTCCTCTGGAATATGGTTTTCAGTTCGCCTGAAAGAACTTGGTATACCACGTTAAAGTAATCAAAATGAATGAGAGGATACAAGAAGCATTTTTAAGGATGGGGGAGCAATGTGCTTTAACCTTTTCAGTGAATGCAGGGATGAGCTTATTTTTCTGCAGATGGCAATTGTATGGTCAGTCCAATATAACGTTTCATTAATGGTTACGCCTAAATCATTTACTGTCCTTAGATACGGTATGATAGATCCTTAAAATGTTAGTGGTGGGAGTCCGTCAACAACAATTTTAGAATGCAGTCAGATCTGAATTATTTTCGTTAATAATTCTAGGTAGGTCGTGAAGGCCGCAATGGTGATATATTTGTAAATTGTCGGTGAAAAGGTGATGATTGTAATTATAAATACCTTTACTAATATCAATTATGAACAGGGAAAAAAGCAAGGGCCCAAGAATGGATCCTTGTGGAACACCCCTGTGTATTTGAAGCCAGTTAGAGGATGAATTATGTGTGATGACTCTTTGAAATCGGTTTCTTAAGTATGAGTGAATCCATTGTAACGATAAGAAAGAAAAATTCAGGATTTGAAGTTTTGCTAAGAGAATATCTTTGTCAATAGAATCGTAGGCTTTCGTAAAGTCTATATTACGAGTACAATGAGTTTGGAAAGTAAAATTCGTTTTATAAAGCGCACCTATAGATACATAGGATTTTTAATTGGCGATGGAATGTTGAAGACGCTGATGAAGGCGAGGTAAGGCGAGAAAAATGATAGATTTGTTGGACGAAATGACGGGAGGACATGTGGGCAGGATAAGTATGTGGAATTGAATAAGGGCCCAAAACCTATATAAAAAGAATAATATACTCACAATTACTACTCTTTCTCGAGCCACCTTTGTAAAAATACGATGTAAAACGTATTGTACGTTGTATTCCATAAATTTCTGAACGTTTCAGCGAAATATCTTGAGAAATTACTTTATGATAAATGAAATGGCAAACGTTTGGGTGGTTCTGCTTAAATCCGAGGTCGTCTTATGCTCCGGAAATTTACGGTATTAAATCTTTTTATTAAAAGCGCGGGAAATGTGTCTAAAATGAGTATCTTAAGAATAGTCTTGGTTATGGTAGCCAATAATTTCATATTTCTTATTAGAACAGTCCATGATGCCCCATGAAAAAGATTTGCACGTTATATAATTCAGTGATATTCTTTCCCCTAGTCTTAGATGGAATTTATTTCTTGAAAAAGGGGAAGGAAGGTGATCAATCTAGATTGATATTGATAGAAATTGATTGAAAAAATATATCGTGTGTTGTGAGAGTCACAAATCGTCTGAAACAATCTTCCACAATGCTGCTGTTATATTCAATCTCAAAGTCCTGCATAAAAATATGAACTGGAGATAAAGGAAAACATAATAATCCTCAAACGTTCCTCGAAGCTTAAAAATTACAGTTTTTCATGGACGGTAGCCGAAAGATGACGAAAAGTACATTTCATCTTGCCTTTTGGCCTGTATTCATGGCGTTCCCCTGTCAACATCCGTAAAATTCACGGAAAATATTTAGTTTCACGTATTCAGCGCATGCGCCAAGATTTCAAAATCTGTATAATAGTTCTACACACGGCAAGATTGACAAACGTAACACTTTCAAAGTCCAAGGTTCTACCATGTCGAACCCGACAGTAGTCAAACGGGCGCTCGGATTCTCCCTCCGGCGTTACACAGCACCCCGAATCTGGCCAAGCGAGAAGTGATTGCGGTTGGAAACGGCACCTGCCATTCCGGGCGAAGGGGAGTTCCAAATCCCACGGTCACCGCCGAGCGCGTGAACATTAGGGCTCGGCGGCCACGTCGAGTTCGTTCTCGGGAGAGAGAGACGCCAGTGGCGATGGAAGTGGATCTAGGATGGAAGGAGAGTGGGAGGAGTATCCCTCCATGAAACCTCCCGTCGTCCTCCACTCTCTCCCCGACATTGTTCCATCGCTCTCGCAAGGAGGCGGCCCCGAGATAAGAGGCCTTGGGCAAACAACGTCGGAGACAAAGGGATGCTGCGGATGGCCCCGGGTGGCGGTGTCCATCGCACCCATGTTCGACACTGCTCACTTTCTACGCGACCTCCCTCTTTAGTCCCCGCCCTCCGTATCTGCACCGCAGCACCCGAGTACACGCATCCCCCCAAGTCCATTTCTCAACGACCGCTCTCTCTCTCTCTATCCAGCTCTCAATCTCTCCCCTACCCTTCTCCCACGGCTTCGAGGTCAGGGGACTGAGATCAGGCGACCGAGTCTGAGGATGGCTGCGCGTGGGTAAACGATGGAGATAGGTATGGGGAGATGGGGAGGGGGTTGTCGAAGCTGTGCGCAAAAGGGCGGGCGAGTAGGGGGGAGCGATTGTGGAGGGTGTGGAGTTGACAGCAGGAATGATTTGCTTCTTGAGGAAGGAAAAGGAATGTTTACGAGACTATTTCGCGAGGGATATGGGGAGGAGGAGGGTCTTGACAAAAACCGGTGGGGGTGTCGAGAGTTAGAGAGGGGTTGATAAAAGCCCGCCACACTTAATGTGTTTACCTTCGTGGATATTGGCTAGCTGGCAATTCATCAATCATATAACTCGTCCCCCCTCCTTCACCTTCCTTACTATACCCAAATTGAGGCACCGTTCCGTAAATTCTCTTGAAGTCGAGGCCACCCAACGAGATGAAATGTATTTGCTGGCGAGGGGGAATGATTCGAAGATTCTAAGCGTTTTATTGCCTGATAGGAACTCCGGATGAGAATAAAAGTTTCCCTTAGATTAGCCGAGATTAACTTTCCGATTTCAATCTTGGAATATATTGGACTTTGAAACATTTTTCCGTGCTGCAGTTAGAGGGTAAGTTTACATGGATTAATCGGGCTACTGCGTATAAATTCAACAGGCAAAACGGGCAGCGGGCCCTTGCCCTATTTGCTGAGGAATATTTTCAAAAAGTGTATTTCAAAAGCTTCCTATCTACGCTTATCACCTTGCTTCAACGATCATGTTTCCAGGCCGTGCAAACTTTCGCTCCAATATACATAGCTGTAAAGGGAAGGGAAGGAAATTTGAATTGACGTGAGAGCTATCATTGAAAATACTTTAACCGAGCAAATATTTGTTTTGACTACGTTATTTGACAACTAGAGTTTGCTCATTACTCGTCCGAACGGATATAGAGGATGAAGACATAATTGATTTTGTGTTCCGGGCTTGATACTGAACAAGATGTTTCATTTAATGAGATTTTAATGTGAAGGGTATTCCATAAAAAAATATAGGCACAATTTTCTGATTTCCTTTTCACATTAAGGTATATTTAGAATAAATTTGAATGAAATATTTTTATGGTGAATGGCGGTAGTCGAAGATTTTTCTGAGTGGAGGGAAACTGAGGAACATATTGTTCCCACACACGGGGTCGGAAATTTGAAATATTAAATCTAGATTTATCTGAAAATCTTTTGATATTTGACTTTTCAAATGATCCATTAATGCATTATTTGAAAGTTAGATAAGCTAACACCGTTCGTCTTAAATTTACTGGCAAATAGTTGAAGAGAATAGAATCCGGGAGCAATCACACCCAGGCACATTATACCGCTTCTAGCGGGTTCCTTTATAAGTCGTCGAGACAATTACGCCTTAGTTAACTAAGAAGTCACGCAATGCAATCATGAGCAGATCAAGATTGTGGTTTGCTTGAAGTTTAAGCCCAAACATGAAATTCAATTGATTTCAAACTTAAAATGACTCGCAACGATGTCACGAAGATTTCCACGGTCAAATTTTTCACGCTTGGGTCTGAGGTGACACCTTGTTTGCCTAATAGGATTTATCGTGAAGAGTTTAAACCGCCACCTATCAATCGAAGCTTTTTAAAATAAAAATTATTGAAGTTGTTAAAATATTCATTCCAATTATATGGTTGAGTAAATTGTTTACCAGGATCGCCATTAATAATATAATTTAATATTTTTGAAAGCCCTATAAGGAAATGAAATCTTAGAAAAACTGAAAAGTTCATTTATTATCAGGAGGTTTCATAAATCGGAGATTAGAAAATCATTTAATCTAAAACAGTATTATACTGATGACAATGAAAATGTTGAATTTTACAAATTCAGCTGTTGAATTGCATATGTCACCAAGAATTTGTGATTAAAATTAACTTATGAATATGAATGATCCTGAGATTACCTTTTTCTTAATTTAATACTATTAAGCAGGTGGAATTCTAAATGATCTTCGTACAACTACAGTTCCATATAACGGGCAATGCTTTCATACTTATTTCGCTACATATTATTTTTAGGATATAGTTTATCCATATCACTGATTTCACTCCAAAACATTCTAACCTATAATTACATTCAGAGTCTTACGCATACTAGATTTTAAAGATGATGAGAGTAGATCGGAGGTTTTAAAGGTGATAGACGCAGATTGGAAGTTTTGAGATACAGGTGTGTGAGTGTGTGGGGAAGGAAGGAAAAGGTAAAATGCGCGGAAAGGAAAATAAACCAAGTATGACAGGGAAGAGGAAAGAATTGCTGGAAGAAAATCAAAAGAGTGGATGCAGAGCATTTTCATTGGCGATGGGATGTTAAAGACCATAGCAGAAGGGAGGATGTTAGGCAAGCGAGGTAGGAAAGGAATAAGCATGTGGGATGGAATGATGGAAGGAAGTAATATGTAATTGAATAAGAGTTAAATGCAGTTTGGGGTCACAGATTGTCTTGTTAGACGAGGCTAAGAAAGCTATTGGCGTTAAATTTGTTTCATTCAAAACCGACTTCAAACTGTAGAGTACCAATTAATTAAGTTTTACTTACATTTTTTCTGTGCTATAAATTACCGAAAAATCTATTTGATGGTTTCTGGCTCAACTTTGTGGAAGTTCATGATCATCAAGTGAAAATAAACAATGTATTTTTCCACTGGTCTATATTTTCGTACTGCTATTTTCAACGCTTAGGCGCCACCAAATAAAGAACGGTGGAAATATACATTGTGTTCTTCATTTGATGAACTGAAAAATCTGTTAAAAAATAGGTTATCCGATGTCATTCAATTTTAGCTCAGATACGCGAGCGTTTATGCATGAGATGTAACTACTGCTAGTTGCATAAGATATGACTACTGTTGCTGCGTGGGATATAACTACTGCATGAGAATATAATACCGCATGAGATATAACTTCTGCACACATAGCTACTGCATGATGTTGTAACTATTACAATTATGCAGTCTTGCATGTATACGAGTATGAATAGGATTTTAAATTTTAAAAATAAATATCCGTTAGCACCATATAAAGATATTTTTCCTCGCCATTTAGACAGTGCTCACAAAAATATGAGCAGTTTCCCGGAGTCCTTTGAATTTTATATATGCAAACACATTCAAGAATGATTCTTTGAAACGTGAATTTTGTTAGCTGGCACTTCGGTTTATAGAAACAAATTTCTGTTTTGGGGTGTTTGAAATTGTCCATTTTCGGTAGTATATTTTGTACAGTTCTTACTGCGATTGTTTAGATAAACTACTGCTAAGAAATATTATTTGTATGATTTAATTTACATCAATAAAAATGTGATAATTTTCATTTATTATTTAATAATTAAGGCACGGCATAATTTTCGAGATCGAGTGAGCAGTTTCAGTGCAATTTGTGTTTAAATTTCAACCCATCTCCGTCGGTGCTTGTGTTCCTGCGAGACGCACATTTACAGTGAGTGACCTTACGGTCATTTGGAGTGCTCAAATGCATTTTGTGCGTTAGCATTATTAAGGGGCTTCAGTTCTGTGCCCCTTTTCTGTGACGTGGCGCATGTGTTTCCAAGTTTGCAATTCTCTTTGGTCTTTTCGTTGGCTCCTATTCGAAATCCTCTCGTCCGGAGGAAATAATTCTCTTTGTTTCTCCTTCCCAAATGAGGATTTCAAAGAACACTTCATCTCGTAAACGTTCCATATAGTTACGAAAGTTCTGGACTATAGAGAAACTGGTATGCTAAACCGTACGGTGGAGAAATATCTAATAGAGTGCGTTCCCAAAGTAATGCAATTAAACTTCCCGCGTCGCTCCTATTGGTTGAAGTGGGATCAAACAACTTGGAGTGGGTGGGGTGACAATAATTTTTGTCGAGGCACCAATTTCAGTCTTCCTAAAATTGTGAAAGCAGTAGGATGTCAGTTATTGTGAACCTCTATGCGCCGACCGTGTCACGAAAAAAATGGCACCGACGCTCGAGCAATGTTACGCGATTACTAAAGTTTTGTGATAAACTGAAAGTATCTCTTGAGGAGACTAACAAAAAGACTGATTCTTAAGGCGTTACAGGGACTCCGCGCTGTCCTACCCACAAGTTTTGAGGTGGTTAAAGGCCTTTAAGGAAGACCGGGAAGAGTTTCACGACGAACAACGCTCTGGGCGACCGTCAACCCGCAAAACCGACAACAATGTGGCTCGTGTTCGACAATTGCTGGACTCTGACCGTAGATTGAGTATCAAGATGGTTGCCAATGAACTGAATTCGTTGTTTACTGTTGCGTTTCGCATTGTTACTCAAGATTTAACGATGAAGAAAGTGTGCGCCAAGCTCGTGCCCAAGGTGTTGTCAGATGACCAAAAGACAAATCGAGGAGAAATTTCAAGTGAACTTTTGCAACGTATGGAAAATAAACTTGATTATTTGAAGAACATCTTCACAGGTGATGAAACCTGGGTCTGAATAACAAACAAAACGCCAAAGTTCTGAGTGGCATACCGACCAGTCCCTCAAGCCCAAAAAGGCAAGAATGAGCAAATCAAAAGTGAAAACAATGGTCATCGTCTTTTTCGGCAGTAAAAGAGTGGTCCATAAGGGGTTTGTTTCTCAAAGACAGAGAGTAAGCGCTGCCTACTACGTGGATGTGTTGGAAAGACTCCGAAAATGGGTCATCAGGAAAAGAGGAAAGACATCTCCGCTACCTGGCAACTGTATCACGTCAACGCGCCTTGCCACAAGGCGCTACGATTCCGCGAATTCTTGGCCAAACACCAAGTGGTGCCAGCGCTCCCCCCCTATAGTCCTGACGTCGCTCCAGCAGACTTCTTTTTGATCCCTCGGATTAAGACAGCCTTGAAAGAACCTATTTTTCGTCCATTGAAGAGATTCAATCAGCCCTGACGATGACCTTGCCAAAGGTCTCCGAAGACACCTTTCAGGTTGCACACCGGTCATTCCGTTGGGAAAAATGCGTAGAGAACCAAGGACAGTACTTTGGAGAATTTTAAGTGTTTGTAAAAATCTGCTCAATGAATTACTTATTATAGGGAACGCACCCTGTTTCACTATATTTTATATCTGATTCGGATATATTCCAACAAATATGATTGTTGCGTTGGTCACAACTGACCTAACTGGTAGAAGAAAATTGATTATTGTAAATTAAAAATTCTTTTATTCGTTTTCAGGGATTCCCTCAAACTTACTTCAGCATATTAGAGGAAGGAACGATAAATGCCAAAGAGAAGTTCTTCAACGTTTTTATTTCAGAGGTAAAGGGGCTTGATTTCGTTTATGATTTTTATATTTTCAACCAGAGTTGAGGGCAAGCGCACTCTGTTATTAGTATTGAGTTGAGGGAAAAAGAAATCACAGGAAGGAGATGAATAAAGTAAAGCGGTTCAGCAAATATTTTCAATGCCTAATTATTGAGGACATTCATTGGAAAAGATTTAATTCATCGAAAAGTACTCAAATAAATACAGCAGTGACGAATGTTTCGCCTCAGAAGTCTTATTGCTGAAAGTGGCAAAAAATATTAAAACGCTATTTCTTAAATCTTAAAATGAATTCTAAGATTTTTAATAAATATCTTTGCCGCGGATTATTTACGCGAGGAGTGACTTGTAACAGCTCTATGCCGCGAATTATCCCGTTTTCTGCCAATTTCAATTCGTTCATTCATAATTCTTTTCTTCTTTCTAGTCATCTTCCATTTCCTGTCTGTCGTAATTCGTCATTGGTCTTTCTCTCTAGTCCTTCTCCTATATCTTTCTTGATAAACTATCCTCCATAAGGATTCGAAAAATTAAGTTCACTCTTCCCTTGGGCTTACATTTTCGGCTTTTCTCTCTACCCACACTTCGAATTTCTTATTCATGTCAATTAATTTCGTTTTCGTAATTCTTCAGCAACACCACATTTCCATTGCCTCCAGTATTCAAATCTCCTATCGTCAATATCCCAAAACCATAGAAAAGTGCATAAATTACATATATGTTATATTAAATTCCTTAGTTGATATCTAGCCTCGGATAAATTGTCATTACTTGTGGCTTCCCCCGTCTGAGAGGTTTCTTCCCTATCACCATTCTTAATACTACTGCTATCATTCTTCTTCTGTTACCGGTTATATTTTTCCCTTAATAGCAAATTTCTTCCATTTATTTCTGCGCTCGTTTCGCTTTTCTTATTTCGAGATTGTCCTTACTGTTTTTATTGCGGCCCAAAAACTGCTGTTCTCTTCTTGTTTAGGTTGAGTCTGTACATTTAATTCTTCGTACGAGTTAGTTTCCTCGTCAAGTAATGGGACTGTATATCGTCCACAAATTGTAACACGTTTATGGTATCAACTTGCATGCATTCGTAAACTTCTGTCATTTCCATGATTTCCTCTACTTATTTCTCAGTATGCACATTAAATATCAAAGGCGATAATGAGGTAGCTTTTCCTTTCTTCAATTTCTTGCCTTTCCTTTCTTCAATTTAGCTTCTTCCCTGTCGCCATACCTAATGAATGCCGCCTGCTCACTGTATAGGGCGTATGGGTATTAATCTCTTGTCATTTTTCGTTTCATTTACGTTTGCGTTAAATTAAATTTCATTTCACGTAATTTAAAGAACACTGTCACACGACTACGATATAAGTCGATTATCTTTCTGCATCTTTTCTTCTATGCTATGTGTCAGAGAGCATGACTAACTTCCTTTTTTCTTTAAAATTTTCAAATTCAAAATTAGTCCACAAGTAAGTGCTCTCATTTTCTCTTCTTCATTCTTTGGTTGATAATATTTGTAATAATGTTAGACTCATGGATCGGAATAATTGTTCAAGAATTTTTACATCCGTCTGTCATTTTTCTCTTGATATTTTAACTGTTACATTATTCTAAACATCGGTATTTCTCTTCTCATGTACACATGACGTACCAGGTTATGCTAAGGTCGAGATTTAATTTCTAAATATTTTGTAAGCTCTGCGTTAAACGATATGAAATAGTTTTCTCAAGAAAAATTACCATCTAAAGCTCATATTTCTTGAATTTTTTATCGATTCAGTCTTTCTTTTCACTTCCTCTCTCCTTTTCTGCTCTGTCCTAATATCCTTCCTACCATCCAATCCTTCAATGGCCCACTTCCTTTTCCGTATCTCCATAATCCACTTTTTCATCGAATCCCATCCAACGAGCGTCGTTTTTACCTCTCATATCCAACACTGCCTCATATATTTTGCTCCCCATTGAACACCCCACAAACTCTCGACGGTGCTCAAACTGCTTTACTCTTTCCTTAAAGTTGGAATTTTCGAGGTCGTCAGCGATATGCTTCTAAGTATAACTTACATTCGTTCAAAAATTTACTTGTGAAATTATATATGTATAGGAGGATGCTGGTGTACGTAGCAGCATCGTATGACTTTAACTTATCCTACCCAATTGCCTATTGGAGGTGCCTTAAAGGTGCAAAATCTCCTATTTTTGAATGCAGACTTCTATGATGGTTCCGCTGATATCTATATTTCATCGGCTTCCCAAGCTGTCTGAAAATGACAGCATCCTAGATCTTAGAATGGTTTTTGATTGCTTGAACTTTAAACACAAAGTTATTTTCAGATCGTCATCGAATGTGGAAGGAATATCAGCGAATGAAGAGCTCAACACACTTTTTGGGTAGATTTTGGTAAATAAAGTGTTTGTAAATTTTAACTATAGTAATCCTTGTTTTAAATAATGGAAGACATTTGCAGAGAGAGAGAGAGAGAGCGTAGCATCACATGACACTGTTCGCATCTTACTAATCGCCGCATTTTATTTTGTCTCAATATTTGCGTGTGCTCTGTAATCTATTTATGGTGGGTCATGAGAAGCAAGTAGCTGGTTGTGAAAAAGGGAGAAAGTGTTGACTATTTGTTTTACACAAATATGTACGCCACATAAGATTTAAGTCATATAAATAGATTTTGAGAGAATTTTATTTTTTTTTAAATTATACACTGTGTAATGTTAAAACCTATTACAAAAGTGACAGCTTTTTAATGCAAAGGAAAGAATTTTCAATTACATTTTATCCAAGGGATATTTTAAATTATTGCTTTCAAGATGCCAGTTCAAGTAAATTTTAATACTATAAACCTTATTTCCCTTTACCTAGCCTCCTGGTGAATATGATGCCACTAGGGGGAAATAGAATTTGTCGAAAAAATATTCTCGATGCCTAGAATATGAATTCTTGAAATCCAATTTAAAGGAAGCTTGCTGCGTAGATTTTTCATTATTCCAAACGTTACAGAATGCTTTATGTGTAAGAAGGATTATATGGGAAGTGAACTGTTTGATGCATTCTGAAGTCCCAATGTACTCTCCCTTTCAGTTTCACAGGGATAAATGAGGTTTTTTTTACGTCAGCGCTATAGGTATCACTACCATGAGAAGTTATTCTTTAAAGGGGATGGAGATTAAAAATTTTATTGAAAATTCCTTTACTCTGATAATCGTTCGAGCGCACACGAGGAAGCGTTATCTAAGCTAATGTAATTGAAGCTGACCAAACATCAGTTAATTACCCTGCCAAAGGGATTCATGTGACAAAGCAAATATTGACCCCGTTATTAAGCTGTATTTATCATTAAAACTACCATGATAAAGTAAAACAATGAATATTAAAAAAATCTTACTGTTTTTCAATGGACATTAATAAATTTCAGACTGTTTTCCACACTGCGAAGTTTAGATAAAGTGTTATGTATGGTCAACAGTGACGCTTGTTAGAAAAATGGTACGAATAATTCGATGAAAGTTTGGTCGCAATGTCTGTGTGCCGAATTAGGATTATGAACAACTTGGTGGTTTTTATAAATTAGCTGTTTCCATAAAACAACTTCATGAAGAGAGTAAGAAAGTTGAGGTTACACCAATGAAAATCACCAGGACGTCCAGCTAGATTTTTCCGATCCCCTAAACTTCTAGTTCGGTAACGGGACAGAAAGGAGCTGCTGGAATCCCCGTAAATCATAAAAATAAATGTTTAACGTTAATACGGAGCGTTGAATTAATTGCATATTAAACACTCATACAATTATGTGCCAGGGGTAAGCAGCATGAAAATAAATATCACTCTTTTTCACACTTAGGATCATCAGTTTAAAGTTTCAATCTGAGGTCAACATCATGGCAAACGGCTTACGTCAAAGTCAAGATTTTTCCTCGATAATGAATTCCCCATTATGGCTTATAAAACGTTAATGGAGATTCAATAATTCACAGGTGGTTAATGTGCCTATCAGTAGAGAAAATGACTTCAACGATCATTGCAGATTCACAGATATCTTGGATTTGATCAAGCACTTAATGGAAGGCGGAATGAAGGAATATCTTAAATATCATTGATATTTAATAAGAAAAGTGATGGAGATATTTAAAACCCTTGAAAACATTATGTCATATTTACATAATAAAACTATCATAGTTCCATGTTTTAGACGATACCCGTGATGAATTAACAAACTAAAATATGTCTAGGATGCAGAGAGTCAATTATGAGACATAAGTCACCAGTATAGCTACTACTATGTATAATGGGGAAATTAAAGGAAATATTACTAAACCATGTCGACATGTACGCTTAGCAGATTAAAATCAAGCGTGGGGAGCACAATATTGTCACAGAAAATCAGTGTAACCAGTGAAAATCTTAAAGTCACGTACCAAACCACTTAATATGTTATTCAGGTTTATAAGAAGGTAATTTAAATTGGAAAATTTCTCGAAATGGAATAGAAACAAACGACTTATATCAGTGAAACTGTTTCATTTTTCAATGGACTCTCCCTGTACTTTAAAGCACTTGGTCCAGCGACGTTCCAATGTCTTGATCCCACCTCGAACACTACATTCCTTCAGATCTGCAAAATACCCGTTTACTTCGGCTGTTAGTTCTTTGTTTGAAGAGAATCTCCTTCAACCAAGCATAATTTTAAGCTTGGGGAAGAGATGGAAATGTGATGGAGGCAAATCAGGCGAATAAGGCGAGTGTGGCAACAATTTGTATCTTAGTGCGTGTAATTTTGCCATGATAACGACACTTGCATGAGTGTGTCCATTGTCTTAATGAAAGATGACTTTCTTCCTTGCCGAACCTGACCTTTTTTTGTGTATCATTAGCTAAAGTTGGTCCAGGAGGTTAGCGTAGTATTTTGCAGTAATTATCGGACTAGTGGGAAGACAATCTATCAGTAGAATCCCTTTTTAATTTCAGAAAACTGAAGCCATCACTGTCCTATGCTTTCTTTGATGGTGGTGAATCAACATATTTCCACTGCTTTGGTGTTTTGTCTCTGGGGCATAGTAGTGGACCCAATTTTCATCTGTGGTCACAAACCGGAGCAGAAAATCTTGTTGGTTAATCTTAAAATGGGCAAAATTTTGTTCGTAAATTTCCATTTCTGAAGCGCTCGTGATCCTGCATCAAGAGTCGTGGCACCCATATAGCAATATATCCAATTCCACTCTTAAAATGTGATATAGCCATTCAAATGACATCCCTATTGCTTCAGAAATTTCTCGCACTTTCAGTCGGTAATCTTCCATGACCATTTATACTTTTTCTATTTTTTTGCAATCATTTCTGGGGTAGTGGCACATATGTGCCAGCCACTAAGTGGATCATCATCTAAGCTGTCCAGACCAATTTAAACTCGGTTGTTCACTTAGCAACAATTAAATATGAAAGAACTGAGTCTCCAGAATGTTCTTAAAGTCGACATGAATTTTCCTGGCTTTCATACCTTTCTTTACGATGCACTTAATCACTGTTCTAGCCTCAATTTTTTCTATCCTCACTAATCACTAGACGGGAACAACAACAGAGGAGCATCCACACCACAGACCTCTTCCCAGAGCACTGACGCGTAACGTGTTTACTCATAAAGGATTACCTATTACTACCCAGAAAATTTGTTGCGCTAGTGCTGACATCAGGAGGTGATTTGGAGAACCTTTCTAACCACCCTCGTATTATTAAGTGAATAGTTAAAGAAACACGAACGTAAACAGATTTTAAATAAACATTTGAAAACAACAATGATCATACCTCTTTCCATTATTTTTCTAACTCTTATCTCATACCCATTTACGAAAAATTTAATAAAAATCCACTGAAATCCCCGAAAAATCCGGTGTTATTCTATTGTCTATCAGTACTGTGCACGTCTAATTGATTGATTAAGTAACAATCTCACTTATATTTGAGGAACATCGTACGCATTGATCGAAATGGGAACTTTCCCTTTTGTTTTCCCACGTTTAAAAACTTCGGTTATTTATCATTACCACTGACGCTTACACTATCTGGTTATTACGTTAAGTGAATGAGTGCGTATGAGAAAGGTGGAATTAAGAATTCTCCTCTTCTTTTACTAACTGTTGACGGCGGATTACATCCAGGAAATTTGCCTAACGCCAGATGCTGCTTGTGAAAGATCAGAAAGGTACATTTAGCGTGACACAATCTTAAACAAATTAGTTCAAATATTTGACCATATTAAATATTTAACTGAGGATAATTTTTGCGCTGCTAGTAGTTTTGTCCGTTTGGGCAATGAAAATCTATCGCTATGAGCCTTCAAGCTCTAAGTACGTTATTCAGTAAAAAAATTATAATTTCTCGTCATTATATGTATTCTTTCGTAAATTGCGTGTTCCTGCTAATTTAAAATTTCCATAGCTACGCCAAACGGAATACTTTTTGATCAGCGTTGTAGCATCAACACAGATAAAAATTCTATCACAATCTATCTATTGAGCTAGAATGAGGATGAATGAATATCTACAGAATTTTTTGATTTCATACCACGTTACAGTTCAAGGACTGATTGCGACGAATGAAAATGACGAATGACATATTCATTCATAGTATACTCAGGGGATCTCCAGCGGAAAATGTTTGCAAAGGGTTGTGGGATACAGGAGAAATGCATATCTGGCAATAATAGTCTGTCTGGAATGTAAATGATGTAGAGAGAGAGAGAGGAATTATCACTCACCAATTGCTAATTAAGATAATTAAATCCATCCCACCGTGATGCTAAATCTCAACAAACTCCTCATGCCTGAGTAGTCAGCTTCGGTGGTGTCAATAATTGCATCTTTGATAACGTCATTACATTGGTGGCCTCGCACGGTCTTTCAATATACCCCCAGGGGCTAAAGGGGTGAGCGGAGGAAGAGACTTAGTGCCTTTTTGCCTCTCTCCCCTTCATTTCTCCGCACCCTCTTCCCTTCTTCTTCTCCCATACTAACTGAATTCGTACCATCGTCCCCTTCCGTGAGTTACTGGTGTGTTGACGTTGGAGAAGGGGCGATAAAGAGCAACGAAACGGAGGGGACGGTGCGGATGGGAAGTGACTGCGGAAGGACGATGCTCGTCGTCTACAACCGACGGCAGACACACATGTTTTAAAGGGCTCACCCTTTTGCACATGGACTTGGGCACACGTTGCGTTTCGCTACGCACACATGTAGGAAAAGGATCATTTTTCAATCCTTCTCCACATTCCCGAGGGATGCATTCAGCTTTCGCTTTTACTCCTCATTCCCTTCTCTTACGTCTCCTCTCTCTCTTTTCCGGTCCTTTTTTTCATCCCTCTTTGGTAGGTTTTTAACCCTCTTCCACTCTCTTTCTCTTCCCTTTCTGTATGTGTCCGCCTTCTCTTCCCTCACGCAAACCATTCACGCCCATCCATTCCTAAGCTCGACTCAAGTCTCCTCCCAAGTTCGCTTCTTCCCCTCCGACCTCCATTCATTCAGGCCATTTTCCACCTCAATTTTTCCCAACCGCCTCTTTTATCACCACCGCCAGACCTTGTGCCAAACCTTGGCGAAGAGGCCTAAACTCTCTTTCTTTCTGCTCATCCCACCCACGTTTTCATGGCCACTCCCACCTCACAAAAGATTCCTTATATTTCTATGTCTTGTAAGCTTAAGTCGAGATGAAAATAATGTCCTGCTTTTTTTCATGTATTTTTTTCCTCTCCCCCCCATTCCCACAGTGTCATTGTGCTACACGGAAGCAGAAAATTACAACATTCCACTTAGGGGGAAAAAACTGCGGGCGTGGAGCGTTTTCAAAACTTATTTGCGGTGGGAAAAGGGATTTATAGACGGAGACGTTAAGAAATATTGGAACCTTTGGTGTCGTGGATGTAGGAACTGACGGAGAATTATTATCTTAAGGAAGTTGTGATGAAAATTTTGAATATGATTATCCGCATTCAAGAGTTCCACGCACGAGATGTAAGGGGCAATATAGAAGTCATCCGCTGTCTTTATTATTCTTGAAACCCGTTTCTTTTATTCAAGTTTGCCTGCTGAATTTTATATTACATTCTTTCCGTCAAAACCTAGTCCATTCGGGGATATATGCCCTGCTTATATGGAAATGTCCCATTGTTCCCAGTTCAGCCGAAGAGATTGGCCTAGTGAAGTTCCCATTATTTCATTGTATGTTAGTTCGAAATAATCCATGAGTCCTACACACTTTCTATTATTAGATAAAGTTTTGTCATTTTCATAGATTAACATTCCTAGGGTAGGTTTATAGCAGTCCCCCAAGAATGCTTCCTCCACATCTTTTTACTAACTCCTATTGTCTTGTGTTATCTTTTATCACTTGCTTTTAACTATTTTCTGTGGCGTTCCTCTTTAGTTTTTCTCCATAATTCTTTCATTAAGATCTTCAGTAGACGAGTGTGGCACAGAATATGCCCGATTAGAAGTAATTCTTTTCTTCCCAGCAGCTTTCGAGGACTTTTCTCCAAAATCTTCGAAAAACAGGTTTCCTAGTTTCTGAGGGTGACCATTTCACTTTCGTCATTCTTCAGAATCATAAATGTCAAATACTACCGAATAAATTTTCTATTTTATGGTTCTGCCCATTTCTGTCGGTCGTGGAAAAAAAGAAAGCTATTTAAAATTTTTTCTAGCCATTTATTAACTAACTGTCAATACAACTGCTACAAGATGCGGTTGTATTTCTTATCGCTAGCCTTCGGCGTAGCTGTTTTGACCATTTTATTCCTCTTGCTTCTGCCATCGATGTTGATCCTTCCACCAATATAAGTCAACTGTTCGACGTTGCCCAAATGTGTTGAGCCATGGCTTAATTGGACAATTATCATTTTTCTGATGCTAAAAATCGTTGTATTTTCTTTGCATTTACTGCTTTATAGCTCGTATTGTTTTTAACTCAAGGTAAGTTATTTTCTTCAAACACATCCTAATAATTTATTATTCATCATTCGGTGTCCTCATTTTGTTTCAATATTCTTCTGTAGGGCCGCTTTAACTTCTGTTCTTTTCTTTCTCTCTCTCATCCAATTCTTGCATCCGTGGAAAAAGAAACCACACAGATATATTTTGTAAGTTTTTCCAGGGCCTAGGCTAGTGTTATATGTTATTCAGGTTTTTTGTCAGATAAAACATCTTCACTTAAAATATTCTGCTTCCTATTTCATTCTTGCTGGAGTACAGGTACCTTAGATCAAATAACATATTTAAATGTAAGTAGAAAAAGAGGTAGAACATGTTCTGAGGCATAGCAACGTTCTAGAAAATATAAAAGAAGGAAAAGCCCTTGGACGAAAAGGAAGTGGAAGACCAAGCAATAAATTCTTGGATGATATTTATAGCATTATGGGAGTAAAACAAACCAAGAATGGAAAACAACAGCAATATAAACAGTTACATGGCTGCAAAAATAAGTTTCTTCCTCCATTGAATGAAGAACACAATGTATATATCCACTGTTTTTCAGAAGAAGAACAGAGGATACCTACATTTTGTTCTTTATTTAATGAACATGAACTTCCACAAAGTTGAGCCTGGAACAATTGAAGTTTCTTCCTTTTGAAGATAATAATGTTGAATGAAAGGGGTAGATAGTAAATGTATACATTAATTTTTGAGTCCATATATTTATGTATAGTTAAAGGCAATGAAGAAGTTGAAACATACTTTATATCGACCTCTATTTTTATTATCATGTTTTTCAAAAGGAGATGAACAAATTTTACCGCTAATGAGAGGACATAAAACGGGGGTAATAACCACTTTTGTTATATTTAACGTCATTATTAACAAAATAAGAATATTATTATCAGTGTCTCTTTCAGTAATGAGATACGCAGGTAAATATTTGGGAAATTAGGATTGGATAAGGCGTCATGACAGTCCTCTTATAAATCATCTAATTTTGATGGCACTTGAATTCTTCTGGCACTTAATCTTTTTAGTACCTAATCGCGCACAAGCACCAAATTAGAAAAATGTTGAACATCAATAAAATTTTTGCTTGGAAATTTACGAACGTCTAAAGAAAGAATATCCGAGCTCCCCCGTTTCAAAAACCACTAAGGTATAACCGATTCTTTATCCTTATACTTGACTCTTATCTAGCTTAATGACTGTAATTGATTCATTTTAAGAAAATTAACGATCAAAGCCACATAGGTCGATGCCAGTCAAAGGAGCTAAATTGGTTATATACTTGTGAAAAATTCTTTGAGGGCACAAGGTGACGTTTTTTTTATTATGAGTTGTCGAAGACCAAAATGAAAATTCTTGAGCTTGGGTGAGCTTCATGCGTCTGTGTTTGTCAGTCGTTTTTGAGGGCTACGACATCCTTAGGAATGCCATACGACAGTCATCAACCGGAAGGTTGGTTTTATTGGAGAACGCAGAACTCATCTCATACCGAGACCTAATACATTTGAACATAACGTACACGGGCATAAGGGGTTAGTCCCTTCTCCCTTGGCTGCCTGCAATAGCTTAGGAAGTCATAAGTATATAATATATATAATTGAGTTGTGAGGCATGATTTAAAATAAACTAGTGTGAGTGATAAAAATAAGTATAAATTTGCAATGCGCTTGCAACTTAACGTCAGAAAAACTGCAAATCATTATCTGGTGATGACACTGAATTTCGAAACCCGGGTCTAGTCTAAGGAATTACAAAATTATATTTTTTTATCATAAATTTGAACATATTGTGCATCGATGGGTAGTTTCATCTGAATAGTTTTTTGTTTTCATTAATTTTTTTCGGAGAAATAAAGTAATTTAGCCCGTGAACGGTATTATTTTCGTTATTAATTCGTTAATTTACATAATTTTCCTCATAAATGTACTATCAACTAGCACTGACGAAAATTAAACAGCGTTTGAACTCAGTCATTCAGGCCCTTGATTGGTATTGTATTTATTTGTATTGTTGTAAATTGTATGTTATTAATTACGCGTAATTTTACGAATGCAATTGTTTAAAAACTCAGCATCGCAATTTTCTCAACCAATTTGTTTTTTTTTCTTCCTGATTGAAATGGTCATAATTGTAGCATTTTTTCTAAAATTGAGTGAAAATAAAACTGGATTGCCTGTATTTTCAGTATAATCAGTTTCAATTTAGCATTCATTTGGCTTAGGACTTAATAACTCGCGCATTATTTCGAATAAGTTTAATAGTATCGAAAAGATTTTGGATTCTTGGATTTTAGAGTGAGTTCCTTGGGAAAAATGTTGGTCCTAACGTCAATTTTGGCATCAGGGTCTGTCAATTTTTGTGCTCTTACTTTCATATTCTTCCAGTATTCTGCTGTCCTAGTGTCTTCAGAGCTACAGGGTTCGTCCGGAAAATAAGTGTACTGAGCTCAGGAAAAAAATGCATTACAATTTTACATTTATTAAGCTAATATTCCTCAAAATAGGACCCTTGTGAGTCGATACACTTGTTCCAGCGGCGTTCCCATTCCTGGAACGCTCCCGTGAAGGCATCATCGGGAACCTCTCGAAGACACGTCGGCACGGCCTCTTTGACGGTGTCCAAAGTCCCGTATCGCGTTCCTTTCAAACTCCTCTTTATCTTCGGGAACAGAAAGAAGTCCGGTGGTGCCAAGTCCGGGCTGTAGGGCGGGTGCGGCAGCGTTGCCACGCCGTGCTTGGCCAAGAAGTCCGACACGACAAGCGCGGTGTGAGACGGCGCATTGCCGTGATGCAGCCGTCAGATGTTTTTGATTGCTGGCCGGACGCGGGCGACTCGTTTTCGAAGCCTGTCGAGCACTTGGGCGTAAAATGCAGCATTTACAGTTTGTCGTTCAGGTACAAATTCGTAGTGGACGATTCCCTTTTGGCAAAAAAGACTTATTTGTCAAGACACTTATTTTCCGGACGAACCCTGTACCTGGCATTTTTGGGGAAATCAATAAATTAAAGTAACTCCATATGTTTTTACATATTCATTGTATAATTGGGAAATTCATAATTGGTAAACAAATAGTCATATCAGGAGGGACTAGAGTATTGCCTTTCTTTAGTCGAGTTTTAGAAAGAAATCCAAATAATGTAGCAATGTTTAAAATATGGAGAAGTTTAGTTAAGACAAATTTAAAGAGATTCGTGTTACTTTAAAAAAAAATTATACAATTTCAAAATCATGTCAATATTTTTTATTTGAACGGTGGATCATGCATCGTTATGTCGTGAAGTACCTTGTATTCGGCGGAATCTCAATTATCTGAGGATAGTATAATTTATAAACGTCTCAAAAAGTTGTAATTATCGATCGGATTATGAGAACAGACCGATAAAAATAGTATACGTAGCAGTATAAACTTTAAAGTCTCCTCAATCCAATATATTACACTCATACCCATTATGCTATACTCATTCAAATGAATATAGATATAAGGGAGAGATATACGAAGACATATAAAAGACGAACGCAGGAATGTTGGGGAAGGCGGAATTCAGCGGATCACAAACGCAAAACAGTTTATTTGACCGGGACTTTTGCTTGACCGTAAGGTATGTGTGTGTTCCTAAACTCTTTACCTAAAATCTATATACATGTGAATGAGGATGTGTCCGCCATTTTTCGGGTTTTCGTGTTTGAATATATATATATATATATATATATATATATATATATATATATATATATATATATATGTGTGTATATATATGTATATATATATGTATATATATATATATACATAGATGATTTCTTCGAAGTAACAAGGAAGTGTTGAATAAAAAACTTAGACAGTAACACACAGCACGAGAACACATAAAAAGAACACTCACAATAATATCTTGATAATTTCGACGGACTCGAGCTCCGTCTTCTTCGGAAGATATATATATATATATATATATATATATATATATATATATATATATATATATATTTCAAGAAACTGCGGGAGATGCCGCAACAGTAACTTTTAACGGAGTCATCCGCTAACATGCATTTCATTGCAACAATTTGTATATATATATACATATATATATACTCGTATATATTTTTATATAGTATATACCATCAATCATATCAATCACTTCCATGTATTTTCCAGCTGATGAAGTTGACTGTGACCACTAAAAATTCGAAGAAAAGTGAGTACTGTTTTTCACATGTTTGTTTGTGTGATGTACTACTTTGTACACGTATTCCCTGGAATTTCGTAACACATTAAATAAATAGCTGTTACGCGTACTTGACATAAGCCACAAATGAATCCGTTTTAAATGAGTTTGGAATGCGTAGTCATTTGTCATCTAAAATGATAGCGTGGTCGAAATGGGGTTGATAATTTAATAACGCATTATTCTTTAATCAATAGTGTCTCTTTGTGTTTTGTACAAGTTATAAAGTTCCACAAAGTGACGCTTGAGTAGATCAAATGTATTCGTGATTCAATGTCAACGTTCCCCGTAGCTTTATTCGAGCGATTTTTGATGCAGTTTCAAAATTTTTATTCAGTGTTCCATAGCTGGCAATGTGAAACCGCAACGTATACTCCAGTGGAGAAATGTCATTATTCCATTGGACTGCGCGTACTTCAGTTCTCTCTCTTTCTCTCTTTTTTTGCGGACCTTTTCTCACTCGCTTGAGCGATTTGTTCGGCCGGTTTCTTTCGTAAATTGCAGCGAGGCGTGTTTTTTTTTATACGGTTGCCCGAACTCAGCCGGCACTCCACTCTTCACTCTCTTGAATCTCTTACTCCTCCTTTTACCGTGGAGTCCACCTGATCGATTGCCCGACGACCCACCGACCCTTTGCGGTCCACGTCCCTCCACGCCCTTCCTGGCTCTTTTCCCCTAACACCCGACAGTTCCTTCTCGGAATCATCGACTTCATCATTGCAGAGCATTAGGATTTCAACATCGGCCAGTCCCTTACCTAACTAAAACTGTTAAATGTTCTTCAACTTATCGACCAACAACTTTTGGGATAGTTCCTTTTTAACTGCGGTTCTATCCGGCGAATCATTTTGGCGTTCTCTGAATAAAAATGCAACTTTTATTGTAAAAACTTCCTAAATGGTCCCTGGAAAAAAATCTTTTAACTTAACCAGGTTCCAATCGTTTATTTTTATTTCAAAAATTGAAACTATTATCCTTATGATTTCATGGTGTAAATATTCGAAAAGTAACAGGGGGAGCCGGCGGCTATTCAAGCAAATGGAAGCGAGTCAGACGAATAATTCTGTGTGCCGGTATGTGTAGTTACCAATATGAACTACTCCATAGCTCAAAAAACTAAATTTTAATAACAAAAATGTAAAACCGGCATTATTGATGCAAGAGTTCAATTAATTATAGGTTGAAAAGTAGAGCCGATTATCTAGCTCATTTTTAAACTATAACTTAAAACCACAGGTTGCAACTCGAACGTTTTAAGAACTAAGTGAAGAAATATGCTGAGATAATTTAAATAAAAAAATTTCATCAAGATCGAACTTTATTTCGATTATTCTATCTACTATCAACAAAAATAACTTGAAAGAGATGCATTAACAATAACAATAAATGGCAAATTACTCATGTCGATTATTTAACTATCAATTAAGTTTTGAAGCTGCATATAAGAAAAACAATTTTCAGCAAAAGTGAATAACTTCAAGTAAAAGGTAAAGGTGCAATTAAATATAGATAATAATTATACAGTAATTGAATTACCTATAATCGATTAGTGCCATTCCATGAATGTGGAATTTATTATCTAAAATTTAATTTTTCAACTACCCGCAACATAAAAACGCCATCAAAGATTTACTGACAATTTGATAGAACATATAGGTCCGTGGTTCAAATCCCGGATAAGGAAATATATTTACTTTCGTGATCTGCTCAAAAACCGCCTTCCCCACATGTCCTGTGTTCGCCTTTTATGTGTTTTCCTATCCCCGTTCCTTATACCTATTTCTGTTTGAATGAATATTTGTGCGCCGTATGGCGGGATTTTCAAGTTTGAATATGTGTTTGGCCAATGTGGCTCGTCTCTTCTTCTGGCTATGCGTGCCATGAAACACCTATCCTTTATAATATCGTATGAATGCTTTTCTACTATCCTTTCCCCTGCTTGTGTCCCGTCTATTTCTCCTTTGGTGGGTGAAACAGCTCCATAACGCCATCTCTCGGGCAACATCTATCGGAGCACTTTGGCGCTTTATAAGATCGCAGATCTCAAGGTACATCAAGTTTCATTATTAGCTCAACTGGTAGAGCATCCGCCCGGAAAGTGGAAGGTCCGTGGTTCAAATCCCGGACAGGGAAATATTTTTACTTTCGTGATCTGCTCAAAAACCGCTTTCCCCACATGTCCTGTGTTCGCCTTTTTGTGTTTTCCTATCCCCGTTCCTTATACCTATTTCTGTTTGAATGAATATTTGTGCGCCGTATGGCGGGATTTTCAAGTTTGAATATATATATATATATATTATTTATATATATATATTCAAACTTATTTCAAATATATATATATTATATATATATATATATATATATATATATATATATATATATATATATATATATATTCAAACGCAATAAGAACGCAACCTATATATATATATATAGGTTGCGTTCCGAAAGTAATGCATTAAATTTCCCGCACCTCTCCAATTGGATGAAGTGGGATCAAACCACTTGGAGTAGGTGGGGAGACGGTAAACTTTGTCGAAGCACCAATTTCAGTGTTCTTAAAGCTGTGAAAGCGGAGGACGTCAGTTATTGTAAACGTCTGCGCGCCGACTGTGTCACGAAAATAATGGAATCGACGATCGAGCAACGTTACGCGATAACTACGTTTTATGCTAAACTGAAAGAATCTCTTGAGGAGACTAATAAAAAGACTGATTCGTGAGCCTTACGGGGATTTTGCCCTGTACTACTCACGAGTTTTGAGGTTGATAAAAGCATTTAACGAGGACCGGGAAGAGTTTCGCGACGGTCAAACTTTTAGGTGGCCATCAACCAGCAAAACCGACGACACTGTGGCTCGTGTTCGACAATTGTTGAACTCTGACCGTCGATTGAGTATCAAGATGGTTGGCAATGAGCTGAACTTATCGTCTACTGATATGTTTCGCATCGTTACTGAAGATATAGCGATGAGGAAAATGTCCTCCAAGCCCGTGCCCATGGTGTTTGCCACATCGCGCTACGATTCCAAGAGTTCCTGGCCGAATACCAGATGCCAACTCTGCCACACCCCTCCCATAGTCCTGACGTCGCCCCAACGGATTTATTTTTATTCCCTCGGATTAAGGAAGCCCGCTTTTCCTCCATAGAAGAGATCCAATCAGCCGTGACGAAGACCTTGTGAGAGGTCCCCGAAGACGCCTTCCAGGGAGCTTGGCAGAGTTGCTGGAAAAAAATGTGTAGAGGCCCAAGGACAGTACTTTGAAGAATTTTAAGTGTTTGCGCATCTTTTCAATAAATTACTTTAAAAAAATAATTGCATTTCTTTCGGAACGCACTCTGTATACATGTGAATGAATATTTGTTCGCCGTATGGCGGGATTTCGTGTTTGAATATAAATATATATATATATATATATATATATATATATATATATATATATATATATATATATATATATATATATATATATATATATATATATATCCATAAAAAAAACACAGTAATCAACCCGAAGGTCGGTTTAGTAGGTGATGGTATAGCTCACCCATGTACCAAACCCGACGGCGTGTGAATATTCACACATTCACACATCAGGGTAGGAGGCCCAGTTCCTTTCCCTGTGCCGGTTATGATTTCCCAGGAAGATATTGTACCCAAAAAACCAACTAGCTTGGGTGGAGCTGCAGGTGCGCAAAGTGCCTTGCCCGGGAATCGATCCAGGGACCCTCCGATCAGTAGTCCAACGCTCTACCCACTAGACCACCGCGTTAAATATATATATATATATAAATATTTTTTATTTGTGTGTATACATATATATATATATATATTTATAGCATATTTCAGAATAAATTTATCCTACATTTTAAGTCATCTTAAATCATCTCGGTATGAGTAAATTCATAAACGGCAGATTGCCACTTTTATGGTAAGAATAAACAATTTTTTATACTACTCTATCTCTAACCACTTATAATCAATTGCTTTTCTTCCCCTTGAAAATTCGTTCTGAGTTTTTGCTAATAATTCTCCACGTTTACATTCTCATTTGACAGTTATGAGCGTCAGTTTTCTCAATTTTCCAATTCATTCATGAAAATAAACCTTGAAATACCTTTGCAGAAAATTGTCCAAAAACATATCGGCTAAATTATCAGATTAAATTTAAGCTTATAAGGCTTTAACATTTTTTAGGAGGATAGGAATCGCTGTGGCGCATTGAGATGGGGTAGAATGGGAAATGGATGGAGATGGGTGGACAATCTAGGTAAACCTCTTCAACTCCAGGACCCTAGATAAAATTTCAAGAAACTGCGGGAGATGCCGCAACAGTAACTTTTAACGGAGTCATCCGCTAACATGCATTTAATTGCAAAAATCCCGGTCAAGACCAATGATTTTTACACTTTGAAATTGTTCCAGGACCTTACTTTTCGTGTCCGCTAGATAGTCTAACGGTCATGTTTCGTGTTCATAACCGAAAAGGAAGATGGAGTACGCAGCGACGGTAAATTTATCGATGATCTCTCGTCAGAGAGAAAAGTTTTGCTGAATAGAATGATTTTATTTTTTCTTATTTTACCTGAACGGGGATTTATGTGACCTTAACTGGTCTTTAGGTCCTTAATGTTTAAAGGGTACAAACAGAAAACACCCCTCTTGTATCCTTTGACGTTCAAAATAATTTGGTGTGGATCCCACAAATTCAGAATAATCGCTTTTTTCCATCTGCATTCCTTTGCGTCAACAGTTTTTGATTTTAATCTGCTATGAGAACCAAATTGCCAGAGACGTTCTCGGCATGAGACGATATGAGGTTTTCTATATAGATACAAAGTGACACACAAAAAATGCGGCAAGTTTTGAGAGGATTTAAATTGAATATATATAAGTTCTCATGTATATATACACACACATATGAGTGAGTGAGACGCACACACACACATATATATGCGGAGAAATCATTTTTGAATGAAAATCTCATATTTGTGCGGGAATAAGTTTTTGATTTCCCTTCCATTTCGTGAGTGAGCCATGCTGTAGGCTCTTTGTGAGGCAGTTCATTTGGATTTCTGTGAAACGGTATTCGGGAAAGCCAGGGTGTTGTAGGGAAGGATCTTAAATGACGTACTAACTTAAACATATTGTAATTTTTGCAATGGCTCTTGAAACAAGGATTTAATTTCCTGAGATACACCGATTCATTCTTTCCTGAATTCTCGTGGATGGTTGACGTGCTTAGAGATCACTCCATCCCACTTTCACTCCCTAACAATAATCGCTGACGCAATGCTGCCCAACCCAAGGTCAACCATAATGGACAAAAGGGCGATCATTCCTATGACCTCGCCGAGTTGAAGTCAATGTTGGAAACAATAAATAAATAAATGGCGATTTTCCAAGAAGAACTTGAAACTGTAAAAAAAGGACAGCTCTGAAGAAAATAATGTGAAAATTACATCGCTCGAAGAAATATTCATCATATTCCGAAATTCAATCAACGGAGACCTACAGCATCTTTTTGAAAGGTTGAAGGATATTAAAGAGAACGTCTCCAAGTTTGATCACCACCTCGAACAGTACTCGAGAAGAAATTTTCTTCTTCTGCATGGGATCAAAGAAGAGAAAAGTGAAAAGTCAAAGAAAAGTGAAAAAAGTGAAAAGCTTGCGTATCGTCGCAGATTTATTTGTTACTAAATTAAAGGTAAGCGTAAATCCCACGTACTTTGATCAAGGCCACAAAATAAGTCCATTCAATGAATCGAACAAACATCCTCGCCCCATCATAGTCAAGTTTATTTCATTTCAAGACAGAGATCAAGTATGGAGGGCGAAAGGAAGCCTAAAAGCGAGCAGACTTGACATAACGGAGTCACTCACAGCTACCAGGAAGTGTCTACTACTTGCATCCAAAGATCTCCCAAAGAATGCATGGACCCAAGATGGGAAGATACCTATTTCAAATTCTCGATTTCTCAAATATCTCTACGATATCTCAAATGCTCTACGATTTTTGTCTCGAATGAAGGACATGACAGTTTCTGGCTAAACTTTGCCGAATTCCTTCATGACGATGCGATTGCGGAACGCAATGCGTTTGGATTATGCGCAGAATCGAAACCCTGGTCGTGTGAAAAATTAAATCTTTGTGTGGAAGTGGAAAGTTTCTTTTTCTACCCTAATTGGATGAAGGAGATTTGCAACAGGCGAGTATTGATTATAATTCCCACAATATTTTATCAAGGAGCGGACACCGCTAACCCAATGGGCGAATTGAATTCATTGCATACTACGAGTATTTTTGCCCTATTGCTTAGAGATAGCATTGAATAATTTAACACATTGATTTGTCACCTGCCAGTGCTCTCTTTAAAATCGCAAAAACATCACTTCCTCATAGTACCTTACCGCGCTGCACTTTAACTTATTTGCTTTTGCTTTTGCTACTCGAAATTCCTGCCTTCCGTGCTTTGTGACCCTAACTTCCGGTCTCCCACTATCCGGCAATTGCTCAATTCAAAAAGGTGTTTATTTTTTCCAGATAGTTGTACAAAATATAACAAATATGTAACAGATAATAAAGGAACATAAATGTACAGCTAACACGGAAGCCCTGTTCTAGGCACATGCCTCTTCAGGGTCTAGGACGCTTTTTAATGGCAATTGCTCTTGATCGGTCTTCTTTTATTCTCTGCTCGTGATCTCCCTACTCCTGCATCTCTAACATTCTATATTCTGTGCTCCTGTTGCTCCTGGATTCATCTCACCTGTTCCTGATCTACATTGTGAACTCATTTAGTGAAAAGTGATTTAGTGTCTGTGCCCAATGCTTTTCCCATAGTTGTATTTAATAGTTCCTCCCTTTTAAATAGTGTCCCAATTTGTTTAATCACCCTGCAGTGCTGTGCATAAAAATAATTGAGTAAAAAGTGATTTAGTATTAGTGCCTAGTGCTCATCTCATGTATCACTAATAATGCCTTCCTTTTCAATAGAGTTCACAGGATTTTATTTATTTTTTCCTTAAATTGTTTATTCTTACGGTAGTGCAGTGATTAGCTGGGCTAGATGGGTGCTCAGCATCCCATCTACACTGATTAATAGTGACTCCCAGCAAACACTGCTTAGTGCTTAATGAACGATCTCGTAGACTACCTAAGCTCTTACAGTGTATCGTTATTAACTTACCAATGGTTTTAATCACGTCAATATTGGGATCTGGCCAAGTAATATTTTAATTCTTTCCTGTTATGCTTCTGCTTAATTGAACTTTGATAGCTTAGAATATATCATACTTAGGCTGTTGATTTCAAGAAACTGCGGGAGATGCCGCAACAGTAACTATTAACGGAGTCATCCGCTATGTGTGTATTATGATGCAACAATTTCAGAGAGTAAAAATCATTCTTTACTCTCTGAAATTGTTGCATTATATCATACTTATTTGGGAAGGCGCAGAGCTAACGAATAACAAAAATTTTTTAAATGATATTGGTGTGAGTAAGGCCATTAAGCATTCCTCGTCATATATTCATTTGGAAGAAATCAACTCTTGTGATCTCAAATCGTATTTCGAAACAATGCAATTAGAGTGTAGCTTGAAAAATGGTTTTACCACAAAGCTATTCGATAAAAATAAGCATTTTTTTACGGCATTTTAAAATTTATTCTTTGAATTCTCAATATATATCCAATGCCTTTGAAATATGTTGCAAATAGGGGAGAAAGCGATAATTGGCGCCAATAGGTGATTATAACTAACTATTGGAGTGTAAATCTTCAATCTTACATGACGTCTAAATCTATTCATGCTGTTTTTCAGCGTATTATTTTTTCAGAGGTAAATATTACGGGGAATCAGCTTTGCAAACCATTTCGTCTACGCCCCCTTGTCAACTCATTTCTACTTTTCTCTCACTCCTTTCTTCTCTCTGCCTCACGCCCTCGAATCATGAAAGCGGGAGAGGATCTTTCGCGTCCGCAGCTCTCATGAAGAAGATTCGCATGTCTCAGTGCGCGGACAATGTTGCATAGGAATATGGAGTGGATGTCCTAACACCTCTTGAAATCCCAATCCCCAACTCTCTCCCGCTCAGGTGAAGTGAGCTCCGTATCCAGGCTCTTGGACCATTCGGCTGAAGGCATGGGATGTATGACGCGGGGCAGAAGGGAGGGGGGAGAAAGGCTTTCGAGTATCTCCGGAGCGGAAGAATGGGTTACGTCGAGGGTTAAAAGAGGAGCTTTCCCTACTTCGCCTCCCCTTCCTCAGTCCCTCACCCTCCATTTCCTCTGATGTCTCTCGTATACTTATTATCTCTCTCGTAGGACGTTTTATTGCTTCGTCTCCCCCCCCATAAAGGCCTCCAGCAGTCACTAACCCGCCTACTCTCTCCCCGTCCTCACCCGGAAATTCTCCCACTCGTCCGCCTCGGGCCCTCCCAACTACCTAAAGTTTAACTTTTATTGCTTTCAAAGGGTTCATCGCCTCCGGTGTTCACACCTACTTTTACATCGCAAGTGATTTTCAACGTTGGTTTTGCGAAGGAATAGGGGAAGAGCCGGTAATATAAAGTTAGTTCGCGGCCACCAATCTTCTTTCCTCGTATCTAGCGGAATAGTCCCGTAGTTTTCCCCATTGTCGAAACGTTCATGGCTGATCCCTGTTAAAATAGCTGCTGCTCTTCCTGTTTGAATATCATTTGATTTCTTCTCTGACGTACCCTTGGAATCTTTGGTTAAAATAAGCATGTAATCTTTCGGGGCTTCAGGAACAGTTTACTTCTGAGGACGAGGGTATCTATGATTGGCCGATTGCACGTCATGTGTTCATGGTAGCAGTAGTAATTTTGGGGGATACGACCGACAGCTGAGGTCATCTGCGACATTAGGGATGGATGGGAATGGAGGTAGGGTGGAGAGAAACCCGGCGTCGGCATTAGTTTACTCTTAACGAAAGGCGCCAAGGGGTCCACGGATTAACGTCCTACCTGACGGTCGGCGTACTCACTCAGTCACGTCTGCTTTAGACCTCAAGTCGGGAGCAGGATGCTTCTGAAAAATCTGTTGTCTCCCGGATTCAAAGTACAGCCCTCTGGGTGGAAAGCCAATACACTAACCACCTCTCCATCCCGATCCACTAATATACATAATTGTTTTTTTATTTGCCGTGTGGACCTTTGTTTTTACGTCAATTAATTTTTATATTCCCTACAAACGGATACAGTATAAACCTATTCCGTCGATGCTACTGAAAACCAGCTTCGAGTGCATTATATAAAACCAATAATGCATAGAAAACACAAACGAACTATCTCAAGAATCATTCCACAATATCCAATTTGGGCATTCAGATTGATTCATATGAACACTTGTATGTAATCGCTGTCATTTCACGTACATCTCTATTGACACCAACAACTATTAGAGTCCGGGAGGTAATATTTTTCAAACGCAAAGTCAAATTGAAATTGTATTTTGCATCATGCTGTACATGCATAGTCCACAAACCTCTTTCCATTAGTCCTTTGGAATTCATTATCACCGATGTATCCATAAAAATATTGTTTGGATTTCATTATCATCATGGCCTTAAAAAATGTGACAGAAATAATTGAATCAAAGATTGTTTGTTTTATTTACTGTGCATACAAGTTGTTGAGCAAGGAAGTAAGTAGTCTGAGAAAATTTTTCCAAGCTTTCCGTAATATAAGGAATTACTCATGTCATAGTTTTGCGTATACCCTGCGCTTGTTTATGTTTTTCGATGATCTAATAAGTACCAAAAGGTACCCTTACATGCATGGTTATGAATAATATTGCAGTGGTGTACCTGAAAATGTAATTAATGTGGTTTTACCTTATAAATTGACAGCTGCATCTTCAATCTTTATCGCAAAAAGTTATCCTTATCCTCACATTATTTTGTCGAGTGAATCTGCAATTGGGTAGATTAGGACGCTTCTGGGAACAATATTAAAGTAAACTCTTAGCCTCCGCATCCCGAACTAACATAATTATTACTCACCGGAGTGCATGGGATCGCAGCTGTTTGCTGTGCTTAAGTTCCTCCAGCTCTATCCCTTGGAATGACATAAACACCTCCTGAACGTCGGGATGAGTCTCAAACAACCTGTAAGGAAAAAAAGAAATCATGACAACGATACGAATTTTTGCATCAGCCGCGTAAAACAAAGGAGAGAAAATTCAGCGCCAAGGATTTTTCAATGGAAATTAAACTGAAAGAGATGCATATGGGTGAATGAGATATTTTTAATTGCTTCTATTGCCGCTGTTGAGGTTTTGGAAAAGCTTATTTTTGCCGCCAGTATCATGTATTTGTAATGATTTCTTTGGGCCTGTGCAAAAAAAGTTGAGTACCATTCTAAGCACAAGTGTTACTCATTTAATGGCACTTCTCTTCACCTTTAATCTATCAGGTTTTCATCAAGAGAGATGGGATAGGATAGAAAAATTTTAGTGAATGACTGCATCAGGAAACTTTGCATATTTTTACAATCCATTTATTCCAGAGTGCCGGTTATGACGCATAGTAACATCATCAAACACCTGATGTTGTCAAATATGTCTCAAAACTGATAATGACAAAACAAATTAATTGCATAAATAAACATTAACTCATTCAGCGAGCATACATTTTCAGAATGGCGAGCCTGATACCATTGAATTCAATCGCAATGAGTACCCGAAATTGAGGAAATGCGTGAGACGAAATCCTTAGAAATGTATATTACTAATTAATTTATTGGTGCGTTCGTTCATGTATGTACAAAAATCTTCTGTAGAATGTTTATTGAAACATCGATTTATGTCTACAAGGATAAAAATCCCACTATTAATTAAACCAGATCGTATATTTAGAAAAATAAGTCCAAAATTAGCAATAAATGCCAGGACTGTACCTTCGGCTATATACCTACATTTATGTGGTAAGTATTTCTACCCACTCCATTGTATTCTCGAAAATGACCAACGATCATTTATCACTCATCCACGGAAATGTTGTCTCATTATCATGGCAAGCATGAAGCTAATATTGATTTTCATTTCCATTTTGAAGGAAATACGTGTCGTGTGAGCTACAGCAAACATGTACTCTCGCAAAATAAATGCCGTTACGAATCTAAAATAGAGCGTCGTGGTCACAAACACACGGTTACGCGACGTGTTTTCTAGATAATTAACGGTTGTTAAATTTTTATTTTTTTAAGTTGAGACCGAGTTGGCCTTAAAATACTGAAGTAGTCCCTGCAATGAGGCTTTACATTAGTTAGCGGCTGTATTAATTAAGAGTATGAATTCCTGATAGCGATGAAGGTGTGACACTCACATGTAATAATGAATATATTACGATTAAGAAAAATTTTTGTGTGTATCATGCTATAGTTTTTGAATAAAAACCTTGAAAATAAATAATAAATTGGCTATAAATCGAAGTATTTCTTCACTTTCGAACATCCGCTGAGTACTTTTTCCGTATTTTGCAAAATAGTGCCGCCCCGTTTCTTAAGCCAAAGCACAAAATAGGGGAGAGGGGAGGAGCTGAAAAAAATTTACCGACCCGATGTTACGCCAGAATTCTTGAATAAACACAGCAGACACCATTAACATGAGTTCCTTTCACACCAACGCAAGTGGATTCGAGTAGTCGACTGTAGTTGACGACATCGATTCTTCCAAAGTAACCACATAAAGCCCCCGGGAAAAGTAAACCTTGGGGAGGAAAGAAATGGATGGGACATTGATGGATTAAAAATGACAATGCGTGAGCCAAAAGAGGATTATGAAAGCCAAACCAGTGTGATATAACTAACTTATTAAAACCCGTGATTTTTATGTTAAAAATTCTCCAGGCTTTCGGACTATAAATGCGTGTGTGTGTATACCATTTATATACTGTACATATATAGTATATAGATATATTTTCCATAAACGAGAATTTTTTCATTTCGCGGGCTTGGAGAGTCCGATTGTTAAACTTTTTTTTATTATGTTGGTATACATGAAGTATTATAAAACTTTCAGCTGTTTTCATTGTGGACTTTGTCTGTGACAGCCACTAAGGTTTGACGTGTTTTATGAACTCGGCGATATTCGTTTGTTAAAAGAAATGGATCCAAGAATTTGTAACAAATTTTCCGTAAAAAATGAAATAAAGTGTAGAAAAGTGTGTGAAATGTTAACAAAGGCCTATGGTGAATCTGCTATGAGTAAATAAAGAGTTTACGAGTGGTATAAGCGTTTCCAAGAAGGCCCCGAAGACCTTGAAAATGATGAACGCCCAAGTACACCCCAGCACATCAACAATCGATGATGAAAACGTGGAAAAAGTGAAAGAAATGGTTATAAACGATCGCCGAATCACAATTAGAGAGGTCGCTGATGATGTTGGCATATCGATTGGATCATTTGGTCATGAAATTTTTCCCAATCTTATGGGTATGAAACGCGTGGCAGAAAAATTCGTTCCAAAATTGTTGAATTTTGAACAAAAACAGCGGCGAATGGAAGTTGCTCAGGAGTCACTAAATGAAGTAAACGACGATGCAGAATTACTGAAACGTCTTATAACAGGTGACGAAACATGGGTTTATGGATATGACGTTGAAACTAAGGTTTAATCGTTCCAGTGGAGGCATTCTGGCTCGCCAAGACCGAAAAGTGTATGTGAGTAAATTTATTTAAGATCCTTTCTCTTTTACGTTTTTTTTTTATCTGCTGTCTTATTGTTTGTTATCTCTAATGCATTTTAGAAATTCTTCATTTTATTATAGCACATCCAATTCCCCTGATGTTTCATTTCTCAATATGTTTGCGTTATACTTTTCAATATATTCACTTCTCTTTTTGTTTTTTTTTTTTGCATTTGATATTTCATTATCTGTGCATGCGATAAAGTTCTTCCTTTTTTCTCTCTTACAATTATCAAGTCGAATTTCTGCTCTTAATCCTTTCCGTACTTACCATTTCCAGTTCGTCGACATCTCTCGTTTAAATCTTTCCTCATTAACGCTTTCACAGTCAATTAGAAATTTAATGACTAATTCTTGGTATTGCTAACTTTTCCTTTCACTTAAATCATTTTATTTCTCCTCCTACCGTTTTCGATCCACTTGAATTTTCTAGAATCTAAATATGGTGTCGGGAAATTGTTTGAGTTTTTTGTCATTCATAAAGTTTCATCTAAATTGAAATATACATCTAAACTCTATTAATTAAAAAAAACATTTCTCGGCGTAAAGTGATTAATGAGAGGACTTGTTTAAAAGTTAATTAATAATTTTAATAGGAAATAATTATTTTTTTAAATAATTTAAAAGTTAATAATAAACACTTAAAAATAGGGGCTTGCTGTAGAGTAGTAGGTTGGGTTGTGTTTTGTTAGGAGGGACGAGATATTTATTTGGTAGCTATGTTAATCCGAAACATATCTTAAACGGTAGATTACCAAATTGGTGGACAAATTTTTAAATTATTACATTCGACAATCTAATAAAGCTATATCTAAATTCTAAAGTTTTATAATCACGATATTAACCATTCAAGTTAATATCCTATACCTACTTGCTGTACATCCATTTCTCCCGGATAATTAAGATTATTATGGGAAGTAATTGTTTCATGGAAGGTTGGTTAAGCCTTATTTTTTTCATCACTCCTTCCATTTTCGATCACATCTCTTCTACCTTTCATTATTTTATGTCATTCATTCAAAGTACTCACTACACTTCATCAATTAAATTATCGATTTCTTCCTTTCTAATGCATTTTGTCGACATTTCCCGTGGATTTTAGAGGAGCTCATCGTAACTTCTTGCATATCTAAGGAAAAAAATAATATAGTTTGAATTCGTTTGATCTATAGTTACTTCTGTTTTTCCCAATTTTCTCTTTAACGACTTCTGAACTCTCTTCTTCTCTGCCGTAAACATCGCTCCATTAATCCAAGCATTATTTTCATATCTGTTCACAAAATATCAGTAATTCCTTCCCTCACTTCTTGCTCCAGATTTTTTAGCTTTCTTATAGTCAATATCGTTATAAAATTGCATGCACTTGAACTAATACATATGATCTTCTTCTGTTATTTTTTCTCTCATTGAAAATGCGAATATTGTAGGTTTTTTGGGATAACGAGCATAGAGTTTTTGCTCTCCGGCTGCATACCTCGTGGTATGAGTCCCATAATTACTCGAAGTCATTTTATTTTAGCATAATATAGTTATGGAAAATATATGAGGTGATTTTGGGTTTTTTATCGATAGAATAATTTTTAAGTTTCATACCGCAATATGAACAGGCACTCCACGAGCGTTAAACGTGTAAAACCGCACCTCATATAAGGAAACCTTTCTTTTGGCTCATACCCTTACATTAAATTGGCAAGAGTGACCTCACCCGCCGCTAGAGTATCTTTGACGAACCTGAAGGGCCAACGGAAGGAGAACGTTCTTCCAACACACACAGGTTGCATTAAACCTACGAGGAGGATGAATTGGTATCAGCAAAACAAACATAATTTTCATGCACCGAAGCATTTTATTACACTTGATGTAATATTATATTTATATAGATCTCCACCAATATGTGCTAACGTGACAGTATTTATATTTAAATTTTCCTACATTTCATCCACCAGAACGTGTAATCCGTTAGATTTTGCCTTTTAGCTTGGTGTTTTTTAACATAACATTAGTTGTTAATTTTGGCTGTCAATAAATAATATTTTTGATAATAAATGTAGAAAAGAATATAGCCAAATTTAATAATATCATATTAATGTTCAATTTGTGATTTATAACGAAAAATAGTAAACTTCAAATGGTTAAAAAAAAATTATCAATTGTAAGCTGATTACCTTGGAGACGCAAATTATCTACGCTAATGAGAGAACTGCAACTTAGAGGAACTGCTTTCCATCATGGATTTCAATGTCATGACTAAATTATCGGAATAGCTACCAGATTTTTAGTTTGTTGTCAATATCTAAAGCGGAAAGTCAATTCTCGTTGTAATATTATATATATATATATATATATATATATATATATATATATATATATATATATATATATATACACATTCAAACACGAAATACCGCCATACGGCGAATAAATATTCATTCACATTGAAATAGATATAAGGAAAATGGTAAAGGAACACACATAAAGGACGAACACAAGAGAGGTGGTGATGGCGGATGTGAGCAGATCACGAATTTAAAAATATTTTCCTCGACCGGGACTTGAACACCGGATCTCTCCACTTGCCGGGCGGATGCTCTAACCACCTGAGCTATCGGGAAAAGGTACCTTTACACTGAAATCTGCGATCTTGAATATCTAAAATATTTTTCTAAATATTTAAATCTAAAATATTTTTACATTCGTGATCTGCTCACATCCGCCATCCCCACCTCTCTTGTGTTCGTCCTTTATGTGTGTTCCTTTACCATTTTCCTTATATCTATTTCAATGTGACTGAATATATACTATACTAGTATACCTAAAAATGCATCAAATTATTATTATTATAGTATATCATCTCAAGGTATAGCGGAAATCACGAATTTATTTCACGACGTTAGAGTAACCTTGTACCCTACAGGCATCATATTGCAATCGGTGACCGATGGCTTTTTAGTTGTGTTTGATACTGTTATTACGTAGATTTTCAACTCTAACTTCCTCAAATATTCGATTATCAAGACGTGAAAATCCTAAACCGTTGACTTTAAAGGGTACTGGAAATTTGGATTTAAAATTACTCTCTAACAACATCTCATAATATGTTGAGTCTTAGGTGAAGTCCTAGGTGAACATTTACTCGTAAAATGATATATTTGAGGAGTGAAGTTTTAAGTATTCGATTCCTTTCCACGATTTAATGTTTCATTTTCACCACCTCAAAATCACTACATACTTTTTTAGAAACGATGTGTCAATTATGATAATAATTGTTGCTTAAGCGTGCGTTTATGGTATGAGAGTGTGTGCGTGTGTAAATAATTGAATAAAAAAGGCGAAAAATGTTTTTTTTAATTCAGTTCCTTAACCCTATATTTGCCCTTTTATGCCGAGAAATCCATCTTGGGAAAGAACGTTAAGCAGTTATGAAATTTCCTGAATGCGCTAAAAGAGAAAGGTACTTTATCAGCTGCCGCATCTCGTGACAAGGCACAAAAGCGAACCGGGTGAAAAGAATCCTGCCGTGGGGAGAGACCGCTGTAAACAATAAACGCCTAACCCTGAAGTCTTTCAGACCCTTGTCAAGAGGAGGTAAGCTTGAGGAGAGATAGAGACTGAAGTGAAGTTTGGGAGAAAGGGGTAAAGGGTACCAAAATGGCCTCTCCCTTTAAATCTTTTTCGATCTCTAAACGGTTTAAGAACGCTTATTCCGATCCATTGCAGGCTTTTAAGTTTCAATTAAGCCCTCTTAAGACATTCTCTTGGGGATCGCATTCGATTCCTCGCATGGATCGTTCTTCATCTGTTTTTTCTTCCTTTTCTTGATGGAGAGAACTCGCAGAAAACTGTCTTTTACCAAAGTCCAGTAACTGCGTACGAACATATGGTAATAACATCAGGCGACTTACCTTCTGACTATTCGTAATTTGCGGAATTGAGTTCGCGAAATCGGTCGTCATATTGAGGATCCTTTGTATTCTCTGAACAAAAAAAATATATGATTTCCCCTCCACGCTGCATTCTCTATTTTATCGTTAATCACCCTCATGTTCTCAAATTGCAATCAATTGGTGAGACCTTTGGTGCATCCAAATATAATATCTTTCCAGTTCATAATTGGAAGATTTGACGATGGACATTTTAGCTGTTAATTTTGAAAAAATAACCTATTTCAGCTTCAAATGATGATTTGCTGCATATCTTTCTATTTCTGCTCATAGTGAAATACATCGAAGAAATGAGATACGCCATCTTTATCCTAATATTTCACCGGGTAAAATATTTACCTTAAATTAAAATGTTACCTGCGTCCTACTTTCCTCATTCAATTTTCTTTGAAATTGCGGAAAATGACGGAAATATAAACAGTCAACTTTTCACTGCAATTATTAATAACATTAATGAGTATACTTATCTTAGTGCCGATGTTTAATGCAGTATTGTACATGCAGAAAAGTTTTAAATGAAATTCTGTGCATACAGAATATTAATGAAAATAAATGGTAATATCTCCTCACTCGTATCTCATATATCTGGCGTTAAATTCGATTCGTAATGAGGTACATTTACAAACTCCCTTCTGATGGGCATGAAAGCGCTCCCGTTTTTTTTGTCTCCCTATCTCTGGAAAAAAAGAGGTCTCTTGTGTTTCCTGCCCTCTTCTCCACGTCCAACTCCACTTAAATTTTCGACGTCCTCCACTCCTCTCCAACCCCTTGCATCTTTTATGACGCTGTATCCGGGGGGAGAGAGGGACGCACTCCGGGTGTAATCTGAATCCCCCCCTTGAAAATCTCCCTCCCAAAAGGAGATAGCGGATACGGAAGGATTCGAAAAAAGATTTGACAATAGGCGAAGTGAACAATAATCTGGCGGAGGTCTCGCCTCCTGGCAGCCATTGGCCTCATCCTTTCCATCCTAGTTGCGGAGTGTCAGGCCATCGCAAGCATCGCGCGGAGATTGGAGAATATGTCTCGGGCGCCACGGTTCACGCCTAAATAAAAAGACCAGCGCCATCATTCAATCGATCAAGGGGCTGAAAAGGGGCTGGGAATTCCATATTCTGTCTCTTTGATCGGAGCGAGTGACTGCAAACCCGATGCGAAATTCGTGTATCGCGTCACTTCCGTGCGCTCAATCATTTCGGCTCGTCTCTCATCCTGGGAGTTATGCAACATAATTGGAGTAGCTGGTTGCATGCACACACGGGGCAATCTGACAACGGAGTGAGAGTGAGGGACGGGGCTAGGAGGCAAAGTGGGTAGGTGGGTGATGGTAAAATCGCAATGCATCATGGGTGACGCTTCCGGACAGAGCACTCAGAGCTGAATAGGCTCCATTTACGGTCAGTCTTCCAGTTCCACCCAAGTGAATCCTTATGTTTTTGTGCCATAGAAATAATAAATGTTGACTATTATCTCTACGTATTTGTTTAATAGATTTCTAGAAGGCGTTTGATAAGGTTAATTGGGTAGCATTAATGAATATATCATAGAGGATAGGAGTAGACCGGAGGAATAAGGGGATAAGAGGAATAATCCGTTATCTGCACATGTGTCAAACTGTTATGGTGCGTGTAGCGGGTGTGGGGAGTCGGGTTGGGCAGAGTTAGGAAAAGGAGTAGCAAAAGGGTGTACGTTATTATCCGTTATTTTCAACTTATGTGCAGAGAAATTGGTATAAATGGCATGGGAGGAATTGGAGCTAAGAATGAAAATCCAGTGAATTTACTTGGGTAGTCAGTCAAACGGGTTACAGTCATTGATACGTATATTGGAAAATCAGTGTAATGCGAGCCATATACATAAAGTTAAAGTCGTTTTCTTATATTTAAATTTTGGCTATTCAAAACAAAGTTTTACTCCTGCATCGTCATCTACTGATTCATTGAGAAGCTATAGCAGCATTTGTTTTGTTTCAGAAGTCGTTTGCTTGTCCGTGCATGCAAACAACAATGTACGCGACAATTGTTGATCCCGCCAGCTGTGAAGTGCGTTCTGTCATACGATTCTTGTATGCAAAAGGATCGTCGGCTGCTGAAATTCATCGGGAATTATGCCTAGTTTATAAACCTATAGTTATGAGTGAAGGAAAGGTTAGACAATGGTGCTGTGATTTTAAAAATGGACGAACAAATGTCCATGACGAAGAGCGAAGTGATAGGCCCAGTATTCTGACCGATGAAATTGTTTCGCAAGTGGTGCAAAAACTGTGATGTGATCGTCGATTGACGATTAATGGCCTGGCTAACAATTTCCTCAACTTGGACGCACTACTGTCTACAATATTGTCACGGAAAACCTCGGATACCACACATTGTGTGCAAGGTGGGTGCCGAAAATGTTCACCGACCACCACAAAGAGCAAAGAATCTCCAAGGGACGAGAGTTTTTGGGCCGTTACCAACAAGATGGAGATGATGAGACCTTGCACCTAGCGACTACTTCCTCTTCTTGCAATTGAAACAGTGGCTCGGTAGACAACGTTTCGAAACCAAAGAGGAACTCAAGAACGGGGGTGTTGATTGGTTCAACTCTCAGGCGGCGAGCTTCTATGCACAGGGGTTAAAGAAGCTGGTGCAGCGGTACGAAAAATGCTTAGGACTGAACGGCGATTAGGTAGAGAAGTGAATTATGATGGTAACTAACTAAAAGTGCCAATAAAATGTGTTTCATATGAGTATATTTTTTTGTGAACAAAAAGCTTTTACTTTATGAGCATGCCTCGTAGCAATGGGATGAGAATAGAATGAGCAAATAAGCAGATAGGAAAAACGAGGATTATGAGGTTTTCGGGAAAGAAAAAACTAAGTTTCATTAAAATAAGTGCACAAAAACTAGAGCAGATAAAACAATTTGCGTGTATGGAAAGTATCTTCGACGAAGATGGTCAAAGTAGTACGAAGAATTGTATTAGGCAAAGAGGCCTTCAGCAGGAGAGAATTGGGGATAAGGAAAACGTTAAGAAAGGAGGTTGAGAAAAAATTAGTGAATTCTGTGGCTTGGATCGTGGTTTTCGCGGCTCGGAAACGTGGTCATGAAGCAAGGTAGAAGGAGATGTGGGTGCGGATAAGGATGGAAAAGGTAAAATGGACAGTTTTTGCAAATGCAACGAAGGAATGCTAAGTATGTTGGGGGAGAAAAGAGGCCTATTTGGAGAAATCCAAAGAAGGCAGGAAAGATGATTAGGCAAGCAAAGCAGGAGGAGGTGGAGGAGTGGAATGTGGAAATGAAGGAGAATATATGCGGAAACAAAAACAAATTTAGTGCAGTTTTTGTGGCAAGGTTTGAATTGTTAGACAAAGCTACGAAACGTAGAAATTTATAGTCTGTGTCCATACAAAACCTTCCTTGAACGGTAGTATACCAACTTATGGTTATAAATTATCGTTTTAGAAAAAGGTTCGAGGTCTTCCGTTAGTTGGATTCCCTATCTCTTTATTGATCATCTCTCATGCTACGGAGTCTCATAAAATTAATGATTACACAGGCCAACAGTGTTTTTGGTGCCGGAGCTTTTAATGTTGATTTAAAGAACAATTGGGGTGCTGAATCCAATTATGACACTAGTTTTTTCCTATCAGCTATAGTTTTCAAGATATAGATATTTTGTTACTTACGTAAAAAAATCTTCTACATGATGATATCGGAATATTATATTAATAACACAGGCCAACAGTGGTTTTGGTGCCGGAGCTTTTAATGCTGATTTCAAGAATAATTGGGGTGCTGAATCCAATTATGACACTAGTTTTTTCCTATCAGCTATAGTTTTCAAGATATAGATATGTTGTTACTTACGTAAAAAAATCTTCTACATGATGATATGGGAATATTATATTAATAATTATCTCATTGGCCTACAATATAGAAATATACATAAAACTTATTGACAGTTTATTGAAAATAAAAGGAACACCGCAGAGTGGTAAAATTAGTATACTTATAGATTTATTTAACTTTGAAAATTATTTTCCGGAATATATCAAATATTAAAACAACTAATCGTAAGATGTGCCATATCTAAAAAAGTAGAGCTGTTAAATAAAAACGGATTTCATATTTGGACTCAGCTCTACAAATATAGTTAAAATCATCACAAAGATTCCCGGCACCAAAAAAAAAATTTTTGTAAGCCTGTGTTATCTCTTTCATGGATAGCATTCCAATAAATCTTTTGTTTATCTCGACTCATATCATGTGCGCGTCCATTTCAGATAAGCTGGTTTTTCTCTATGGCTTATGTTATTATTCCCTCTCTCCCTCTTTATTGTCTTCTATCTTCATTTTGGATTATATCCCTTATCGATTTTAATAATGATCATCTCATTATATATTTATCTCTATAGTTTTTTATTGCTTCCGTTACCTCTCTGTCAACCTCCTTTTTGTCATCCCCATTTAGCTGAGTATTTTTATGTGTGCTCCATATATGCCGTGTTTAAAACTTTTGGCGGTGTCCTTACTCTGTTTAATCCGTTCATTTTCCCAGTGATAAATTTTTTAATAAAAAAGTACAGTAGTCAACGCGAGGATTGGTTTTGACACATATCAGTTGGCCGGAATGGAAAACGATTGCTATTACAATATTAATAATAATAAACATTTTCATAAAAAAACGATTCTAACCAATTCGAGGAATATTTTATAAAGTGTGATAGCCAAACTTATTGATATTTAATAATTTGTCATGTGAAGTTAACGTATTTAGTATCCTGGGAACCTGTTCCTTTCACTGTAACGCCTAATGTAACACACACAATTCTGGAATTTAGAAAGTTGCGTCCTAATTCTTAACTCAAAACCACGACGCATAGTAACGTGCGTAGCAATAAATAGAAACCAATTACCTTTTTTCCTGTAGCAGAAGGAAAAATAATTCAATCATTTGTTTAAAAGGGGTTTTAAATTTTAAGACAGCTCTGAGAATAAGGAACAGCTGTATGCCTAATGGTCGATTCAGATCTTTCATTCACATAGGATTTGATATAAAATGTATTTACGTATTTTTTATGAGTTTTATTTCAGGAGAAAAGGAAAAAATCAATGGTAAATTGCTATTTCCCGAAATGAAACGTCTTGCTTACAACGATCCTAGGATAATCCCTTTCACATTTATAGAGAGAAATCAGATTTTTTTCGGCCCTTTTTACCTTAAATAGACAAAGTTGTTGCTATCACGTATACAAAACGCTCTAGATGTTCTCTGGTCAATTAGATCATAGAGGGCTATTTATTTATTTATACATAAATAACTTATGGTTTGCGTAAAACGAAAATGGGATTCCATACAAACCTTTAAATGACGTTTTCTACTTTTTTATTTATGCGAAATGATGAGTTTTCAAGAATAAAAGAGGAGAATACATAATAGTTCTGAAACATTTTGTTAATTGGATCAATTGTGTGTTGTAGGGTATGTAAATGTTGGATGATTTAGGAACTAACGAGTTTGAAAAATTTGTGTGAATGGTTGGAAATTACTAGACTCTTAGAAATTTTCCAATATTGTACGATAACAATGTTTGTCAGGACAAGACTTATGCTTGGATGGCTTTGGAAATCGGCATTTATTAGTTGAAATTTACTACAGTACTAAATAATTAGTTATTGCATTTTCATTTTCATTTGAAAACGGTAAAAATTTCTTGAGATACTTTTCCCGAAGGTTTAGGTCGGGGTATTAGGTGATGGAGAGATGTTTTATGCGCGGTATGTGGTGCTATTTATTTGCACCAACGCGGTGATTTGAGTTTTTTTTTATTTTTTATTTAATTATTATTCTCTGGAAACTTAAAATGTACGACAGAGGATATTGTTTAACTCCCAATTATAAAGACGTGAGAATAAATCTCATATTAATTTTACTTCCGTCTCCCATAATTAATCTTATCAATTTGAGTTTCATAGTTATAGTGATATTAGAAGAGGATATCATTGCATTAAATCAATAGTGTAGAAATTAATTTAAATTGTGTCGGTTAAATTATAAATAATTCCATGCTACATTAATCAAATTTAGAAGTTAGAAAAATGAATATCGTGTCAAAAGTAATAGTATGTAAAAGCCAAAACTACAATATTATGTAATAGTTTGATGGAAGAAGAAAATAATATTCTAACAAAATGGCATGTTCTTGTCAATCCGCATGCGCCAATAATAACTCAATTCCAAAATGTTAGAAAAATTACATATTCAGCGACAATGCCCGTCTACATTACTGTTTTTGAAGAGCGAGATTGTTCTTCTTACTAATTGCGTCTTTTGAAAATCACGCTTCTCACACATTAGTTATAGTTACTAAAATATGCAAAAATGCAGACACTTACAGTAGCTATAAACAGCAGCTTCCTTTGAAGTAAAATAAATTTTAGTCATTATGATACAATAATTTCCTATAAGCCGCATATCACATCTGGATTTCGGTTGCAGCTCGTATACGATATGGATTCGGGCCATATTCAGAGAACCTAATTATGAGATATTCGAAGTTATCATTGCTTCAATTTACAATTTCCGAATCCCCAGTCCTGGTTGTGTAATAACATTTCTATACGTTGATTAAGTGTAATGCAGAGTTTAATCATGACCTATTGCTCACTTATTAAAATCCATACACTATTTACGACGAAATAAATATTAGCGCATCATTTCAATGTTTATTAACAATAAACCGGGGTGCATCTAGAATTTCAATCATGTATTCTGTGTAATCCTCCTGATCTAAGGGTAAGTTCAGTAAAATGAGATGATAACATTAATGCCTCATTTATATTGGGAAATATAAATATTTCCTTTATTTTAATCTCTTTGAGTATTCTCAGCAATGCAATAAATGCTTGAAATTTTAATTAACTGCGAAGTAATGTACATGTTTCATAGGAGCCTGATGTGAGTATTCGTAATTTATTGTTACACTATTGCGGTACTTGTAATAACCCAATATAATTGACTTGGTTTTTCTTATTACGACTTTTTTTATATTTCGTTGCGTTGGTTTATATGAACAGTTTTGGATTTCTGTTTAAAGAATGAAGAACATTAACACAGGTTGGATTATTACTCTTCATTTCTACCGAATTGATGGTAAGGCTTTATAGCCTAGTAGCTTCACTAAAGATATATTATGTTTTCGTTCACATTCAGTAATCTTTAATGGATGTAACATAATAAAATTGCATTTACATAAAGAAGAAGCTCTAATTCGCTTTAATGCCATTTTAAACAATTTTCATATGGCATATTGTTTAATCGTTGCTATCATTGAAGTCATGTATTAATGGAAGAACTGCGATGATAGCGATTACTTTCCCTCTGACATGTAATTAACAATTCGCTAAAATATAATTGTTTTAATCATTGAGAGAGATTCCTATAGGAAGAGTTTATGTCCCTTGTCAAAAGAATTTAGTCTGCAGAACAATATGGATTTCAGCTGACTTGTCGTAATGCGCTGTGCGCAATAACTAATATCTGATAGCGCTAAAGATACTGAATGGAAGCTATTATCCTGAGTTAATCACCGTGAATCACATCTCATTAGGTGATGTTCGTTCAGGCGCGAGAGAATAGAATTGGTAGGTATGTAAATGGAATCAACTGGCAATTGGAGTCTGTTCCATATAGATCAATTAACATCATCTACTAAGTAACCAACGCCTACTTATTAACATATGCTTTCCAAATTGTATCTGCGTCCATTTCATTGAAACAGGATTAATTCTTCTTAATCACTCATCACTCATAAAAAAATACAATTTCGTAATAAATTACCATATACGGTAAATGAATGACAACATCTAATAATAAATTTCGTAATACATTACACCATATATGGTGTAAACAATTACACCGTACACACAACAATTCAAAATATTACGTCCTTAATTCGTGACTTATCATAATGTGGTGAAATTATGAACATGCAGTAAGCTGAATATGAACCTGTGCTTTTGGGAAATTGAATTTCTTCCACGGAAAACAATATTAATGAATCCATATCATTCATTAAAGAGACTCTTGTAAAATCAGGACTTTTTAAAGGCGAAACGCAATCGGATTATCTGGTGGTATATTTGAGCTTCCCTTCCGCTTTAGTTTTGGTAAATGCCCAATATTTTTTGGGCAAAGCACTAAAACAGAAAGAGAAGAGGTACTTGTGTCGAGATGGCAACGAATTGTGGCCCACGCCCCCCCTACCTGTACGCCTTTCTGTGGGGTCCACGGGATTCAATTCAAAGGCTCATAGTCGAAGTTTCGCAGCAGAGGAGCACGAGGATGGGTCGGATAACTTGGCACGGTGAGCAACGGGTCCACGCCCACGCTGAGTTGAAGTGCGGGTAGGAGGGGAGAGAGGGACGCTCGTAGCGACCGTGGTCCTTGTAGTTTTTGCGTCGATTCCTTCGGGAGGAGATGAGGTGGATTGGAGAGAGGTATTCAGACCTCTCTCCATTCTCCTTTGGAAGAAAACTTCGATGTCTCTACCCCACGTTCGTTCCTCTCTTTCATTCTTTCGTCCCAAGAAACATTCGCTGCTTGGCCGTACTCTTCAGCTAAGAGGAACAATTTGCAGTGGCGAAATTTTCTTCCTTTCTCGCAAGATATTCGTTCGTGAGTTGCTCCAAGTCGTAGCGTGTTGTGCCCTTTGCAATGATCAGAGAATTTGGCTTAACGTAATTTAAGCGTAGAGTATTTTTCGTTCCATTAGATATAGATTAACATATTTACATATGAAATTAGTTCACGATAAGAGGTTAGAATTTCGTAATTTATAGTTCAAAGGCATTTTAAATGGCTGTAATTTATTTTTAAATCAGTTGTCGGTACCAGAGAAGCACATTCGATGAATTTCAACAAAATTCCTGATATAGAGGGATCTGGGTTCTAATCCCGGTCAAAGGGAATGACCTTTACACTCTAAAATTGTTACATTGGATACGTACTTTTAAATTTGTTGATCAAATGAAGCTTAGTTATTTCAGAGGTATTTTTTTATCCTGTACTTTGACGATTACGTTCTTTTCCTCAAATAACATATCGTCTTATTATAGTAAATGGCAGTACTTACAATATTTAGCTTTCGGATGATCCAGAGATGGATGAGGCTGAAGAGGTGAGGTGATACAATTGAAAACAGGCTTGAAGAGATCAGGCTACAGTTCTTTTTACAATGCTCGGGCTATCATTATCATAACTAACGCGTTGCTTGACTAACTACTCTAGCAGCTGACGTATACACTGCCACTTCACGCCAAGACACTCTGGTTAATTTCCAAGACATGTATGCGTTAAAGTGGGTCGCGGTGGTCCAGTGGGTAAAGCGTTGGACTACTGACCGGAGGGACCCGGGTTCGATTCCCGGGCAAGGCACTCTGGGCATCTGAAGCTCCACCCAAGCTAGTTGATTTTTCGGGTACCAGATTTTCCTGGGAAACCATAACCGGAACTTTCCACAGGGAAAGGAACTGGCCCCCTACCCTGATGTGTGAATATTCACACGCCGTCGGGCTTGGTACATGGGTGAGCTCTACCATCACCTACTAAACCGACCTTCGGGTTGATTACTGTGTTTAATGGTTTTGGTTTACGGTATGCGTTAACTGTAATGAATGAAGCCTATTTACATGACCGTTGTCAGCTAAACTGAAAATGAAAATTATGATCTGGATACAAATGACGACAACATTAAAAAATCAACCCTGTCAACGTCCAAAATATTGCGGTAAAACCTTAGGTAAAGCACTAGGAAGAACGTGAGGAGAGCAGAGCTCTCAAAGCGATCAAAATTATCAATTTTTATTTGTTTTATTTTTTTGCCATAGAAACGTACTAAACTCACGTCTTTAAGCATCATAACAATCTAATCCCTCAATTCCTTGGTTTTATTTGCCAGGTATAGACTAATAATGTGTGGGTCAAAACGCAAATTATTCTTGACTTTTTGACTTGAATTATTGACCACAGTGGTCCAGGGAATCGGCCCGGAAAATTATAGGGCCCGTGGTTCAAATCTCAGTTCAGAAATTTTTTTCTGCATGTTTATGGTTAAATCCTCTTCCTTCCAATTTCCCAATTATTCACGTGCTCGCCCTTTTACGTTTTACGTAACCGTTTCCATATGCTATTTTTATGTATGCAAATTAATATTTGTTCAAAGCTGCCTGTACCAACCATACTGAGATGGCAATACGGTCAGTCAACTGTTTGTCATGCCAGTAATTGATATTTGAAAATTAAAATTGATCAATTAATAAAAATATAATACACGATTTAAAAGTATAATTAGTTTATTTGCATTAGATTTCATTAATTAGATTGGAATTAGCACCAATTAATCGGAACAATAAAATGAATCAATTTAATAAGCAACAAAAAAAAGTAATTGAATGGGAGTTAATATTCATATTAATTTGACAACACACGTATTTATATCTAAGTAAACATTCTAGGTATTTACTCGTAAATTAGATGATGACGAGTCAAACCTTTTTTTAGATTTTTTATTAGAATTTATATTAAAATTGGAGGGAGTCTTTCAAAACCACTTATTATAAAGAAACCTTAAATGAAATATTAAGGCGAATAGTCGCTGAGTAAGTAATTGTAATTTATTCATTCACCATAAGCATAGAATTATGCATGGCTTTGTCAATACATGTTTTACACTTCATTTCAGTAAAAAAAACATTATGCAAAATCAAAACAATATGCAAAGTACAAATACATACAATTTACAACTTTTTGGAATTAACACATTTCAGTTATACATTTGAAATGGTATGCATTAGAAAATCATCTACACTATAAAATAATTTACATGAAAGTAGTTTTTTCACGGCACACTTGAATTTAAAGGAACTTTTGATATTTTTAATATAACCAGGCAATTTATTGTACATAAGTATTCCCTGATGATCTATCCCTTTAATCGTTTTATTTACTCTGTGCTGACTTACATGGAATGCTTTTTGGCTTCTCGTATTATGACTATGAAGGTCACAGTTTTTAATAAACATGTTCTGATTTTTGTTAATAAGAGACACTGTTTCAAGAATGTATAGACAAGGAAGAGGTAAGATTTCTAGTTTTTCAAAAATAGGTTTACTGGGAGCTCTATTATTAGAATTAGTTATTTTGCGAATAATCTTTTTTTGCATTTTAAATAATTTTGGAAGGAAGATAAAGGAGCCCCAAAAGGGAATACCATAATGGAGAAGTGACTGCACATAGCCAAAATATATAGTCCTCAATGCCTGAATGCAAATGATTTCCTTGAGTACACGGAATGCATAACAGATTTGTGCCAGTTTTTGAGATAAATTATTAATATGTTCCTCCCATGAAAGATTAGAGTCAATCCAAATACCTAAAAACTTTGTTACCTTTAGTTCTTTTTTGGGGCAACTGTTAATTATTGGATATAAATTTATTAACTTCTTCTTGAGATTGAAGTTTAAATAATGGGTTTTACTAACATTTAAAGATAGCTTATTGTCAGTGAGCCAGTTCATCAAATTATGTGTAGTTTCTGTCACCTCAGTACTTCTGTTACACTCCAACTACCAGATACAAATATTGCTGGTGAATCTCCCTTGATATCGATTAAGCGGTAAAACAACGCTTTAGAGATCCAAATAATAATGCGGTATTCAGGAATAATAAGCCAAATAAGCCGAAATTCCTTCTGGGCCATTGAGGATCGCCTACTTACAATCTGTTTAGCTTTGTGGCTTTAAATCCAAAATATACTAGTTACCTCCTGAACTCGAGGAATCATATAGTTTACCTTATTAGGAAAGATAAGCTATTAACCCTCATTATTTTTAAGGTGCCGTGGCTCTTGAACACCGGCTTGAATTCCTTGAAATTACGAGAGGAATTACGTATACTACGAATGCAAATGCCTTCTTAATTCCGTTCCTGAATTATGAAAATATTAAGAGGTAGAATTAAGGTTTAATTTCAAGAAACTGATTTCAGGTGGATTAAAATGAGCTCCGTCCCAAAGCTCAGTTCTCCTTACTTTTATGGAAACGGTTTTTTTCTTTCATTAAATTTCCAGATGTGCCTTGGAATTGATATGCACGTAACAGAGCGTGAATTCGGCTCTCCTCGGCGTCGGAAGGTATCCCAATTTCCCGTATGATTTCCATCGATGGGAGCGTGCACTGGTATACCCTGAAATAGTGTCGCAAGTCATTGTCGCAGTGGGTGTTTCGGAACACAATTCTCAGAAATAGGTCATGCAAATAATGCCAGCTCGAGGTAATTCCCCATTGGGTATACCTCCCGGGATCATAACAATAATATAGGCATTTAATGCAAAGCGCGCATCAACAGCACGTGGCCTGCAATGTTTATGGAATGGAGTTTCGACGCGTCGAATAATCAACCCCTCTGCACCCTGTTTCGGAAGGAACCCGTTCAGCTTATGACGCTTCCAGTGTTCAAATTCTCCCTCCCCCTCAAAATTCAACGCTCGTGCTTATTTCTGGAACAGTGCATAATTAATGGTTTCTGTCGTGTGCTTAACTGCTCTCTCACGCTCTCATAAAAAGAGTAATGATTATTTGTGGGCATAAACCTGTTTATCTCACTATTGTAACAAGTGCACTTTTGGCGTTAACCAATCAATGGTTCATAACTGGAATCAGTGAACGTTATGAACGTACTTCCAATGTCGTCATTTTAATGACATTTCAAGAATTGACTGCTAAGAGGTACTCAGTACCTGAGGTCAACAGGAAATCAAAATGCGTGCGAAGTTGGAAGTTCATTTCCTACCCCGATCTATTGGACAATGTCTATTTTATCTCTCCTTTATCTAATTGTTCCCTCTCCAATATTAACTATCCTCATTTCATAATTTCCTTCTTGCAATATAACTTTGTCCATCCTTAGCTGTACTTAAGCGGTGCATCCTTACCTTGAATGTTCTCATGAATAACAAGCTGATAATTTTTAAAATTTTCAAGTAGCTTAATACTCCCGGTAAAATATTTATCGACCTTACGTTCTCGTATTTAAAAATTTATTTAAAAAATAAAACAAAAGTCTTATTTTAACATATTAACAAAGCTATTATTTCTACCGTATAGTTAGTACAGTCAACATTTTTATAGAATGATACGTGTGTGAAGGAATAGAAGTATTTTTTTTAGCTGACTTCCTTCAGTAGGCACTCGTTCTATTCTGTCATTTCTTAAAGCAGATGAACCGTACTATAATGATTTTTAAAAACTACGTTAAGGTTTCCAAAATGCAGCTGATTCACCTTACTGACTATTTCCCTATTCCCTAATGGAAAAATATATTTCCGTTCTTTTATCCTAGTGATTATTCCATTTTGCTCATGCTAGTCGGCTTGATCTGGTGGTGCTCACAGAGATTTTAAATTTTGGGGAGAACTTCGGATCGGCCGCGACAATTGTGATTTGACCGTTACCTAATTATTTTTAAATTATTACCCGAGGGAAAACCAACGTAATGCCACATTTTGCCTGAGAATTATAGTCATAGCCATGTTAAAAATAATTATATATATATATATATTTTTTTTTTCACTTGTGCCTAAGCTGGCGAAGACTTAAATCTATGAAATTCTGACAATAGGTACAGTAGGCGAAACACAAAGGCAGCTAACCTAATATAACAACACTTAAACTATTGAGCTAATTGTTGTTTATAAACATTATTTTATTTTAAATTTGTTAGTAAAATATTCAACACTCTCATTTTCTTAAATTAAGATACCTCGTATTCTGAAATGAAAACTGAAATTTCATGCTACGATTTGTTATCAAATGTTGATTAATTATCGATATGCTGTTAAAAATGGTCTAAGAACATTGTACGTATCTTATTTATTGAAATCAGGACCAAGGAATCCGAAAGGACATTAGCGTGTTTTGAAGGTTTTTTTTATTTCACTAAAATTGATTCTATCATCTAAGGATCACAAATGTTCCTTATTGTGTATCTTAAAACATCGTACTCGTCATTTTTTTCATTTTGTGGCGATATATTTGGGATATTATGTGATCAATAGATCATAAATCCGAAATACATCAAGTTGTGCTCCTATTTGTCACCCCTTGAAAATTTCCCCGTTGCTGATCCCTCGTTCTCCGCCCTTCTCTACGCCATTGGCTCCGACATTATCCACGCAGTTACCCCTTTCACCCTATTCCCTTAGGTCTTTTGCTCTTTCTTCTTTTCCTTCATCCCACCTCTTCCGGCCATCTGCATATCGTTTGAGGTATCGGGAAACTCTCATCAAGAGGGGCGTCAACAGAAACGACAAGCTCCCCTCGTCCTTCCCAATGGTCGGCTTCCCTCACCTATCATGGTTACCTCCCTTATCTTCGTCTGTCCACCCACCAATCTCCCTCGCTCCCCTCTTCCCCCCTTGCAAAGTGTCCCCTATCGCTCCGAGAGTGCAGCGAGCGCTTTCATTTACTTTCGCTTCGATCGACCGAAAAGTTTCCGTCGTTGTTATGGGAAAGGCTTTCAACGGTCGCTCGCGATTTTATTTCCCTTCCTCACGGCAGCAATTACGTGGACCTCGCGTGTCGTCCTTTGATCTCCAGCTTCTCCCTCGCACATGTCTTGTTTCCAACCCGCCACAACGCATTCCGATGTTTCTTTACTCCGCCGTGTGCCCCGGAGTGGGTTTCCGCGGTTAGGTCTCCAAGAATGGTTAATTGCAAGTTTTCCGTATAGGTGTCGTAATTGTCACTCCGGTGAGAAGGAGCCAGGTTATAACTGTGAATGGAGGAAAATATATATTCCCTCAGGCCAGCCCGCATACATTTTTCTTTTTAATTTTTTGCCTTGCCGGGACCATGTAAATAGGGATGACCACAAAGAAGGGGCTCTCGTGTTTCCTCAGCGTCTAGCGAGTTTGTTTTCTAAGATGAGGAAAAGGGGAAATTAAATATTTAAAAATTTTCCGTCACCGTGACTGATACTGAAAATACGAAAAAACAGATTCAAAGATCGGAATATATGAGTAATTCAGAGATATTTTGCTGTTATTTATTTTATCCGTAGGGGAAGTGTTATCCGAGGGCGGTAACTGTAACTTCCGTTTCGGCCTAGCGTGGCGGTGAGTAGGGGTACAGCCACCATTTTGCTGTCTAAACGTCCGTACACTTAGTAAGCATTCTGTTGTGGTAGTGTTCAGACTGTGGTTTGTCTACTTTGCTCTTTAAGAACTGTTAAAATGAGCGCTACAATAGAAAACCCCGTGAATTTTAAGTACGATATACGATTAGGGAGCAATCATAAGGAGGAATAAGTCGATAGGATGTACGATGAGTTAGAGGATATAATCGCGCGTGTTCCTGCAGGGAAACATTTGATAGTGATGGGGGATTGGAATGCGACGTTAGGCGAAGGAAGAGAGGGTGGTGAGGTGGGGGACTATGGATTAGGCACGTGGAATGAACGCGGGGAGAAAGCAATTGAATTCTGCAGGAGACAGGGGTTACTCATCACCAACAAATGGTTTAGACACCACAAAAGGCGTAGGTATACATGGAAAATGCCAGGTGACTCAGAAAGGTATCAGTTAGATTATATTATGGTTAGGCACAGGTTTAGGAACAGTGTGATAAATTCGCACAGTTTCCCAGGAGCGGATGCGGACTCTGCCCACATCAAAATGAAGTACAAAGGGTTAGACAATAAATTGAGAAGGGCCACAAATAAAGCAAAAGAAGAATGGTGGAAAACGCAATGCGAGGATCTGGAAAATTTACAGAAGAAGGGTGAAATTGGTGCTCTATACAGCAAGGTTAAGTTATTACCGGGGAGTAAGAAGGCAAGAACTGTGCTAACAGTTAAAGATAAGTGGGGTAAGATAATAGTTGAACCAGGAAAAATCCAAGAGAGATGGAAGGAATATATAGAAACACTGTATGGTAAAGAACTTAGGCCGACAAGGTTAGACATAGAAAAGGAACATGACGTAGAAGAAGATAGCTTAGGTCCAGGCATAATCGACGATGAAATAGAAAGGGCATTAAAGGAGATGAAAGCAAATAAGGCCGGGGGGGTGGACAACATCCCTGTAGAACTGTTGAAATGTTTAGGAAAATGCGGGAAGAAGGCCCTATATGGACTGATTCGTAGTATCTATGAAGAAGGAATCTGGCCGGAAGATTTTGTGAGATCGGTGTTGGTTCCTATTTAAAAAAAAGGCAAAGTCTATATCATGTGAGGATTACAGAACAATAAGTTTGATATCCCACGCAGCTAAAGTTATTCTCAGGATCATCAACAAAAGGATAGAGAGTAAGGCAAATGATTACTTAGGGGATGATGAGTTTGGGTTTAGGAAGGGAAGAGGTGCGCGTGATGCCATTGCAGTAATGAGATCACTAATTGAGAGGAATATAGAATACAACCAGGACGTTTTTGCCTGTTTGTAGATTTCGAAAAAGCGTTTGATAGAGTGAATTGGGAAAAATTAATGCGTGTATTGCAGAAAATAGGAATGGATTGGAGGGACAGGAGACTGATCCGCAACCTGTACATGTCTCAGACTGCTCAGGTGCGAGTGGGGAACGGAGAGTCCGGATGGGCAGTGTTAGGAAGAGGGGTAAGGCAGGGTTGCCCATTGTCACCGGTGCTGTTCAACGTATATGTGGAGGAAATGATTAAAGAGGCATGGGAAGAACTGGAGGTAGGAATGAAAGTCGGAGGGGAATTCGTAAAATCGGTTAGGTTTGCTGATGACCAAGCATTAGTTGCTCAGTCAGCCAAGGGGTTGCAAGCATTGCTGAGTGAATTGGAGGTTCAGTGCGATAAATATGGGATGAGAATCAATATTAATAAAAGGTTATGCGATTTTCCAGAAAGAAAAAGGCTAAGCTAAATATTAAAATAGGCGGGGAAAAAATAGAGCAGGTAGAGCAGTTTACATATATCGGAAGTGTTTTGGACCAATATGGTCAAAGTGGTAGGGACGTAAGGGGAAGAATTGCGCTAGGCATGGAGGCTTTCTCAAGGAGGAGGGAGTTGATGACGGGGACGTTGAGTAGGGATCTTAAGACAAGACTCGTAAAAACTCTGATATGGAGCGTAGCTATGTACGGCGCGGAAACGTGGTCACTGAAGCAGGAGGATAGACGTAGATTGAAGGCTTTTGAAATGTGTATGTGGATAAGAATGGAGAAGGTAAAATGGACCGAAAGGAAAACAAATGAGGAAGTACTAGAGATGGTGGGTGAGGAGAGGGGTTTGTTGAGAGAAATCCTATGGAGGCAGGAAAAATGAATGAAAGGCCTATTGAGCGGTAGTGGAATGTTGAAGAAGGTAATAGAGGGGAGAATGTTGGGCAAGCGAGGTAAGGGCAGGAACAGGATAGGGATGTTGGGCGGGATGAAGGGAGGAAAGAATTACACCGAGATGAAGAGGGACCTGATATAGATTAGTTTGATAGGTGGGGAGTCACAAAATGTTTATTTGATAGTTGTGTCCATCCAAAAACCTACCTTAAACGGTAGATTACCTAATAATAATACGATTAGGTTTTTATTGATGCAAAAACCACTAGCCAATTGAAATTCATAGGCAACTTTGTGAAATATAGGGAGATGGATTAATGGGTGAAGGCGAGGTGTGGCAGTGGTGCATTCGGTTTAAAAATGAATACACCAATATTCACGACGAGGACTGCGGTGGTCGGCCTAGCCTTGTTGAATTGACCGTGAAAATCAATGAAACAATCACCAACTTACGATAACGGAGCTATCGCTTCATTTTCCTCCAATTTCATGAAGTCTACAAGTGGTTAAAATGTAAGGCTGCAGATTACATCAGAAACGAAATTTTAAAGCTTGTAAATCGTTATGAATAATGCCTCCATTTAATTGTGACTAAACAGAAAAATAGTTTAAGAAAGTGCCTTTCATATGCATATAATAAAACTTTGTCTTGTCAATAGGTTCATATTTTATTTCAAAGTGTAAGTTACTTTCTGAACAGCCATCTTATTTCGGGCTTACATTAGGATTGGCAGATATGTACGAGGTGTGTTCATACAATAATGAGATTTTAATTTTCGGGCAATAATGGCAGGCATGTATATTGTTGCCACGAATTTTCTTTATCGTTTAACTCTTTTAGCGCGGTTGGAAAATTTCAGGCGTTGGTAGTGAAATTATAAATACAGGGTACTTGTACTTGAAAAGATGTTATAGGAGTAATCTAAATGTGTCAGTGTTTTACTACGACACAGCTTCCTGGGCGAGCTACGAAGAGTCATCACAGAACTACGTGTGGAACGTACTGGAACATTATGTTCAAGTAAAACTATTCACCTTCGTCAAACATCCAAATATGCTAAGTAGCTGATGCTTTGAAAATTTAGTTGGCGAAAATTCTTCTTAACACATCCACTTTTTATTTGTAAATGGAGTGATAGCCGTTAACATCTGGACTCACTGGGTTTTTCATTTCCACTTATTTGTTTGTCAAATTAGATATTATTTGATAAGATTATTTAACATTATTTATTAAGAGTTTTTAGTATTATAAGCATTGCTGCATTTGACATTTATTTTTGAACCTTAAACAAACTTCAAAACCTCAAGCTTGATAAATTTCAAGAAACTGCGGGAGATGCCGCAACAGTAACTTTTTTTAACGGCGGCATCCGCTACGTGTAGCATTACAATGCAACAATTTCAGAGTGGAAAAATCATTCGCCTTGACCGGGATTGGAACCCGGATCCCTCGATGTCCGGCCGAGTGCTTTAGCCAGTTAAGCTACCGAGGCGTCCTCTTAAACTTTGAATTTTGTGGTATTTTAAAGGAACAAGATGTTGTGACGAAATACCGTGCGTACAATGTCACAGGCATTCGTAATCGTGCGCCACGCGCCACCATCCACGAGGTTAAAGCCAATTTGAAACAATTAGGCTGTTTATACCTTAGATAAATTTCAAGAAACTTCGGGAGATGCCGCAACAGTAACTTTTTTAACCGAGTCATCCGCTACGACATTTCGTCACAACATCTTGTTCCTTTAAAAGCCCACAAAATTCAGAATTAAAGAGGACGCCTCGGTAGCTTAACTGGCTAAAGCACTCGGCCGGACATCGAGGGATCCGGGTTCGAATCCCGGTCAAGGCGAATGATTTTTACACTCTTGAAATCGTTGCATTGTAACTCAAACTTAATATTTTATACAGCTTAGGATTTAAATATATCCTTAAAATTGTCCTTAATATCCCATTTCTTTTACTCATTTTCCGTGTAAACACACGATAAAGATCCCTAGTTATACCTATATACTAATATAAATATATTATTTGCTAATTAAAGCTTTCGGGGATCGGTCTGGTGAAGGTTTCAATGTAATGGTTCCCGACTCCGAAGGAGGTAGAATTTTTAGTAGTGTTCCGATCCCCATGTGGGGTGCTTTTCGGGTTTCTCTCCATCCTTACTCCATTCTCTGAACATCCAAATTACTGACGTATCCCTAAAGACGCAAATGATGTTAACTGTCGGTCTCTTCCTCCAATAAAGAGTTGACTAATTAATTAACTTTCAAGAAACTGTAACAGTAACTTTAACGGAGTCACCCGCTATGTGTGCATTATAATGCAACCATTTCAGAGAGTAAAAATCATTCGCCTTGACCGGGATTCGAACCCGGATCCCTCGATATCCGGCCGAAAATTTCAGAGTGTAAGAGGACGTCTTGGTAGCTTAATTGGTTAAAGCACTCGGCCGGATATCGAGGGATCCGGGTTCGAATCCCGGTCAAGGCGAATGATTTTTACTCTCTGAAATGGCTGCATTATAATTAATTAAAGTTTACAGGCGGGAGTCATACACTTAAGTTTGTGGATTATGAGAGCATCTCTAGTATGGGTGTTTGTGTTGATTTATATTCACAATTTTCGTGTCAATGATTTTACCTGGATTTCGACTAATTTCAAATTGTGTGTTGTTCACGCTTTTTTGCGAATGTTACTTAATTTCAAACAACATTTCCCATATATAATTATCTACTTTTATCACACAATAATTTTGGTTTATTAAATCTTCTCGCACCAAAGAGCTGTTAGAAAACCTTGCCATTACCACCATATTCTCATACGAATGTCGAATTATTTTGCCTAAATCCTGTGATTAATCATTTCCATTGCTTGAATTTGTGCTCAAGGGAGCGGTAGTAACTTAAGGGGTACGTACTTCCGTGGCAATTGCACTTCGGAGGAATTGGCCGGAGTTGTCAATGAGATTTTAAAGGGCGATATTGTGCCTCATTCCCGAGGACGCTAACGAGCTAGGAAACGTAAAAGCTGCTGTGTTGTTTCACTAGGCGTTCCCATTTAGCGCAGAAATTTTCATTCAGAGAATTCTCTGTTTATATTCAGTTAAAATATTTCAGACAAGATAAGTTAGAGATATTAATTTGCTATTAAAACTGTGACATATTTTATTTCTCTTGGACGTCCGACAAGATTGATGACAAAAATGAATGAATAAAAGTTTAACCATCATCAATATCCATCCTTGATTTCGACTTTGGAACTAAAGTGTGATGATGGCCAACAATATTGCTGCTTAAATTTTGTACTCTTAAAGGAAATAAAATATTTTGGAATGATATAAAAATTCATTGGTATTAAGTTTATTTTTTTGCACTGCGGTTTCATCGGCGATATTTGTTGTCAAACCATAAGGTTACCACTAATTAGCGTTGGACAGGGTTTACTTTTTATAAATTCGTTTTTAAAATATTTCTGGTTAGAAATTTCATTTCAGATTTGTATTTATGGCACTCAATGGCGGTAAAGTTACCGATTTAAGTGTTACAGAAGATAATGCAACCATTTCAGAGAGCAAAAATCATTCGCCTTGACCGGGATTCGAACCCGGATCCCTCGATATCCGGCCGAGTGCTTTAACCAATTAAGCTACCGAGACGTCCTATTACACTCTGAAATTTTGGGGGCTTAAAAGGGAGAAGATGTTATGACGAAATTACGATGCTATAATGCACACTTAGCGGGTGACTCCGTTAAAGTTACTGTTACAGTTTCTTGAAAGTTACAGAAGATGATATTTAGGTAGGATTATATTTCTGGTAAGTCTAAAATTAACACATATTTGGTGGTATCATTCTATTGCAATCAATACAGTTCCCAATCCTCCGCTTCTTAGAATGGACTCACATAGTCAGCGGAGTCGTCACACGAACACCCGGTAGCCAGGAGTGATGAGACCGACTCCGAAAAGCGTGTTTCCTCCGCCTGTGCTCTGACATCGAATAGCGGCACACGATTTATACTCGTAAGTGTATAAGAGAGAGCGAGACTATGTAGGGACCAAGGCGCCTTTCCTGGCAATAGAACAGTCATGTGGCGGCGCATGCGGTTTACTAAATGTGATACCTTCGATTTGGCTGGAACGGCGAATTCGCAGTCATCGATTTTTTTGAGTAATATGCTAGGTTTCCCATATTAGTTCGCCATGTGTCGTATAATGCGTTATTTTATGAATACGTTTTTAAAACTAAATTATAATCTGCCATACATGCATTGGTATGTTTTAAGCAATACATATTTTTCTTAGTAGAATATGAAAAAAAAACACTAAGAATTAAAATAAATGTTTTTCTGCCATTTATCAAGTTATAATAAAAACATGTCAACCACGACACTATTTCGTAGTGTATTTAAGTTCAATAGTGTATTTTCAGCACTAAGAGGACAGCAATAATAAATAAAACAAATTAAGAACCGTTTTACCATTGAACTGGGAGTGAGACAAATAATTCACCCAGCATGCACCGTACTGTTGATTTGAATTTTGAATATGTACTTAAATTGGAAAGAAATACATTTTCAATCCATGTCATTTAATTTTGATAGCATTGCTTTTTAAAAAAATGAATAAGGCGTGAATCAAACGTTTTCATAAACGATTCATTTTTTAAAAGTATTGCTTGCGTCAAAATTCGATATAAATAATATGATATTGATAAAATGAAGTGGTGTGAAAATCCGCCATTTTATGGAATAAATTGTTGCATGTAGACCTAATAAATTAACATGGAAGCATGATAAATACATTTAACAAGATGTACCTTTGTTCAGTAAAGAGATTTTAAAATATTTATTTCCATCAAGTTCCACGTAAACCGTAAAATTAATTAATTATTTGTATATTAATTAATTTAAACAATAAGTGCGGACAGATTTAAGTCCACGGAAACGTACAAAGCAGTGTGCTGGTCCAAACCAGGCGGAATGGAATTCTAAATTAGACTGAAACTTTTTTAGTTATCACTATTCATGTTGCAATAAAAATAGTATCAATGGAAGGGAAAATTGTTCCACAATTATTCTAAGAAATAATATATCTGCGATGGAAAAATGATTTTATCTCGAATATATTCCGGAGAATTTTAGATTTTGTCTCCAAAATTCTCACATCGAGCTAAGGGTGACATTTTGTTGATTTTGAGCAAAATTTACTTAATGAACATTTAAATATTTAATCATTACATTACTGGAAAAATAAAATTATATTGGTTAGTGACACATAATTTTTTTAGATAAAGTTTTGCGTTAATCTAATAGAGATATTATTTACAAGAGAGAAACTATACTTAAAAACTATTTAATGCTCCAAAATCTGCCTCCCCGGAAAGTATTTGCCTTCCTAAAGTATGCAATCTCTGAAATATTTCCCGATCTGCCGTAACACTAAACACGCAACCATTCACATACAAAAATGTTGAAGATTACTACAATATGCCCTCCTCCTATACTATCTCCCCCCTCCGCCAAACTTTTTCAACTAAAAACATAGGAAGAAGCATGCATTAGGCTTTTTCAAGCGTGTCTGTGCCACGGAAAAAATGTATTAAATCATTCGTCTTCACCCCACTGCCGCATAAACACCCGATTCCCTCGAACCTCTTCCTCTTCCAGCACTTTTTCCCTTCAACAATCTTTCCATCATAGCGTAATTCTGAAGATGATGATTGCACATCGACCGAAAATTCAAAACATCCCTGTAGGAGTTACGTTTATGCTTTGCGTTTATGTCCTTCGTTCATTTTTTTGGATCGCATGTATGTGTATCTTTGTGTGTGCAATATACTTATGCATGTCGCGGAGGTCCAAGGGTACAGCGTTGGACTACTGACCGGAGGGTCCGGGTCCGATTCCCGGGCAAGCCTCTCTGGGAACCTGCAGCTCCCCCCAAGCTTACGGGGAAACCATGACCGGCACAGGGAAAGGATCTAACCCCCTACCCTGATGTGTCAATTTCACACGACGTCTGGCTTAGTACTGGGTGGACTCTACTATTAGCTTTCAAACCGACCATCGGGTTGATTACTGTGTTTATGGTTTATATACATATATATGCATACAAACATGTATATCTGTTTGTGTATGTAAATATACATATATGTATATACCTGTATGTATGTGTATCAATAAATAAATACATATACACATATATAAATATATGTGTGTGTGTGTATGCCTGTGTGCACACTAATTCTAAGCGCTATAAAATATTTGACGAAAAAGAAAATGGCACAGATATTTTAATTTTCGGCAAATTGGCTGACTTCACCGGGTAAAGAAAAGGCAAGTATGTCGAAGGCGTCTTGACTACTTAATATTTTTTGTTTGTGTCCGTTTTTATTTGTGCGTACATTTATTTCATTGGGTCTAGAATAAGTTCTGTGTGTATTACGTACATTTTGAAGTCATATGTCAATAGGTAAGAGTAGTTTCATAAATCATAGACACAAGGAGAGGACAGCAATGGCAAATATGAAGGAACTTGGTACACTTATTATTACATTCCATAAACAGATATAAAATGTTCTTTTGTTTCCTTCGTCGTTTCCTCTTTGTGCCATTAATGATAAAAGAATTAATTTTGAATTAATATGCACAGAATGACGTTTCCACTGCTAAAGTTCCCGTATTGATTTTGGTGATTTTAGGGATAAATTAAAGGCAAGAACATCCTTAGGAAAAATCATTCACCTCGTCCTCAGAAGTGCCCTCCTTCTCTACACGACCCGAATCTCTCGAATTTTCCTCTTCTGAAGCTCGGAACCCGGAAGGCGAGAAGCGATAGGATGAAGGGATCAGAATGAGAAGAATTGAGACGGGCGGTGAGGAGGGGAGCACGGAGTAGGAAGACTTGGATGGGCCTCGTAAAAGGGGGCCGAGCGGTAGGAGAGTTGGGTGGAGGGTAGGCACGAGGGAATGGAAGAGAGAATCTCTGAAAGTAAAGTAAGTATTGAAGGGTGAAGGAATCGAGGGTGAGGGAGGGTTTAAGGGAGGTTGGGAAGGAAGAAAGGATCTGAAAGGGACGGCTGAGTTCAAGGGAACGAGTGTGGGTAAGGGAAGGGGTTGGGATTCGGAGGTCTCGAAGAGTAAAGGGATCTTGGGAGAATTGAAGAGGCTCCGGTGGTGTTTGGGCGTAGGGTGGTTTTCACGAGGGAAAGGGTTGGTAGGGAAGGCCAGTGTGGAAAACCGGAGGGACACAGTGGGAGAGGGGGGAATTCGATCCTAGTGGGCAATTTGCATTCTCACCCAAGGGATATCGTTGTTATTTACAAGGAAGATGGGAAAAATATGGCTTGAGCATGGAAGGAAGGTCTATTGTCGATAAGAGGGGGAAAGGTGAGGTAAGAGAGTGTGGAGTATGTTGTACCTTCGCTAAAAATGAGGTCGGAAGACAGGATGAACAAGGCTCTATACTAGAGCATAGCATAGCAATATACGAGGAAGTAAGACAGGCATTGACAATGAGAGAGGAAGAGCAGAAGTGAGGAAATTTCAGAGAATCCTAATTTTTAACCTTTTGTTAATTAAATGAAAAATCAACTCTGGAAATGACAGACTGACAGATGGAAGTGAAAGTGTTTCTCTTCCTTTGATCGGGGCAGGAAAATTAATCCTACGTCTGTCTTTAGGTACATTTTTTAATTACCACAACTCCGGTGTATTAACCTCCCCTTTATGTTTGAATAAATCTCCTTTATGTGATATGGGCTGGTTATTCCCTACGGAAATCGGAACTCGTCTATTCTATATTGAATACGAATATCGATTAAAAAGTATCCAGTTTGAAAATCGACAGTGATTTGGTTTGTATTAGCGTTTGGTTTGTATTAGCGTTTGGTTTTCCACAAAATGAAGAACTTTTACAAACGAAAAAGGATTTTTTCACCGTAGTCCCCAATCTTTGCCATTATCAATGCCTCATACTTCCGAGATTTTCTCGCATGGGATATAAAATCGTCGTTCAAAAGTATTATGTAGAGTAGTATTACGTATTGTAGTATTATGTAGATGTTGTTGTGTTAGTATATTGAGAAATCAATTGATAAATAGAAAACAAATTTTGCCTCACTTATTTCAATACAGTAGTTGAAGAATAGTATATCTTTGAGATTTATTGTGCCCAACAGAGAAAACTGCATTCATTTTACTCGAAAAATATTCTAATGTAGTTACAGGAGTCATGTCCATGCGTGGAAACCAATCGTTGGTAATGGGAAAAATAAATAAAATAAAATTCGAATTCTAAGAAACTGTGGGAGGTAACTATTAACGGAGTCATCCGCTAATGCGTATTCGCAATGCAATGCTTATTAAGTGTAAAAATCTGGTTTGATCGGAGTCGCCTTGGGTGCGGATTCCGGTCAAGGGGAATGAGTGCAAGTATTACCCGTAGGATAAGAGGCAAATACTGCATTGCATCTTGCGGAAAATAAGAAACTAAATGGACTGGGAAACAGGAGAAAATAAATAAAAGGGAGTTATAACAGGGAACACAAGGCTACTAATTGTAATGCAAGAAAATGCTACAGACAAAGATGGGAAGTGAGAGAGCAGATTTCTAGAGAAATGGCGATAGTGATGTTAGGACACGAACCGCAAAACCTTATTGACACTGACCGAAATGAAGTGGCGGGGTTAATGATTGAAAATACACTTTGAAGTTGAAGTGAAGAACTAATGAACGTGCTTAATTTCTGGGATTCCATTTCACCATACGTATATCGTGGACTACTTTGTATACAAAAGAGAATGAATTTAATCCTGCAATAATCGCTAAACCTTGGAGTCAAATGTTTAGGTAAATATAAGTTTCATATTTAAGGCATATTTATAATGAATGTGGTAGTTATGCGACGCCTTGTTGATCATAATTAACTTACCCAAAATAAATTAAGTACTCTTTTGTGTTTTTATTTCTATAGAGATCGCTTATTCTTTCAGCCAACTTACAACCTTTCTAATAGCAGATCCTGTTTCTGAGCTCCATATTCAAGTTAATATGTTCATGTTATTGTTTCTTCTCTTTGAAACAATTACAATTGTTTCTTCTGCTATCACCGTGATTGCTACTCAGAAGTTTTGTACAAAGTGTATTAAGTTTGGTTAATTTATACTTAAAAAGTGGCAATATATGAAATTCCCGAGCGTGAAGGATTACTTTAAGAGAAATCTCTATAAAAAATTCGCGTTTGGTAAAATTTGGTCCTCTAAACCCTCGAACGTAATACGATCCGAAGACTGTAATAATATTATCCGACCGCGCTAGAGTGGGGTAAGTATTTTGCATCAAAAAGTAGTTTGGTGTGTAATCACCCTCTGCCGCACACCCTAGCATCGGCTTGCTAGACACCATGTATGTACGTAATGGGTTAATTTTTTTAACCCACAGAAAATGCTTTTGAAATGATTCTCCATTTTTATCTTTTTATTCATATTCTCAAGCAAAATGGTGCTCAAATTTGTAATTTTCTTCCAGATATCACTTTACTACCTTCTACTTCAATTTGAAATTTGTTCTTGATATCAAGCATAAATATAAAACCATTCCCTTCCTGAATAAAATGAACGGTAACTTCGGCCGTACGAATATTATGGGAAGAATCAACACCAGCTATACTCTTACAAATGGGCAAAGGATATAATGAGGAAATAGGACTTTGGATTTTCCCTCACCATATCCTATCGCCCCATTTGTAAGAGTTCAGCTGAGGTTGATTCTTCCCATTAGATTCTATTCCAATTTAAGGAGACGTGAATTAGCTGATTGGTGAATTTTAGTCGTAAATAAAAACTACGAGGTGTGTTAAAAAATTAACGGAAATTTTAATTTTTCGGACAATAATATTTATTTATTCTTATGCATTGATGTTGTCACCTTCAAACTAGTCCCCATTGAAGAATATGCACTTGTGCCAGCGCTTCTTCCAATCCCCGAAACACTTCTCAAACTCGATCTTTGAGATAGCCTTTAGTTCTTTCAGCGATGCGCTTTTAATGTCATCTACGGTAGTAAAACGACGGCCCTTCAAGGTTCTCTTAATTTTTGGAAATAGGAACAAGTCACACGGAGCCATATCAGGCGAATATGGAGTAATATCGTACTTCTCTACTCTTCCTCTTTCCTCTCTACTAAAAGCCAATTGTATCAATTGAAGGAACATACGTATATTTCCTCTACGGAACTTGGATAAAAACACATTTCGTATTATTGGTAAAGGGAATTTCATCGTTATTTTTAATAAATAACATAAGTTGATCGACTAGATGTTGTTAACTTATGTTTAATATCGATGTCTGTGCATCCAAATTCAACTATAAGGAAATCTGCTCTAAAGTAAAGGAACGGCATCCACTGCGATAATTTTTTGTGGTGCTATCGAAGGATTTAATTCACTGCCATAATCAATCGTGCGTCTGTAGCTCTTTGAAAAATATGAGCTCTACTAAATGCCGGTTCTGAGTTTTGTCTTGAAATCCTCTGTAGAAAATTTCTTTTCGGAAATGGCACGATATTCGTACTTAGTACGAAGAAAGGAAATTCAATTAACTATTAAAGTCAATGGAAAAATCGGGTAACTGCTTGAATAACATTTTCTAGAACGCATGACTGCTTAATAAACTAGATGAAAATGCCCTCCTTTCACCAGAATTGTTTTTAATTTTTCATAAGATAGTAAATGCGAGGGAGTCTATTATGCATCCACAGACGTAGAGAATTTTATCGAGGCATGAAATCTAAAATACTTCTTGCAGTTCATCCAATCAGAACTTCGAGCTTTTAATCATTAACTGTTTTTCCCATAGATTGCAAAGCAAAATCACTAGAATACAACATAGTAATAGGAAATGAAATTATAATAGGGAAAATGAAATTCCTACCTTGTGTATCGTATTTCCATGGTTGCGCTCCTAGAAACTTTGTTTTTTTTTTGCTCGTCCTTTGAGCTTCAGCCCGCCGATTGGTTGGCAGCTGTTCTTATAAATCGCTAGTGTTTTCTGCTTTGTTCTCTTATAAGAATTACAATTAGCATTATTCATAATTTATTGTGTATATTGAAGCTTTAATTCTATTCTAAATCCTCTCGACTCAACTTAAAATTATTCTATCTTATTATAAATTATTCTATCTTCTATATAGATACGGATACACGATTTTTTACGTTACATCCATTCGCAGAATCTACCCAAGTGAATGAAATGAATTATTATCGCACGATTGCAACTTGACCATAAATCCACTGATTAATTCATTCTTAATGCATTGCCCAAAATTATCATCTGGATAGTACACGGGGAACGGTTGAATAGCTGAACCAGTTCAATTGGTGGAAACAATATGACCTTAAAAATCCTATCGTCCTCACTGAAGGGATTCCCCCAGTTCATGAGTTAATTTTTCATCAATTCTCCAGGAAATGCCCAACGGCCTCGGGAAATGAACTCTCCAGTTTTCGCTCTTCAGTGAATTCAAAATGACTAAGCCATTCCAATCCTGTTAACTCAGTTACTGTGCAAACCGAACTGCATTACCGACACAGTGCGGTCAGCCAGGAAATGGGATTTCTTGGGGCAGTATCACTTATATAACCTTATGATGACCATCTTCTCTCTGTGTTACGAACTTGAGTAATTTAGTCGTGGAAATCGCTTACAGTACAGCTGAGCTTACAGCTCAGAGTGATGTAGGTTGCTTTGGATGACACCATAAAAATATTTGTCTCCAGGCGTAGTTGTCTTTTTCTCTAGAGCAACATTAGCCAAATGTAACGTCAGCCGATTACGATAATCTTCACATTTAAGGTGAAATCATATCATTATGAGATTAAAACTCGTATGGGAAATCTTCACAACCGCTAATTCCGACCGTAGTATATAATTATAACGGATCGGATATCCAATTTCCCGAACTCGGTCTGGGGGGATATTTATCGTTCTTTTCTTGGACGGTCAAAATGCCGACACCTAACACCATGAGCCTCTTTTTTTCTATTCCTTGATTATTTCCTTTGACTTCTCCCCCTCAATTCACCGTGATAAAGTCGCCGTCGAGTCGTTAATATAATCAGTTTTTGGCAATCATCAGCGCTTACCGTTAATTTAATTATTTGTTCCTTCATGAAAGGAAGTTGAATTCCTCTTGTACTATATTTTTGTGAGTAGTGTAATTCTTTTTGGAAACGGTGTTACCGTGTAAGTATCTGAACGGTGTACGTATCTGAAATCGATTATCCCCCATTATCATCCGTTTTCATTACGCCATTAATTATGGCGTAATGAAAACAACTTCCGTTGTCATAACAATGATTGAGTTATTTCGTATTTATTTTCATGGAATAGAGTAAATCCACCAATTTCATGAACTTTCCTGTGTTTCTGAAGTAATTTTGAATGGTTCCACCAAAATGTGAAAAATCTCTGATCAGTATGAATAAGAATAATTAGAAAAGTAAACTATGAATAATGACTATGAAGTAATATTAGTAATTAGTATGGCATAATAATTACTAATTATTTTTACAGAAGGAGAGTAAACTATGAATAATTTCATTATATTTTGGTTTCATGTTTTATAGGATCCTGATGATGTCGCCAATGTATAGTAACTGGTATTAATGCAGTATATGATTTATTAACATTTATTTTGTTCAATGTAAAATTTTAATTAATGGTGAAAGTATACATATTTTACCTTTTTAGTGAACATGAATTTTTTCAAAGTTAAACTGAGACCATTGAATAAAAATTTGGAAACATTCAATGCAATGAAATTTTTGTGAATACCTAACTAAACAATAGCTTTTCTTACATACCATTGGCCTTGGCATCTCGTCATTCCTACGACTTTATTTGATCCTATTCGATCAATACAACTTTATCTGTTATTTGCCTTCTTCCACGGGAATATAACATTCTGCCTTCTGTCACATTTTTCCAGCTTCCATGACCTCTCAATATGTCAGCCTTCTTTTTTAAAAAAAATCCATATGACATGATATTGTCGTGACATGTATATGTGATTGAACGAGCTTCAGATTGCTGTAAAAACTCCGATGCCTTTTATTTGAGAAAAGGGAAATTTTTAAAAAATCTAATTTAAATAAAACATATGCCCCAGGGAAATATTTAAAGAAAAAGTGTACAGAGTTCATATGAACTCTCTAAAGTATTGTTTGGAGATGTGAACAATTCTTCAAATTATGCCATTTTATTTATTTCAATGTGATTTTTCGATTTATTGCGCCATGTTATTGCCACTCAATCCTTCACTACTTGAGTATATAGATTCCACGTACTCACCATCTTAGGGCATATCTCTTTACGAGCTTTCTTGCATGCATTTCACCACTTCGGTTAAGATGTACCGAGAATTCCAGTCTTTCATTTTCTGTCTAATAATCACAATGAATTCCATAGTTAATACCTGGTCTGGAACTAACTTTCGTTCAGGATTTTCAAACTTTTATGCCATGATATGGAAACTTTTATCTTTTCATTTCTCAGGCTTACGCTATCTTATTCACAGTTACTTTCATCAATTAATCTCTTACATTTTGGCTATCCTCCGGCCAACGCGGTGTCTAAACTTTTCTTCAATGGATTTTATCTTGTTACTAAATTTAATTTATTCTCTGGAGCGCTATGAATAGCCAGTTTGGATTTCATTTCCTTCAATTAAAGATAAAAAATCTTACTGAAGAGCCAGCGTTGATAACTCGTCATCAGCGATAATGATTAAAAGGAACTGATGATATTAAGGACTTAATAAAGGTGAATTGAGGGCGAGATATCGAAGGCTTGGTGGATAGACAGTCTCAATTTTATTTCTTTCAATCCTTCTACTTGATATTGGTTCGTGCTTGATCTTCTCCGTTTTGGAGACATTTAGTATGGAATAAATTGTGGTCATTTTCATCTCCTCGGTTTTTTAATATATGTACTCTGAAAACAACTGCAGAGCTTCATTTGGAGGAATTTAATTCATCATTTTATGAAAAAATTAACAATTAATGTACCCCGGAATATATAATATTAACGTCGCTAGACTATATCATTTAACCTAATCAACTTTGTGTGCTTAAAAATGAAGATAAGAACAAACGAGGATTTCTTCCTAGAGTTCTTTTGTTCTTATATGAAAATACGCATTCATTTTCAAGGTTTTGAAAGAGAAACATGGCGTATAATGGAAATTTTTTATAGTTTAACGCTTAAATTCACGTAAGTATAGCTTTGTATATTGCAGATCATTATAAAAAAATATGTCCTAACTGTATCTCGGTTTGCTTGTAACTGGCTGCCTGATGCTATTATTTTAAACATTTGCTTACGTCAGTATGGACATATTGTCCTGAGGTTTACCCAACAATAACATAAGCATAATAATTTTTCAAACGCTTGATTTTGTTTGGCGTGAACGTCATATAGATGTACATGTATGATTGGCCTATTTTTGCACGTTTTCAAATAGGCGTGACTAGAATTTTTAGCATATTACCTACCATTTGAAATGCTACTAACTATTTAAAACATTTTCGACGTACCTGCAAAATGTAATTGGATGCCAAAAATATGTCTCCGCCGAAAACTTACCGACTCTTTTTCGCTACCAACGAAATTAAAGTTAAGCGTATTCCTCTACTGAGACCTACGCTAAACAAATTATAGCGTAAAAAGAGGAGATGATGATGAAAAACAACTAACTGAGAAAATTAAAAAATATTAAAATTTTCTAAATATTCAAACAATTTTAATGTCGAGAGAAAGAGTTAATTTTTAAAAATCTAATTTTGCCATTTTTGAAGGTTAATTTGATTTAGCTATATTATTTATTTGCTACAAAATTGTTCATTCATTTGAAATCATATACAATAAACTTGCCTTGGAAAAATAACATGGTTTCTGAAATACAATCAACATCACAAAAGATAATAAATAAAATAAGCTTGAAAAAAGAAAAAAAAATACACTTTAAGGAAATTTCCAAACACCAATCTGTAGTACATAAAAAAAAGAAAATCCCCATTTCATTAACATTTGTTTCCCAATCAACAAGAAAAAAAAATTAAGCTGTTACATTTAATTTTATACAACACAACAATCAAATGATTACAGAAGTTGTTTACATCTTTTCTTAAAAGTTTGGACTCTGTTAGGAAAGGGCTTAAAAATTTTTGCAGGTAAATTGTTCCAATCAACAATTGTTTTATTTAGAAAAGAAAATTTCTTTAAATAAATAAAATTTTAAGAAAATATATAAATGGATTCTCCGAAGAGATGTGCAAAATCGACAAGAAAGTCCCGGATGACTAATTAAAATTATTCAATATAAATTACCGAGGACGCCTTTCCTTCCACGTAGGAGGATCCTTCCACGCATGACGTATTCTGTCAAATATTTGTTACATTTTTTCGTCCCATTTTCAGGGAAAATTTAATGTACTTATTTTCTTCCCTTTAATAAAGTTAACGAAAACACCATATCGGATCGAAATATTGTTGTAAAATCTTTGGTGAGAATTTAGCATTTTTACCTGTGAAGCTAGTTTTTAACTTTAGAAATGTCAATCAACTCAATAAGCCATCCGAATGAGTGATCAGGAGCCACTGCAATCATTACCATGTCGATTGACCGATTTAGTAGATTTCACTCTCATCATTGTGTTTATTCATAACCATATTATAAATATTGAAAATATGCATATTATTTAAAAAAAACAACCCCACATAAGTATATTATTTATTTTTCGGTGCTTTAAGGATAACATTTTATTTTTTTCCAAGCAGTGATGACTTTAAATGTAGAATAAAAATATATTCCTTGGAGACATAGAGGAAATAATTATATTTAGATTCCCCTTTATGATTTGAAGGATTGAAGACTCAAATGATTAAGGAATATACTACTGCATATTGTAAGAAAGTAATTTTTTTGTGGTGTCTACATTTGGACTTATACATTAGCAAGACACTCGAATTCAAAAAAGTCTTGCAGTGACTAACATAGTGAGTCTATAGTGCAATTGTCATTTCTTAGATATCCTATCGATCGTTATGGGTTTGTATTCGTGACTCAGCTGAATGCAAACCATGGGACTATGTGAATCCTAGGGTCGAAAGTCCTTTCTTAATAAGCTAACCAAACTTTTGAATAAAAATTAAAAATAATTGAAATCTGGGATAATAAAATCTGTATTGTGTATTTCATAATCATTTAATGTCTTATGATTATAAATTAGTCATGAAGAATAGGATAATATGAAGAGTGGATAATACGTAGATCGTGCGATCTTATCAGTATATTTTTCTATTAGCATCTGTGTAATTAGTAATTAGTATCTGCGATTTTTATTAGCCTGTAAGAATGATAGCGTGTACGCCCATTAGGTCGATTCCCATTACGTTTGAAGTAAAATGCCACCATCTGACGAAATCAAAAAAATAGATACCAACATTATTTTTAACCCAGCCGACTTAAATTTTGTTTCTTTGACATTTTAGTATACCTAAGAGAATTAAGAATACTTCTAAACTTGTTTAATAATAGCATATTTTAGTAACGGCTATCTCCTTCATAGCTTTTGGCAATGAATGGTAGTTATTAGGGTAGGCAACCGACAGCTGGGGCCATTTGGACAATTAAGGATGATGGGTGAGTAATTTGGTGGAGATAGGATGTTGAGGGAAAGGGGGAAGGGGATAGAGAAAAACCCGACGTCGGAATTAACGTACGAGTGCTATTATCGGAAGGAGCCAACGGGTCAAGAGTTTAACGTCCTCTCTGACGGACAGCGTACTACACTTGAGGTGCTCTCCATATGGCACCCACAATTAGGGATAGGGATACCACTCAAAGGTTTTCCCGTCTGGATTCGAATCTGGGTCATGAAAAACCAGTAATCAACCCACCGCACCGTTCCATTTCCCTTCTAAATCGTGTTGTCCCTGGGAAAGTAATCGCAAAAGAAACCGCGGTCAAGAAGCCTGAGACTGTTTGACGTTTATTTTACGAATATAAGGATTCAGATTCTTTTCTTCGGAAAAATTCAAGCTGTTCATACATTAACGGGGAGGACAATTCATTAAAGTAGCTGGGCCAGCTTTAAAGAAACTACGTTTTCGTTAAACTGAAATTTCGGAAAATGCAATCAAAAAGCAAAAGAGGGACCAATTTCGTTTTACTTAGCTCGCATTTGAAACACCCGCCATTTGGATTTGGAAACATGATTGGGAAATTGGGAAATAACATGATTTAAACTTAGAAAACCTTAGGAGAAAAACTATGTTTAGTCAATATGAGAGCGGCAAGACTTTTACAAAGGCATAACAGGGAAAAGGGCACGGATGGAATTCTTAGGGCCCCACATTATATTGGCAGATTGAATCATCAGGAAAAGTTCAGATTCACATCATCGCTGACAGATTCAACAACCTACTTTTCCCTCACATGACACACAGTAATAACGTAACCTTGGCACCTTATACACTCCTGATTCAAGAAGCAAAATTTAAAATTTTACTCAACCAATCCCTATAAAAACACTATTGAGTACATAAAACAGAATAAACTCTCGTTTATTATAGCTTTTAGGTTGATTATAGCTTTCGTTGGTGAGTGTGTATACATATGTCCTTTCCCCAGAGGAAGATGGTTTGGCTACAGAAAATTCGGAATATGGGTGAGTTTTGTATGTATGTGTTACTCTGTGTTTTTGTTCACTAGAACTATCTCGCTTTTCCGTTCTAATTATATGGTTATATATTCAAACACGAAAAGTTTCATTCATTCATATGAATACAGGTATAAGGAAAAGGGATAGGAACATATAAAAGACTAAAAGAGGAGAGTTAGGGAAGGCGAAATCCAGCAGCTCACAAGTGCAAAAATGACCTACTGACCGGAGGGTCACGGGTTCGATTCCCGGGCAAGGCACTCTGGGCACCAGCAGTTCCACCCAAGCTAGTTGATTTTTCGGGTACCAGATCTTCCTGGGAAACCATAACCGGCACAGGGAAAGGAACTGGCCCCCCTACCCTGATGTGTGAATATTCACACGCCGTCGGGTTTAGTACATGGGTGAGCTCTACCGTCACCTACTAAACCGACCTTCGGGTTCATTACTATGTTTATGGTTCATATATATATATATATATATATATATGTGTGTGTGTGTGTGTGTATATATATACCATAAACAGTACGGTACGTATATATATATATATATATATTTTTTTTATATATTTATATGTATACATAGATTTATGTCAGTATATATATATATATATATATTTGTGTGCATACATAAATTTTTTAAACATATATATTTATACATTCTCTTTAATTATACACACACACAGGAAAAGGGAAGGAGAAGATGAAAGGGTAAACACAAGGTTCGTGGGGAAGATGAAAAAGAGATAATAAGCATGAAAAGGGTCCTGAGTTGTCCCGGTTCCATTTTCTGTTAAGAATCTTCTTTCCATTTTCCTCATCGACCTTGTATTTATCTTAGCATGCTTATGCTTAAAATGCTTTTAGCACCCTCACCACACCTCTCTAAGCGTAATTGTGTGGGTGTTAAAATTTATAACATGTTCCTTAACCAACTATCCCGTTTACCGGTGCTAATGTAATACTTATTGAAGTTTTGTTATTTTTTTATATTAAGTAAGTCGACTTCTCATTTTTGTTTCGTTATTGTTCCAATCTCATGCTTTAAATATTTTAAACATGATTTAGTATTTATACATTTTCGCTGTAGATTTTATAATTTGATCAATAAATTGATAAATGTTAATTTATCCCTCCCTTTGTGACGCAAGAAAAGTGGGGAAGATATAAGGACCAATTTCCACTTCCTTCATCGTTCCCCCGCGGATTGATCAGGCGGGAGACCAAGTGCTCCCTTTAGACAATTCCTTCCGCCTACTTCCCTCGTTTTCAGTCCGCCCGATGGCCCTTCCTTCCCTCCCTCCCTCGCGGGGGAGAGGAGAACGAGGTTTCCCTTCGTCACCCGGCGGTTTCACTCGCTCCCAACGACAATGGACCTCCAATTTTAATTTTCCCTTCCCGGGTCTCGCTCCTTCATTCCATTTCGCCCACGTGCAAGTACTGCCTGTCCCCATTATCCACCCAGCTCGTAATCCTCACCCGCAACCCAGTTTCCCTGACTCTTCCTCTCTCCGATGCCCTTCTGTAACTCCAGCTCCAGGCTGATTTGAATCATTTCCTCCATCGAGTTCCCCTCCCCCCCCATCTTCTCTCTCGGGATTTTGTCCGTGTGGAATGTGGAAGGGGTGATTGGGACGAGAGTGAGGGACGGAGGCTCGTGGAGAAGCATCTCGCGGTTCAGAAGGGCGTGTTTATTCGTCCCTTCGGGTGCTCCGTGCTTCTGTTGTCTGTTTGGGGTTCCCCAGAGAATTAGACCCACGCGAGTAGACGTGCCAAGAGCGCCTGTGTGCTCTCTTCAAAGTGATCGCATGCGTCATCCGCCCTCTCCCGTCATATCTCCTTTGCCTCCTCCCTGCCAACCTGCGGTCTATTCCTCATACCGATTTCCACGTTCCACGAGCTCAAACACCCAACACCTGTCGACCTGTTTTCTTGGTACGTTATCCATGCACGTATTTGAATGTTAGTTCCCAGATATTGCCTTTACCATATCTAGTAGTGGTACAGCATTGATTCAGCTCTACTTCCCATTTATTTTATTATTTTGATTAAAACCATCGGAGATATTTCACCTGCAATGCAGACTTTCTGTGGTCCCGCGGCACGTAGAGTGTATTTGTGTATTCAAACCTGAAAAACCGCCATAAGGCGAACATGTATTCATTCACATGGAAACAGAAGTAAGGAAAAAGGGATAAGAACACATTTAAAGGTAAACACAAGAGAGGAGGAGAAGTCGATCACTTCACAAGTACCAAAGAATTAACTTGATCGGGACTTGAACCACACAGTGTATTTCAGTACAAATTACGTTTCCTCGATAGCTCAAGTGGTTAGAGCATTAGAGGCAAATGAAAAGATCCGTGGTTCGAGTATGTGCGTGTGTATGTATATACGAGTATAGACGTGTGTGTGTGTGTACACGCACACACACTCACACACACACACACACACATATACATATATATATATATATATATATATATATATATATATATATATATATATATATATATATATATATAAATTAAAAATACAAGTTTATTCATCTAAATCTATATTGTCCCCTTCAAAGTAATCCCCATCGACTGCAACACACTTATGCCAGCGCTTGATCCAATCCTCGAAACATTTTTTATATTCGGTTTTCGGTATGTCCATCAGTGCTTCCTGCGATTTTTCCATTACTTCCTCTCGGCTGCTAAAACGCGTTCCCCGTAATGGTTTTTTTTAACTCGATTGAACAGAAAGAAGTCACAGGGAGCCAAATCAGGTGAATTCGGTGGCTGTTGGATGGTATTTGTTGCATTTTTCGTCAAAAAATTACGAATAATGATAGCACTCTGCGACGGTCTCGACGCACTGTGCGACGATTTCTGGTCTCTTTCGGCGAATTGCTTCACGCAAACGTCTCATAACGCCCAAATAATACTCTTTGTTTACTGTCTGGCCTTCTGGCAAAAATTCATGATGCACTACACCGTTGTAATCCATGAAAACCGTCAGCATTGCCTTCTTTTTTGACTGAAAACGACGTGGTTTTTTTGGTCTCGGCTCATTTGGTGAACGCCATTCACTTGCCTGATGTCTGGATTGCGTGTCGTACTCATAAACCCACGTCTCGTCTCCAGTAATGATCCTTTTGATGAATGTGGGATCGGATTCAGCCTCGCAAATCATGTCTTTTGCGACGTCAACACGGTCTCTTTTTTGCATGAAATTGAGGTCTTTTGGCACCAACTTTGCTGCTACACGACGGAAACCCAGATCATTAACCACAATGTCTTGGGCGGATCCATAGGCAATGTTCAAGTCCTCCGCTATTTCTCTGATGGTTAATTTGCGGTTATTGACCAACATTTCTTTTACTTTATCAATTTTTTCACCGACTTTCGATGTCGATGGTCTGCCACTGCGTTCATCATCTTCGATTGACTCGTTGCCGAAACACTTTTCCAACATTTCCAACGTCCGTGCGCCACTAAATCCGTTTTTTACGCAAAATTTAATACAAGTTCGTTGTTGCAAATTTAAATCCATTTCTGCAATTGTAAAAAATCGCCAACACACACAGAGATAGATGTACTCTTGGCTACGTAACTTTTGCAAATGTCAAGTTATGACACTAAGATTTAAAGGGAATATCAACAACAGATGTACCAATTTAACAAAAAAAACAGAACTCAAATCGGAACGATGGGAGCGCCACACGGTGGTTATTCCGGGAACTTTTTGATCAAGGTAGTATTACTTCACACATAGAAAATAGAAAAAGGAGAGGGGATAGGAAAACACAAACTCTTGGAACAGGCTCGTCTCTTCTTCTGGCTAATGCGTGCCATGAAACGTACCGTTCTGTTCCTATCCTCTGTGATGTTGTATGCTTGCTAACCTACTGTCCTATCTTCTTGTGTGTATATTGTCTATTTCTCCTTTGGTGGGTGAAACAGCTCCCTAACGCCAAGCAATCGGAGCACTTGGGCGCTTTAAAAACATCGCAGATCTCAGTGTAAATTAGGTTTCCTTAATATTTTAAGTGGTAGAGCATCCGCCCGGAGTGTGGAAGGTCCGGTGTTCAAATCTCGGATAAAAAATAAACCCTGGATAAATATTTTTACGCTTGAGAGCTGCTCAAATCTTCCTTCCCCATCTTTCCTGTGTTCGTCTTTTATGTGTTTTCCTACCCCCTTTCCTTATATCTATTTCTATGTGTGAAGTAATAAATATGCCCTTATAAACTTGTCCTTTTCCTTGCTAGATATTCCAGGTGCGTGTGTTTTTGTATACATATATATATATATATATATATATATATATATATATATACAAACATACACACACAAGCACACACGCACCTGGAATATCTAGCAAGGAAAAGGGCAAGTTTAAATCACTAACGAATAATGCTTACATAATGCTCATGCTAGCAATGACTTTATCTTTTATCGATTTAGGGTCAGTTTTAGGGTTGGCGAATCGTGTCTCAATTAAAGGAGGGACTATTGTATTTTGTGAAATGCACTCAGAATTCCAGAATATTTTGTTAAAATATTAGTTTATTACGGAGTGAACGGCTAAGGAGGCCTGGATTTCATGGTACCTTAATAATTTGTGTAAACTAACCTTAAGAAATTTTGTCTGCTCGATTTAAAAAATATGTAATTGGTTGTTTTTAAAAAGGCTTTTTTTTGTTCTCAGGTACCACCCACCAATTCGAAGCTGAATAAAAAGGTTTCGTATGTTCGGGGAAATTACCTTTGAGTAACAAAGAAGGCAGAAAAAATCTATATCTAATCTAATGAATGTGATGCAATTTTAGGACGTTCAATGGCAGAGAAATCTATTTAAAAGTATTTTTATAAATATATGAATTTAGAGAATTTAATTATGTGTACGTTTAATACTTATCATTATTTTTGCATTTAATAGAACACTGGTAGGTTTGTTGAAATCAGAGAGCTGGAAAACTTGTTCTTTCAAGTTTTTGTGGAGGCTATATTTAAAAGTGCGGTATAAAATGTAATAACTAATAGAATGAAAATTCCATTCAGGTGTAGTTCTTTAAAAGTGTCATGTTCGGCAGGCATATTTGAAAAATAAGCCATTTAGGAAACTTTCTTGATTTTGGACCAGCATGAAGTGTGATGCGAATTGGAGTAGAGCATGGAATGTGAGGCTGCGAAATTGATAATATTTGAGAAATAGCCAACGCCCATACCACGTTGAAAACACCGGTTCTCATCCGATCACCGAAGTTAAGCAACGTCGGGCCCGGATAGTACTTGGATGGATGACCGCCTGGGAACACCGGGTGCTCTTGGCACTTTGCTGACCCCGATGGTGGCGGGGTAACGTCCTCGCCTGCCAATCCATAGATCGCGGGTTAGATTCCCGCGTAGGTGGTTTTCCTCCACCTATGCCTTGGATGTATGTAATTGCAATATTGTTATATCATTGTTTGAAGTCCGATGTAAAGGCTGAAGCGCTGCTTTCGGACTAATGAAAAATAAATACAAAAATTTTGTCTTGAGGCAGTGGGGAATAGAGAAAATCACGGTCAATTGCATCAAAAGCGACTGTTGCAGTATTGGAAACCAATGGTTATGACAGCGCATTTTCTTAGGATATGTTAAATAGGAATTTAGAATATTTTTTATTTTATCGGTGAGCCTGGTATACCAATGAACCAAATTAATTGATGAGGGAGCTAAATGAAAACAAAAATGTAAATAAAAAATGGAATGCAACCTCTCACCAGCAATGTTCAACGTATACCTGGAAGAGGTAATCAAAGGAGAACAAGAATTGGGTATCAAAGGAGTCAAGGTAAATGGAGAAGAAATCAACATGCTCAGGTTTGCAGATGACATCGCAGTAGTGGCGAAAACGCGAGAAGACCTGCAAGCAACTCAAAGGGCTATGGATCAAGTAGTGGGGGAATATAATATGAACACCAACAAGAAGAAAACTTAAGTCCTTGTTTGTGGAAGAGAGAAGCTGAATGCAGATATCAAATTTCCATGGGTGCAACTAGAGCAAACAGTAGGGGTAGAATGCATATATATACACGTATATTTTTTTTTGGTAATCTACCGGTTAAGGTAGGTTTTTGGATGGACACAACTATCAAATAATCATTTTGCAACTCCAAACAAAACCCAATCCAGCAACCTAATCTACAACAGGTCCCTCTTCATCTCTGTGTACTTCTTTCCTCCCTTCATCCCGTCCAACATCCCTATCCTGTTCCTGCCCTTACCTCGCTTGCCCAACATTCTCCCCTCTATTACCTTCTTTAACATTCCACTACCGCTCAATACGCCTTTCATCCATTTTTCCTGCCTCCATAGGATTTCTCTCAACAAACCCCTCTCCTCACCCACCATCTCCAGTACTTCCTCATTTGTTTTCCTTTCGGTCCATTTCACCTTCTCCATTCTTCTCCACACCCACATTTCAAAAGCCTCCAATTTACGTCTATCCTCCTGCTTCAGTGACCACGTTTCCGCACCATACATAGCTACGCTCCATATCAGAGTTTTTACGAGTCTTGTCTTAATATCCCTACTCAACGTCCTCGTCACCAACTCCCTCCTCCTTGAGAAAGCCTCCTTGCCTAGCGCAATTCTTCTCCTTACGTCCCTACCACTTTGACCGAATTGGTCCAAAACACTTCCGAGATATGTAAGCTGTTCTACCTGCTCTATTTTTCCCCACCTATTTTAATATTTAGATTAGCCTTTTTCTTTCTGAAAAATCGCATAATCTTTGTTTTATTAATATTGATTCTCATCCCATATCTATTACAGGCATATATATATAATATATTTTATATAATATTACATATATATTACATATATTATATATATACACATTAATAATATGCATATTATTATATTTATTATATATATGTCTGTATTTTTCTTTATATATATGTTTATTATATATATATATATATATTTATATACATTTTAAACAGGAATCATAGTAATAGAGAAATGACATTGGTAATTGAATATTTACGTAAATATTCAGGGGTAATAATCCCCAAAAGTTTTTCATGAAATTAGTGCATGAGTAATTGAAGTTATTAATTAATTAGTTTGTCTTAGTAGTAGATATACGTAATTTAAATGATATTTCTTGCTATTTTACATTTTATAGTTATATATAAAAACCTATTGTATACTAAGTTTGAAAATAATTATTTTGCTTCGAATCTGATACTGAAATTTTAATTATTCTCTCACCTAATTTTACAAACTTAACATGGAGAAAGGCTTAACATACAGTTCAAACTGTATTTTCCTGCTGCATCTGAAATAGGTCATTGGAATATAGTATGAAGAAACGAAATTAATTTCGTTTGCTTATGCCACTCGAGTGCATGAGAGGAATTTAGTTTGTGAATGTGCACCAGAAAGTTTCAAAGCCAGGCAAATTTAGCATCCAAAGTTGCACTTGAATTTGCATTATCCTCTTTTTGAAATACCAACCAAAATGCTTATCCTTTCCATTTGAGATGAATGTCGGTAAGATAGAGCGAGTAATATTGCATTCATATTGTCATTAGATTTGAATGTACTTAAAGTTACCGAAATAATTGAAATGCTTTAGGTGAGGGTAAATTCTTTAGTTGTTTTTGAATCCATGAGCGAAATTTATTTTCAATAGAAATTATATTAATTCAATTGTGTTTCCTCGGTATGTACCCATCAAATGCTGTTGTCTCTAGAATAAAAATCTTGATCGTATTTATCAATTCTCACATGAGAGAATCTAAGAGAAAATCTCTTCTCGTACATTCTTAAGTAACTATATATTAATGAATATAAGGAGAGTTTGCACTTTTCCACAGATTTATTATAGCGTACGACGCGTTTCAACTCACAGAGTCATCATCAGGTACAAGACAAAATTAACAGTGAGGAGTCCATATTTATATGTTGAGTTACGGTTGGGAAGGGAAGGTGAGTAGGGGGGGAAGGAGGGGGAAGAAGCGGTGATGTTACTGAGAGCGAAGAGTGGAGGGTTAATGACAGGAAAAACCGAAAATTGGGAGACGAAGGTGATGGAACGTTGGTAGCAGGTTGTTGCATAGCAGGGGTTTAACGAGGAAGGCTTAGGAACCTCGGGGAAGGAATTGTCCGGTGAAGGAAAAAGGGGGGGTGGCAGGAGGAGATGGGTTTAAAAGGTTTTTCTAGGAAGCCGAACATAATGTGTAGTTGTAGTGAAAGGGAGGAGCCACGTGTGTCAAGGGGAAGGGGGGGGGGGAAAGGTGAAATATTTGATTCATGGAAAAAAAGATGTCCGGTGGTATTGGGAGATAGGAGACCCGTGATTCAAGGGGGAGGGGGAAGAGAAGGGAAAGTGCAAACTCTCCTTATATTCATTATGAAGAACTTCCACGACCTTAAGCCTGAATCTGTTGAACTTAACTATATATTATTCTCTTGGACACTGTTCCTTTTTCCCCTAAAGGTTTTTAAAAGCGAACTACATAAAATGTTTCGGATGGATGTATATGTATCAGCGTACCACCAACCCCATTTATCAACCCGAGTGTTTCTTTGTTAGGTGAGTGTAGATCTCACCTAGTACTAAGCCCAGTGAGGCAGGTGAAATTCGCACATAAGGGTAGGGGTAACCTCTTTTCTTGAATCGCCCATGGTTTCCCAGGAAGATAAGATAACCGAAAAAACAACACAGTTTGGGTAAAGTTGAGGGTGCCCGGAAACCAGCGTCATTTGGAATTGAACCCTAGCCCTCCTGTAATTATTTAGCCAATTGACATATCAGTCAACATCAACATACATATTGCCTAAAATATATTGCAAATAGGGGGGGTTAGAGTATATACCATCTTCCCTACTGACAAGAGGGCGTGGTTTAAATTTGGACGTCACTGGACACCGCCAACTTCACCCAAGTGGTGTCAAGTGGTTTAAGATCATCCTGGTAAACCGTAGCCGGCAGTGAAAGGAAGTAACCCCCCTATCCTGATGTGCGTCAAGCCGTGGACTTCAGTACGAGATGAGTTCTAGCAGTACTCAATGGCATATCTGTTCTTATTTGACCAGCTTTCAGCCGAAGTGAATGGTTTGAGTAGGCCGGCCTTTATCATTAATGGTAATGGACTCCCTCATGGAATATTTATTGTAAAATACTATATGTTCATAGAAATCTCAAAGATGGTCGAATAAATAATTTGCCTAAAAATGCATCCTTACCTTATGAATCTTTTTTCGGATAAGCACAATTAGTGTTATATTTTCAAGTTTCTCTTCTTTTCAGTCTTGTTTCTTTTGGAATAAAGTAGTATTTTAGGGACAATTTTATTTATTAACTTGATACATTATATATTATATTCGCTTTTTAATTAATTTTCTAACTGTTTGATGAAACATTTCTACTGACGCCGAAAAAAGACGCTCTCATTTCTTTTTTTTTCGTGGAATGTTAAAATGTTCCCCTCATTATTGATGGAGGACATTTGTGTCCGAAAATTTTCTCCTAAAAAAATAAGGAAGTGGAAACTCCGAAGGAAGGAGTGCCATCATTCATCAAGATTCGGTAAAGGAACTCCGCTCGAAGGAATTCGATTAACTGTCTACAAAACGTTTACTTAGTAGACAGGTAATCTGTCGAGCCTTAAAATTGGATTCTGTTGAAGATACTGATATTTGGAAAGTATTAGGCTTCCTTGTAGGATTCCAGCAAATTAGACTATTATTAGTTCTTCGTCATCGATTAAACGTTTTGAAATTATTCATTCTATCGTTCGAGATAAATTTTCCAAAGGGTTCTAACGTAGGGTGACGTTTCACTTACTTCCATCCTGACTGTTACATGTGTTTCACTTACCAACGAAGATGTTTTTTTTGGGTTTCGCTGTCCTGTTTCCCCTCCCACTCTTCATTGTCCCATTCTCCCTCTCTCCCAAGTTATTCCACTCCTATTAAGAAGTTCACGCCCCCCCCCCCTGTCTCTTCGAGTCGACCCGCGTGACACCCGTCCCATTTTGACGGCACTGGACCAATGGCAGGAGCCAGCTTTATTTCCCATCTCGTTCCGCCCTTCCATCGTCCACACCCTGCCGACTCCCTTCGCTCCCTTCGCCCTCGTGCGCCCCCTTATGTCACGCCCACGCCCTAGCCCTATGCCCCCCATTGCCTCCGGCACCCTCCTGTCTGAAAGCCTTTAAAGACGGACTCATGTTCTTTGATCGCCCTTTCACATTCCTCCTTTTGACGCTCTTGTGGAAACGTCACCGCCCCTTAACTCTCCGGCAAGCCTCCTCCCCCAACCCTTCTACTCCGACTTTGCCGACCCCTCCTCACTACTCCACTCCTATCACTCTTGCGTCCTCTTGAGTGTTCTCACGCTCGCGAGAGCAAAACCCTTGCTGCAAAGGTGAGGAAAAATTATCCTCCTGAAGTTAATGAGAACTGATAGCCGAGGAGCGATTTCCTTCTGATTCTTTCCCCTTTCTCCTGAATTATTTTCGGTACTTTGTCCTTTTTTTTAATTATCCAGGATTTGGATGAAATGTCGCAAATTCTCTCACTTTTTTTACTCTAGCTTGCTGTGTTCCGTTTCCCTTTGCGTTCGTTTGGCAGGGCTTTTTATGCTATTCATATCAAATTCCCAACACTCAGCTCTCCTTTTTATCTTCTGTGCTGCCTCTTCCTCAGTGTTTTAAATCTTTCTCTATGGTACACGTATTTCTCTTTACTAACAAATTGATTCTCTTTTCAATGGTCGGCGGTTTTGTAAGGATCCAATAAAATCAACGACATTTATGAACACCATCATCCCTCACTTTTCAAAATTATTTATTGGAACCCAATTTCAATATTTTCCTTCATCTGCAAAAACCCCAAGTTTTCATATGTAAACAAAACAATGTTTCTTTTCAATGATCATGTTTAAAAATTCACAGTTAACCGTTAAAGATAAGTTAATACGCATTCTTACGCATACGCAACTTTCATGGATTCACAAGGAAAATAGGAGCTGTCTTTTTTTACGCTACGTGATTTTTATGTTATTTGCAATAAAAATTTGGATTTGCTCTCATAGTTTCACAAACGTACTTTATCGTTTTTCCTGTAAAATTTATCGAAATAGATATGCCATGACGGATCTTTTTCACGAAAGATCTCCTTTTAATCAGTTCCACGAACCCGCCGTCTAGTTGTTAAGGGTTACCCTATCACGACGCGATCCAAAAATAGATTACTCCGGGTAAACTTTGGGAAGCTGTTGTTCCTCGGACATTGTGCAAGCCTGCCAAAGTGTCTGCTTTTGTTTGTGAAGCAGTGATCAATTCCTTCAAAAGCAGCCTATGTCCCCTTCCCTTGCAAAGAGTTTATTGTCTTCACTGCGATTTTTTCATTCCTAAAATAGCACCAGAAATGGTAAACGTATCTCCCAATATTTTTACCTCCATATTATTGATATCCTTTACTTAGTGGCTCTTGTTAATATTGTTGGCGACGTAAATTGTTTATGGAAAATACAGCCAAATCTTGATTTTCTGATTGTAAATACAATACGTATGGTGTTTGAGAATAGTTAGGTAAAGATTCATATTTACATTTTTGAAATTTGTTTTTCATTTACTATAAACCCCATTGCTGTTTATTACTTGCATATCATTAAAATGAGACATGCGAGAATATATTTGTCTTTAACTTTTTTTTTAAATATGGGATCATGTGACCTCCTTTTGACGATGTGTATTTGATTTGTGTCAATTATTCAACTCAAGAAGGCTCAGGTGTGTCATCTTAATCTTAAGTAATCTAACTTTCAAAGGAATTGGTTATTCCTTGACAACTATTACTCATCACGAGTACTCTTTAACTCTCGTTTTTTATAGATTGTTTCCTTATTTAGTTCTTCGTATCCCTTATCTTCCATAAAGCTGCCTGAGTAGCCTATTTTCGTCACTTTTTTTTGCTTGCTTAACATTCTGAAATCTATCATGGCCTTCCTAATCCCATTATCATCCCAACTCCCCATAATATTTCGTCCGCCCACCTTGTCTGCTTTCGAATTTTATCAGACACTTCGCCCACCACATTTGACCAGTACTTAGTAGTTAGCTTGATTTCTGTATAGGTTGACAGGTGGACACGAATTTCTCTGCCGCATAATTTTGCATTTTCATTTTTTCTGTTACCGAAATTACAAAATTTATTTGGACTTCTGGATGATGACACATTGTACGAATTTGTGAAATAGTCATTTATTTATCGCATGAATTATTTATTAATCATTAATAAATCATTCACTAGTTATTCGAATTTTAATATATCCATTATATCTATTTAAATCCTTTATTTGGCTAAGAGTAAACGATCAAATCTATATAAAAATATCAAAAATGATTCCTCCCATTTTGATATCTATGTAATTCCATGCCTTGTAGGAAGATTTCCCACGCCCTTATCTAGGCGCTTCTTCATTCGCTAAACTTTTCTCCTTCGCTGCAATTTTGCTCTTCAATTTCCTCCTTCCCACACAAAACCGCTCGACATGGCGACGGCGTCTTTCGGTTCCAGTTTTGTCAAGATGAAGGTGTCCTATCAAGCAACCGTCTCGCCCCCGCAGGGGATTGGCTTGCCACCTCACCGCACTCACTTGTCTTATAGGATCTTATTCACTATGATGCTTATTCTTATGCACTCGCTTTATTCGATCTTCCCTCTTGCTCCCAACTTTAACGACGCCCCATTTCGCACCGAGGTAATCCCTGGCGTTACGGAGAAGTAGCGTGAAATAATAATTTTATAAGACAAAGGAGGATATGACCTCAGATCGATGTATACGATTCTTTTTTAAATTGAAGCTTGCCAAAATAAGGCATCGGTGCAAGCACAGCAATCAACTCAGAGGTTGTGCAGAGAAGTGAAGGCATTTCTCATTTCATATCAATCCGTACGGGTGTGAAATTCGCACGCCTGAGTTGGGAACCCTTTCCTCTCTCTCTCTTTCTCTCTCTGTGCCTCCTGCGGTTCCACAGGAAGACCTGACAAACCGTTCAATAGTCGAAAGCTCTAATCACTATGCTGCCGTGCCCCGTTAACACTCAAGTAATATTTGAATTCGTCCATATAGCATCAGGGCTTTTATCGCATGGGGTTAGACCTGTGGCAATCAGGAAGCTGTCCTAGCGAAATCTAATACTTATAATCCATTTTTTATCTTCATTGGAGGTCAAAATCTTACATTTTTTTGCAAATGACAACTTTAATTGTTGAAAGTATAAAGACTAAGAGCGTTTAAAGAAATAAAAAAATTCACCTTGGAAAATTTCATAAAATTTCACCTCTATTTCTCCTAACTCATTTGATTTAGTAAAATTAAAGTTGATTTTTATGTTCGGACATAAGCATTATTAATACTAAAAGCACATGATATACGACTTGTACATGACTACAAGGGTTTACGACGAAAGCTTGCATTGCTACATACTTATCTTATAAAAGAGGTGTTATTTCGACGAGTTTGTTTCTCTTGATCAAAATATTGTCATAAATGAAGATAGAGGTTTAAATTATCATGGCAATTAGCATGGACATTATGAAATAGCGGCAATTTAAATCTTCACTCAGTCCACCACACGGATTCTATCCTTAGTCAGGTAAAGGCCAAACTTGTGTAGCGTGTTCATCATGCTTCAAACTCTCCTCTGGTTGTCATGGAATATGAAGGAGGTCAGTCATGCCTTCCTCTGTCTCTCCGTGCCGGATAATTAAGCACCAAAGTCTCAGTTAACTACGCGCATCGAGCGTTACTAGACTAACGGAATTTCCTACGGTTAATAGTTTCGAGATAGGGCAAGGGGTTCATTCCTGAGTGATCTAGTGATTTCGGCGGAATATGTCCGGATTTCAGTCGGGAGAATTCACTTTTCGGGGAACGACATGACGGCGGAACAGAAGAGACAGGAAGTCCAGGATAACGCGACATGGGCGACGGGACCAAACAGCGCAATCTCAGTTATGGCAGGTGATCAAGTCAGGAGAACAATTACCCTGCCGTCAAGGTGGTCTCATGGTACGAAATGAACCCCCTGGGATCTTTGATTGGCAATAAATATAATGCATATAATTTCACTTGTCTTTGTTTTGCGGTACACTATTAGAGAATGTTTTTTCTATATTTATGTCGTTAGAGCATATTTAAAATGATATGCAGGTATAGCTTTAAAAAAAAGCTCCTGACTAAGCTACGGGTGTTTTCATCACGTGGCTGAAACCAGTCGGCCAAACGGAAAGAAGAGATTGGAAAGTGATTGTCAAACTGAAGGAAAAATTAAATTGCACGAGAATAAAGGAATTTTAGAATCCCTACATACGCATGGATATTAATTTGTAAACAGTTTTATGACAGAGTTCATTTGTCACCAGGTATTGAAGGAAGTTTTAGTTTTTTCTAATGTATAGAGGGCAGGTTCATTTTCGAATTATTTTAATGATCGTTCCTGACAAATGCATCTGTTTGTTTATATCTCGGATTGCTCATGAAATTTTTAAAATTTAATTAAATTTGAAAGTCTGTTTTCAATAAATTATAATTGCGATGATTCTTCCCAAAGTAGCATTGGGTTTAGATACACATCCTTTTGGTCGGGGTTGAATTATTGATATTTTATTTTATTTCCAAATTGTTGCCTTGCATGAAGTCTGCGCCCCTCGAGCATCCTTCCCTGGTTTTATCAACCGCCGTGTGACACTTATATTTATTATATTTTGATAACTGATCTATTTTTTATAAATAGTTTGCTTAGTTGAGCAATGAAAATGATATGCTAGTCGTCCAAAATTCTTAGGTTGCGTCCAAGATGAGAAGTAACAAATCAGAAACATCGCATTCGTTCTCTTAAACAACTTTTCATTCCAGATCCTCAATTTCGCAGTTAAGCAGATGATTATCGCGAAAACCTTTTGAGCGTAGGGATTCTCTTCTTATAAATTTCGATGGAAATGATCTCGCTCGGTAGCATTTTTATGAACGGAACATCGAATTTTTTGTGAGTAATGGCCCTCCCTTTTGCAAGGAATGCCAGCGTATTCTACTCATCGTCTGGATGTTTTTTTGCAAAAATCTGATAAAACAATATGAAAAAAACGGAAATTCTTCATTCGCTCTCTAGATTCTTCTTCTTCGTTCTCTTGAAGGCGATTCACGATATCGGAAATGCACCAAACTATTTTTAATAGTTTCCCTCCTTGGCGCGGGAATATCCCAATATTGCTCCGAAGAATTCACACAAAACGTTTACCATTGTCCTTACTGGTATTATAAAGGTTTTTCATCGAGGATGCGAAAAATAAAAATCAACTTTTTTTTCCCCATTCGCTGCGAGCATTTGTCTCATTCCTTCTTCTGGGCTATAAAACGCGGGCCATTAAACCATGGAAGATGAATTCTTTCTCACTCCTTTTGCTGTGTAGTAGACATTTTATTCACGGTTATAGCAGTGGGACATTTGGGGTTTGTGTTGGTACGGCGGAGAGTTACTGAGGACCCATCTCAAAATCAATGATCTGGTGCCATCTGTATATGGTGCCATAGTGGAAAAACATCAACCATATAAAAATTTCTCTTATTTCAGAGTTGCCATAGCTTTATTTTAATAGAACGCGTCGAGGGGTGTCGTCAGATCTTAGTTATTTCATTTTCACGTATTACCTCTTTAATTTTTATATGTGGGTGCGGAGAAATACGTAAAAGAAGAAATAGACGGAAATAAAAACAAACGAGGATGTTATAAGCATGTTGAGGAGGAGGGAAGTCTGTTGAAGAAATTCAAACAAGGCAGAGAATATTAATGCAGGTAACAGTAAATGTGGGTCGCGGTAGTCCAGTGGGTAGAGCGTTGGACTACTGATCGGAGGGTCCCGGGTTCGATTCCCGGACAAGCACTCTGGGTACCTGCCGCCTGCCGAACTCTGGGCACCTATGTTATTTTTCGGTTACCAGATCATCCTGGGAAACCATAACCGGCACAGGGAAAGGAACTGGCCCCCCTACCCTGATGTGTGAATTTCAAAAGGCGTCGGGCTTAATACTGGGTGAACTCTGCCATCACCTATCAAACCGACCTTCGGGTTTGAATTCTGTGTTTATAAAAAAAAAACAGTTTCTGGCGTAACTTGGTGGAAAATCTTCATACTGACTTTTAATAATCAAACCACTTTACTTTTCCACATAAACTTCCTCCCTCCTCTTCCCCTCCGCCCAGAGATATGTATATATACGGTGACTTGTTTAGTTTAAGTTTATGTGAAAAAGTAAAGTGGTTTGATAATTAAAAGTCATTCTGTGTTTATGGTTGTGGTTTATTCCTTAAAATGTCTTTTACCTTTCACATTGATAAATGTAAAAAATTTTGCAAAATCATGATGGTTAATGTGCATTTAATTTAATGTGAACTAAACCGACGGGTTCGGGTTGGTTTTTTATGGTAATATTGAATAGCAATGGGCTAATGTTGGTTATGCATAAATAGTATGAAGACTGTGGTAGAGGATTGAATATTGGGGGGATGAGGTTCAGCCAGGAGATGAATGGGCATTTTGAATGGAATGAAGAGTAGCAGGAGTTATGCGGTTTTGAAGAATGGATTATCACATAGCAAGTTTTAACTTGCGCATGTAGCGTTTTGTTATTTTGGGTGTAGAAATGTAGCTGAGCTGAGGTATTGGATTCGTCAATAAACTTACCATGACAGATCCCCATTGGATTGGATCCCCATTTTTTTCTTCTCTATATTTGCATATTCTCTCAGTATTACACATTCTCATATGCCCTATCGATCAATTCATCGACTCTCACGGAGGGAAGTTTTCGGAGCTGAAATTTTGAGTTGTTGAAAAGTATGGGTGAGAAATGTCTCTGAGATAAATTGTGGCAGTGCAGCAGTATCGCGAGATTTATGGAAACTGAATATTTGGTTCTAAAATGGCATAAGAAAAACTTTCTGGGATACTGAACAGAAACCCTTGACATTGCGCTCTATATTGCAAAGTAAGCTAGCATATGGCAAGAAATAAAATGAAAGAAGGATATTTTGTCATGTAATCCTTGGAGGGATGAGAGTTAGGAAAGCCTTGTTTACGTACAGTGATTAGTAAGGAGTACAGGGTTCGTCCGGAAAATAAGTGTACTGAGCTCAGGAAAAAAAATTTATTACACTTTTACATATCTTAAGCTAATATTCCTCAAAATAGGACCCTTGTGAGTCGATACACTTGTTCCAGCGGCGTTCCCATTCCTGGAACGCTCCCGCGAAGGCATAATCGGGAACCTCTCGAAGACACGTCGTCACGGCCTCTTTGACGGCGTCCAAAGTCCCGTATCGTGTTCCTTTCAAACTCCTCTTTATCTTCGGGAACAGAAAGAAGTCCGGTGGTGCCAAGTCCGGGCTGTAGGGCGGGTGCGGCAGCGTTGCCACGCCGTGCTTGGCCAAGAAGTCCGACACGACAAGCGCGGTGTGAGACGGCGCATTGCCGTGATGCAGCCGCCAGATGTTTTTGATCGCTGGCCGGACGCGGGCGACTCGTTTTCGAAGCCTGTCGAGCACTTGGACGTAAAATGTAGCATTTACAGTTTGTCGTTCAGGTACAAATTCGTAGTGGACGACTCCTCTTTTGTCAAAAAAGACAATGAGCATCATAAACTCATTTTCCGGACGAACCTGGTATATGTATAGCATGGCGAAAAATATTCTTTTTATTTAATGTCTGATCTACAGTTTTTAAACAGGAAACCATAATCTTAATTCAAAGAAAAAAAATCCTTGGTCGGAATTCGAGCACGGATCCCTCAAGGTTCCGACATCGAATCCTGGTTAAGGAGAATGATTTGTATTACACATTAAAGGAGGACTCCGTTAACAGTTATTGTTGCGGTATATCCCGTAGTTTCTTAAAATTAATTAGTAGTTCCAATATTTTGTGAACTTCAAATCGCCAAGAAAAACGTAATACTTTACATTTCTATTGGAGTATTTCACCTCTGCATGATTTCATTAACGTATTTTTGATCCCTGTTTAAGCGCAAGTTGAGATTTTCTTGTTTTTAAAAATTCATACATTTCAGAATTCCCTGTAAAATAAACACGTGAAATAATCCTTTTCATTTTCAATTATCCCAACCCACCTATATTGTGTATTTGCATTATTTTAAATACGCACATGAACAAAAATGCATACACGAGTATATGCATAATTTTTTCATATGCTTATACAAATATTCATATGGTTGTATTATGTAGATGATATGAGCGCTTTTTTTGTGCCTTTACAGTTATAAATTTCATACGTGTATTGCTACTCACATGGTAACCTCTCATTTTGCCCGTAGGGAGCACATAAATGGCGTTTGGAGTTACTGAGAGTAACTGGTGAATAACATGATAGCAATACATTTCGGTACGACGCGACTTAGAGCTGACGGTATTTTAAACAATAAAGGAACAACAGTAAATCCGTTTATACTTGACCTGTCCAGCTTATTTAAAGAGTAATTACGTTGTAAATGTTTGCATCACCATACATTCCAGAGGTTTGAGAAAGGCAAGCCAATTTTCTGTTTAAATTACATGGATATAGCTATGCTACATGGAACGACTCCAAAATCCATTTTCGGAGCTGGCGCTCTTCACTGCAGCATAGATGATAGATTCAAGAGTTGGTTCCTATCTCTCCATGGGGATCTACGTTATTGTCGGGAATTTGGTTCAAGTGTAAACAGCACACTACATAAATCCACGTATATTTTGAACGAAATGTACAGAATCCGACATAATAGTTTTACAATACAGTTTTATGTTGAAAGTAGTATCTCTGAACGTATTAATAAACTGTTGATTGACTTCAATTTTTATACATCAAAGTTAACAGTAAATATTATTCAAAATGTATTTCGTATTTTATTTTTAACGGAATAAATTGAAAGACCCTAACACTGTGCACTTGTGGGGCATTACATAAAACTCATTATTGGGTTATATATGTATGTTAGTCTTCTTCGATGAGGAAAAGATTATGTCATTGCAAATGACGATGGTACTCAAATCCCTTGCCATGGTTTCACTCGAGATCTGGCTCAAATCGAATGACTCCCGCACAATTTTCTCCGGGTCTCGACTGCGTGACCCTTTTGCGCAGTTAAATAGACCGCAAAAAGCGCCGTTATCAGCTGTTATGAAGACAACCCGTGATGGGTTTAATGGCAGTTTTTTGGCAAACGTAAAACGAATTTAATAACTGCTTGGTATATTTCCGCAACTAATTGTCATTAGCAGTCAAACTTTCGTCACCGCTTTCAATTAATAATTATAGGAATGGCTTGCACCAGTTCTCCAATTTAAGTCACATACTACACTCCGTTGGTTCTTCTCATTCCGACAATTTTTTTTCTTTTCAACATCTTGTTTCATCTGTTTTACTTGGATCGTTCTTGATTTTTCTCTGCCACTCTTTCTTCCCTCATTCTTTTCTATTAGATTTTTCATAATCTATTGTTCAGATAGGTTTATCCCTCTTTTTACATCCCAGGTTACCTTCTTTTAACATTTCCCTCCCCAATTCTATAATATTAACCTGAACGTCGAAGAAATTTTTTTCCCGCCTTAATAAATCACTCGTTTAAACATTTTGATAGGTATCTGCATCGTCCTGTACAATCAAATTTACTTAACTTTATGATTATCGTTTTTTTATTGTCGATACCGTTCACTTTAACCTTTCGTCGATCCCAAGTGTGGAAATTATGCTATCAATAATTTTTTTGCATAAAATCCCCTCTCGTAAAAATTATAATGTCATACTGATCTTAAAGTGCTCACCCACCTGAAAGCCAATGCGCTTAGATAGCAAGAATAAGCATTTTGCTGTTTCAGCTGCTACCTTATTAAACATTCCTTAGATTTTAGAGTTTCTATATGATATTCAGCCATATTGGAGGCCATGTTTCGAATTTTCAGGCTTTCCTATAACGTTGATCCATTTACTTTCCTATCACCTTGATCTTAGGATAACATAATCAAGACATGTGGTAGGCTCTGTTCTGAATTGATTAGAAAGTCAATTATCCGTTTTCAGAACTATTTTTAATTAGGTATTGCCTACTTTTCAACTGTAAAAAGAATCGTAATCATGTCAACCAGTTGGAAAGATCGGTTCTCATCGTTCTTTTTCTTATCTCATTATTTTGTGCTTTACATTGACTGAAACTTTTCCAATCATGGGAATCAATTTTCCAGCTCACTTTAAAAACCCCGTTTGTTTTTTAGACGCGATCTCACTGGGGCACGTGGTAATTATCTTTCTGGTTTCAAGAAACTGCGAGAGATGCCGCAACACTCTGAGATTTTACACTCTGTAATTTTTGCATTGATCTTTTTGGTTCCTTCGAAATTGGGCTAGAAATTCAACAAAACCCTTCTTGCCCTGTGGCACATGCTTGATGACTTGTTACTGCATTCTCTCATGTTATTCTCAGTGAAATAGTCTTGAACTTTATATTGTCATTCTTCTTCCCTTCAAACAAGTTTACTTAATCGTAACGTTTGATAGGAAGTTGTTTAACACTCAGATATTAATAAAAGCATGAGAAATCACTCTAATTAATAATCGGGTAAAAATAATGGACTGGATGATTTACATATTACATTATGGTCCTCATGTTGTTTATCCGGCATGGTTTTACGGTTTTAATTTCATTTTTACTTGGATTATCAAGTCAATAAGAGATGATTTACTTACTTATGTTGTCAATGATTTTGTGAAAAATAATCCAAATTAAACCTTTACATGTCTCAGACTGCTCAGGTGCGAGTGGGGAACGGAGAGACCGGATGGGCAGTGTTAGGAAGAGGGGTAAGGCAGGGTTGCCCATTGTCACCGGTGCTGTTCAACGTATATGTGGAGGAAATGATTAAAGAGGCATGGGAAGAACTGGAGGTAGGAATGAAAGTCGGAGGGGAATTCGTAAAATCGGTTAGGTTTGCTGATGACCAAGCATTAGTTGCTCAGTCAGCCAAGGGGTTGCAAGGATTGCTGAGTGAATTGGAGGTTCAGTGCGATAGATATGGGATGAGAATCAATATTAATAAAACAAAGGTTATGCGATTTTCCAGAAAGAAAAAGGCTAAGCTAAATATTAAAATAGGCGCGGGCACAATAGAGCAGGTAGAACAGTTTACATATCTCGGAAGTGTTTTGGACCAATACGGTCAAAGTGGTAGGGACGTAAGGAGAAGAATTGCGCTAGGCAAGGAGGCTTTCTCAAGGAGGAGGGAGTTGATGACGGGAACGTTGAGTAGGGATGTTAAGACAAGACTCGTAAAAACTCTGATATGGAGCGTAGCTATGTACGGCGCGGAAACGTGGTCGCTGAAGCAGGAGGATAGACGTAGATTGCAGGCTTTTGAAATGTGGGTGTGGAGAAGAATGGAGAAGGTGAAATGGACCGAAAGGAAAACAAATGAGGAAGTACTAGAGATGGTGGGGGAGGAGAGGGGTTTGTTGAGAGAAATCGTATGGAGGCAGGAAAAATGGATGAAAGGCGTATTGAGCGGTAGTGGAATGTTGAAGAAGGTAATAGAGGGGAGAATGTTGGGCAAGCGAGGTAAGGGCAGGAACAGGATAGGGATGTTGGACGGGATGAAGGGAGGAAAGAAGTACACAGAGATGAAGAGGGACCTGATATAGATTAGTTTGCTAGGTGGGGAGTCACAAAATGCTTATTTGATAGTTGTGTCCATCCAAAAACCTACCTTAACCGGTAGATTACCTAATTATTAATCCAAATTATTCATATCAACTCAAATCGTATCCATTAATTCTGGAAAATTGAAAACAAGAAAGAAACGTTTCAGGCTTATTGTGGAAAACCATAATTCTAAATTTCTCACTAACGCAATTTCAAAAGTACCCTTGAAGTAATTGTATACAAATGTATATCTTAAAGTGTAAGTATGCCATGCATGGGAGATGGATATTATACTTAAAGGTGATAACGAAAAACAAGCTTTATGCAACCTGTGATTTGATATTTACCCTAAAAAGTTTTTTATTATCTCTCTATTAATGAATCTTTGAGAGTTGTAAATTGTATGTATTTGTACTTTGCATATTGTTTTGATTTTGCATAATGTTTTTTTTACTGAAATGAAGTGTAAAACATGCATTGACAAAGCCATGCATAATTCTATGCTTATGGTGAATGAATAAATTACAATTACAATAATCAGTATTCATTCACATTTCCTATTTCTCTGTGATTTTAAGTTTGATAAGGTGGGCTTTGTCATTCATAGACAATAGGCATATCCTATTCCGATGCATTTGGATTATTAGCATAGTTAAGAGAGAAAGGAGCTTCTTTTTTTCCCACCTAACACAACCTTTAAACTTAAATTTTGAATGCCATTGAAATTTTGTGTTTTTCAAATCGTACTTGTGGTAGACACACTTTGAATCTAATGATTACAGGTTTATTTGCCTTGTTTATTACAGATAATTTGGAATACGATCCGGATTATTAGCAATAACCAACAGTCCTTAAACAAAACAATATAAATTAAAATGAAATAATGCAAATGCCACTAGTTTGAACACCTTTGTCCCATTTTCTCTCTTTTATTCCCATGGCATTTAAATGATTTGTGGAAAAGAATTACCTCTTTTGCTTAATAGTAAGATGCGCTATACATATGATGGCGTACCTAGTGAGCCAAATCTCTTGATTCGTATCCCTCTTATTTCGGAATTAGATGAAAGAAGGGATTTTTGTAATCATCTTGCCCCACTATATGCATTCACGTATATCCAGGCACGTTTCATCCCTATGACGGGTCGTCGGGTCGGAAAGCCTTTCCACCGCTTTCTTTTCATTAATTTCTCCACCTCCTTTATCTTGAACCAATCCTTTCCTCTCCCTTTGATGTCCCCCTACTACATATCTTTCCATCTCATGGCCTTCCCTTGGTGGAATTCTCTGCACTGACAAAAATATCTTCCTCGACATGGCATTCTCTTGTTTCCTCTTTACCTGTCCGTAAATTTCAACGTTGACTTCTCGATGCTATCGTGTAGTTTATTTTTCAAACTGATGACTTACCTCACTTCTTCGATTTTCAATCAATGTTTACGAAACCCTTCAATCATGTTTATCACACAAATAGGACCTCTTCAAGCTTTTTATTCTTCTCACGTCCTTTTTCTTCGTCCACATCCCCGCGACGCACATCAAAATGAAAAAAGTCTGAGAAATTAGTCTCTTTTACCTCGTTGGAAAATACGAGACGTGTTCATAAAGTAAGGCCCGTTTGGCCACAGGAAAAAATATACTCATATGAAACACATTTTATTGGCACTTTTAGTTAGCTACAAACCTACTTCACTTATCTACATAATCGCCGTTCACTTCTAAGCATTTTTCGTACCGCTGCACCGGCTTCTTTAACCCCTCTGCATAGAAACTCGCCGCCTGAGGGTTGAACCAATCGACAACGCCATTCTTGAGTTCCTCTTCGGTTTCGAAACGTTGTCCACCGAACCACTGTTTCAAGTGCAAGAAGAGGAAGTAGTCGTTGGGTGTAAGGTCAGGACTGTACGGTGGGTGGTTTAAAGAGTTCCCAACGACCCAAAAACTCTCGTCCACTGGACATTCTTTGCTCTTTGTGGTGGTCGGTGAGCATTTTTGGTACCCACCTTGCACGCAATGTGTGGTATCCTACAACAATATTGTAGACAGTAGTGCGTCCAAGTTGAGTAAATTGTTCAGCCAGGCCATTAATTGTCAATCGACGATCACATCGCAGTTTTTGTTCCACTCGTATTAATCCCATATCAGGTGTCACAGAGGAACGATAATTATTCACTGAATAAATAAACTTGTCATTTTTTCACAAAAAAAAACAAAAAACATTAGGTCTCATTACTTTGCCTATGTGTCAAAACCGGCAGTATTTTAAAGTTTTTATGTGTTAAAATACCAATTTTATTTATTCAGTGGTCATAAACTTGCACAGCCTCAAACCATCAGGTTCAACAATAATTATTATTAAACCACGGACAAATATGTGAGATTGGCATTGCAGTTTGTCTGTAAAATATCTCCCGCGGAATTAATCCGAGAAACCTGGAGAAAGTTGACGAATAGCCGTGTGAGAGACATCTGAGGGAGAAGGGTGGATATGGGGAGCGGAGAAAGTTAGTGAGAAAATGAAAACGGGACGGGAAAGAGGTCACACAAGAGCGGGAAGGTGATGAAGAGAACTTGAACAATCTGACGTGGAGAAAGAAAGGTCATCGCGCCTTTCAATGAAACTCCAGTGTATTATCGGTGGTGTAATATGGCTGCCATTGCCTTTACTCTTATCTCACTCGCTCCGTGAATTGGTGTCCAAAGTTCGAAATGTATACCATAAAACTTTTCATTCCCAATGGTGCAAATACGAGTACTACCGCCAAAGTAATCAACCGGAAGGTTGCTTCGATAATTTGGGGGCCGAGCTTGCCTTGTGCCATAAAACTTTCCAAACCGCAATCCCTGCGGCTTGTGAGATTCACACATTAAGGATAGGGTAGCGTGTCTTTCTCTGTTTTGTGCCTGCGGTTTCCAAAGGAAGATTTGGCAAAATCTCAGGACTATACGAAAATTGAGATTTTTAGGATCTTCGAATTTGAGATCGGGCTTATCGGTTTTTAACCAAATTGGATGTAGATGAGCGGAAAACCAAACAGTTTCTGAGATTATAACCTTAACATTTGTTATATACTTATTTATTTTGGGTTGATTTGTTGTTATTTTAAACACATCAAATAGCACTGTAAGGGAATCTAATCTTGAGAATAAATATAACATATGCTCATGATTTTCCCATGTAGTAATTACTTGCAAAACTTTTTTCAAAACTTTACCACAAGGAAAATCAATATGAGTATATACTTTCCTCAATATATATACTACAGGAACGTGTTGTTGCGGAAAATCCAGTGTAGTACAGAGTTATTGCTTAGATTTATTTTTCACTTTTGATGGATCATATTAATCTTATTATGTTTTGTAGATGCATGTGAAATGGGAACTATGCTTTTTCACACTCCCAAGAAGTGCCATTCAGCATTTAATAAGCAATATTTCTGTGTAGGATATCTACCAGATATATTATTCAAAAGAAAGGGAGTAGTATTGCCTTGTCTATTTGTTTTTTTCCAAAAACAAGAGAAAAACGTTCTTTGGTTGCCATCATGCCTATTAAATCCAATTTTACGTGATACCTTACGCCTTAATATGCATGACTAGGTGGTGTTCAAAAGTTTTAATCTTTTCCCTGTGCACCTAAAGGAAATGTCCTCTTTCTGCGTTTATTTCTAACCATTTAGTTTGTGTTTGGATGCCTGTTCTCGATAGTGATTAGCGAAGTATCCTTTCTCTGCGTTTGTGAGTCCTATTCAAGAAAATTGTCACACCACAGGCGAGTTGAATTTTGGACCACAACGGACAGCCATAAAAGGTAAATAGCTACTAATGGATTAGGTTCGACCAAGTGACATTTTTAATTTAGGCGATCTTCTGCTCTGGTTTAGTATTAGCAATTGTCACTCTGCCAAACCATTAATTGGTGAGATTGCTTTCACCATGTGGAATATGAGCGCGACAAAAGTCGGAATCAAAAAATAATAATGTATTAACAGGAAGAGAAATCATCATAATTTATAATTATTTCTACGGACCTTTTGTGTATGAATTTATGTCTGAAACAGAATAGCTATTTTGCATGAATATAAATAATGAAGAAAAATTGACAATTTCTCATACACGAACTATAATTGGTATTGGTACACGATTATTTTGCTCTTCTCATGGTGCAAAACTATTGTAAATTAATACAGGGAGAAATAAAATGAAAAAGTCAGTAAATTCTGCAACGATTCTTTGCCATTCATCAATCCTTTAATTGAATTAAACAAGTTGCCATTCATTTTTATTTTAAAAAATTATTTTCAAAATCTTTCAATGGATAACAATACAAAAATTTCAGAGTGTAAAAATCACTCCCCTTGACCGGGAGTTAGATCGGGGTAACGTCCATGTCTGCCGATCCAAGGGTCGCGGGTTCGATTCCCGCCAGGGTGGAATTTTTTTCCACCTAGGACTTGGGTGTTTGTATTGTTGTTACTGTTTTGTTGTGATTGTTGTCCGATGTAAAAGCCAAAAAGTGCTGTTTTCGGACGCAGACGAATAAATAAATAGACTCTGAAATTGTTGCATCGTAATGCACACTTAGCGGATGACTACGTTAAAAGTTACCGTCGCGGCATCTCCCGCAGGTTCTTGGAATCTTTCAATGAATTTTAAATAATCTAGAAGATGGATAGACCTCTCGAATCGAAGAGACTCTCAAATGCGAGGAATATTTGGAATCTAAGGAGCAGAAGAGTATGTACTATAAAGGAATATATTAAGGTTGCAGCGGGAAGTAATATGCAAGGATGTAGTTCGGAAAAAAATTAGGGCGTTTTTTCCTAAAATAACTGAAAATATACTTTTTTTTTTACTTCGCCCTTGCTGAAAGGAAACGACTTCAAGTGCATGCGTGCACACGGATATATATATTTCAAGGCCATGACCGTTATTTCGTGGCCGAATTCTATTCTCAATTCTCGGAGCCGGTGGTGCTGGCTTTGGCACATTTCCCGCTATCTGCGCAGAGTGAATCTTAATACTCGGAAGGTATCTAATAAATCACATGAGGATTTTAAATTGCTTCAACATTGTATCAATGACGTACAAGCTAGTGTGAGGGAACAGGCTAACCTCGTGGTGTGATTGGACGGTTATGAACAAATTATTTTTGTATCTCTTGATCCAGTGGGAAAAAACCAGGCCATAAAAAGTAAAAAAAATATTATTGCATCAAAATAATCATTAATATTCCCAATAATGCGATTATTTATTATTACATTAACGCCGAACAATATCGCTGTCGGGATGATTTTATTTTCATATTCAAACAGAATTTTCAGGCCTAAAATGGGTTTTGTGCATTTTTCCTAGTGTTGTTAGTAAAAAAATCAATAAAATACCTATCATTATCGAAATAAAAAACACAAATATAAGGTTCAATCAATAGGCTTGAAACGGCATGCAAGTACTCAAAATCAAAGGGTGAAGAGACTAAGAACATGTGAAGAAAATTATTAGTCAACGTCTTAGACCAAAGGGAGACATAAAGGAATCGGTTTTCGTAAATGTTGTCGCGTAACTTTGCCAGAATTTTTTCCATTCATTTTTTGAATGAATCGCGGGAAAATATATCTTCAAATCGATAACTAAAGAATATTACCAAAAGGATTTTTCAAAAGCAATTAGTATTTTATTTAACTGATTCTGAAATCCATACCGTCAAATGGAAACTCTGTCGCAAACACGTGACTAATCGCGCGTAAGAATGCCTTCCCTCAGACCAGATTGGAACTACATGTATTAACTATTTTATTTTGATATTTTGTTGCTTTATTAATACACAGTTATACTTCTATCTCGATAAACTAGCTGTCAGTTGAGAGAGATTTGCCATTATCGCTACACACACCCTCGATGGATTTTTAAGATTATATATATTTTCAGCAAAATTTTCTCCATCAATACACGTAAGCCTCCATCTAAGAACGCGAGAAATAAATTAAATCATCGTTCTAAAGTCGGCGTCGCAAAAATCTCTAAAATAATTTCAAATGGTTTATGCTATCTTCGTCTGCAAATTCATATCTGTAAGCCAAGTTGGCTAGGATTATTTCAGGCTCATCTCGCCCATCTCTTTTTCCTTCTCGAGTGTGTTTTGTTTTCTTATTTGGACGTAAATCCTCGTGCAATTTTTTGTGCCCTTAATGCCCTAACTTCTTTCTCCGATTGCGAGAGATACCTCCTAATAGCCAAAGTCAATAGTCTCCAACCCACCATCCTATTTCAGAATACTAGTCCCCTGGGTTTGAATTGCGCTCTGTTTTTAGCCAAGAAACATTTTCGCTTCAGAGCTATTCTCGCTGCCGTTGAAGGGTTTAATACATATTGTGAGAGGTAGATAAAGGGAGGGAGAGAGAGAGAACTAACGGAGTGCTGAGCAAAGGGTAGAGGATTGGGACTGTAAGCAAAGAAAATGGGTACAGCAATAATGAATAGTGGCCAGGGCATGACGGGGAAACGGAAGGTTGTGAGGACGGTTGGTCGGGGAGGGAAGTGAGATAGGGTGAGCGATGTTAAACTACTGCTTTAACAATAGTTAAGAGGGGGTGAATGCGCTTGAGTCCAAGTTGTTTTCAATGACATATTTCTCGGCCATAAAGAGCGTGGTGGAGACGTGGAAATCGTAACTGGAACGTTTCACCGTGGCCACTCGTTTTATGAACGGCCTTTTGCATGGGTCTTTTTCAACACGTTTCATCTACGCTTTTAAAAATTGAAGATAGTATGAGGCCACAAATGCTCATATATGTATAAAAGTTTGTGTGTGTGTATATAAATATATATATGTAAATATATATATATATGTGTGTGTGTGTAAATATATATATATATGTAAATATATATATATATTTTTTTATTAGGTAATCTACCGGTTAAGGTAGGTTTTTGGATGGACACAACTATCAAATAAACATTTTGTGACTCCCCACCTAGCAAACTAATCTATATAAGGTCCCTCTTCATCTCGGTGTACTTCTTTCCTCCCTTCATCCCGTCCAACATCCCTATCCTGTTCCTACCCTTACCTCGCTTGCCCAACATTCTCCCCTCTATTACCCTCTTCAACATTCCACTACCGCTCAATACGCCTTTCATCCATTTTTCCTGCCTCCATAGGATTTCTCTCAAACAACCCCTCTCCTCCCCCACCATTTCTAGTACTTCCTCATTTGTTTTCCTTTCGGTCCATTTCACCTTCTCCATTCTTCTCCACACCCACATTTCAAAAGCCTCCAATCTACGTCTATCCTCCTGCTTCAGCGACCACGTTTCCGCGCCGTACATAGCTACGCTCCATAACAGAGTTTTTACGAGTCTTGTCTTAACATCCCTGCTCAACGTCCCCGTCATCAACTCCCTCCTCCTTGAGAAAGCCTCCTTGCCTAGCGCAATTCTTCTCCTTACGTCCCTACCACTTTGAGCGTATTGGTCCAAAACACTTCCGAGATATGTAAACTGTTCTACCTGCTCTATTTTTCCCCCGCCTATTTTAATATTTAGCTTAGCCTTTTTCTTTCCGGTAAATCGCATAACCTTTGTTTTATTAATATTGATTCTCATCCCATATTCAATATTAATAAAACAAAGGTTATGCGATTTTCCAGAAAGAAAAAGGCTAAGCTAAATATTAAAATAGGCGGGAAAAAAATATATATATACACATATATGTATATATATATATATATATATATATATATATATATATATAACCATAAACACAGTAATCAACCCGAAGTTCGGTTTAGTAGGTGATGGTAGAGCTCACCCATCTACCAAGCCCGACGGTGTGTGAATAATCACACATCAGGATAGGGGGGCCAGTTCCTTTCCCTGTGCCGGTTATGGTTTCCCAGGAAGATCTGGTACCCAAAAAATCAACTAGCTTGGGTGGAGCTGCAGGTTCCCAGAGTGCCTTGCCCGGGAATCGAACCCGGGACCGTCCGGTCAGTAGTCCAACGCTCTACCCAAATACATATAAGTAGTTATGTATATATATATATATAATATTCTTTTTACATATATATATATATATATATATATATATATATATATATATATATATATATATATTTACATTGGCGTACATTCACGTAAATATATTTTTATATGTAAATAAATTTTAAATATAAATAAATATGTACATATATATATATATGTACATATATATATTTTTGGACGACAATGGAACAAAAAAAATAAAATAGATGACACGTAAAAAGGGTACTCACATTTTAGAAAGTTGGAGCTTTCGGCCATCTCTGAGGCCTTCTTCAGGTCAGATAGCTATACACATAAAGTATATACGTATGTGTGTGTGTGCACGCATGTACTTGTATATTTAGATTTTCTACATGGTACAATCATTACCTATATCTTTTGTCGTCGCAAGGAATGCTATTGTTGTACTTGTTAGTTTTAAGGACTAACTTCTAATTGTGTACCCATTTATTCGACATATTTCCACGCCGAGACCCGAAACAGTGTTAAATACAACTACCTCCTTACAAAATTAATGTTTTTAGAAAAAATATTATGGTACAATCATGCATGAGTGTCATTGGTGAAAATCATATACATTCCTATACACATACATACATACAATATATATATATATATATACATATATACAATATATATATATATATATATATATATATATATATATATATACATACAATATATATGCATATAAACACACATACTTGTACACTGCCTATAAAAACCCATAATTTATTTCCATCTTACTCAATTATGAATATATCACAGCGTACATTTTCACTTGCTGAACATCACTGCACAATTAATGACGGATTTTGAAGCACCTCTTATTACTGATCCCTTAGGAGGCTTTCAGGGTATGATGTAGGCGAATTTAAAACAAAACAAGGGTTTTGCCGTGATATTGCTTTGAGAAGAAGCTCAACTAAATTCTGATGGAAGTCCCATGTCAAAGCGAGATGTTGGAGGTCACGGTGGGCATATCTAAACTTAAAGTTCCCCGCTTTTGTTAGGTTTCAGCTGGCTGCGTCGTGTACGTATTTGAGTCGTTCAACTAAATCTTATGTCAAGACCTCTAGATTCAATTCCATACGACGGAATTTAATGTATTGTTAGCAGCATATGTGCGTCGATCTTTTAATATTTGCATATAGACTTTAAATATGCCTTTTATTCGACTAAAATTATAATGCAAACATTTATATTGAACCTAATTAATATTTTATTGTCTTATATATAAAAGCGATTTTCATAGTCATAATTTATTAGCACAATAACTCTCTAAATGTTGAATCCTGACTTCTTCAATTGTTCAATGTTTTAGTTACAGGGATCATTTTTTCCAAGTACTATTCTATTAATTTTTTCAATGTGGTAAGTGAAAGAAAATCTTAAAAATTAATTTTAAAAAGTATGCAACGAATTCAAATTGATTTTCCTCACTTTTTGCTGAAAATACTCATGTTGTCCATTCAAAAAGAAAGAAACAGTCATAACATTTTGTTTCTCCGTAAAAGAATCTTGAAGTTTTACGATTTGCTGTACTGTTACCTTGGTAATCAATGAGGCTAACTTCTAATTAACAAATTGCAAGCTTTAACTGTTATTTAAAAGTATTGGAGTAAAAAATCGGTGATTATTCCTGAAATTTATGATAAAATAAGTGGTAGAACAAATAACCCATTATCGTAATTTATTTTTTGATGAATTGAAACTAACGAACTAAACAAGTCAACATCATTAATTATTTACGCCCATATTTTGACGTAAAACATCATCATCAAATGGCGAATGCACAAGTAGGTGTTTGCCTTAGACAAATTCAAAGGAATCCTTGCATTTGTCTAAACCAAACATTTCTATTTTAAACGATGGATTCAACCTCATGCTCTGCCACTCTGTGGGCATAATTGTGATTTCTTCTTGTGTCTTCTATGCACGGTAATTCACTTGAACTTATTGTTCGTTTAAAAGCCTAATGCAGTTCATAGCTCGTTAGGTTAATTACCGAAGACCCTTTGTCAGAGAGATCTTCGTTAATTAAGGGATCTCTGCTCGAATAAGCAATTGATAATTCCTGTGTAAAACGTATTGGATTGGCATTCAAATTGGGCGATTCCGATAAAGTTAATTTTGCGTCACTTCACTACATTTTTGGAAATACGAAATCATGGAGCATTAACTATCCACAGTCCAGTTTCAGGACCGCATTGTCTTCCTCTTATGTTGGTAGAGGATAAGTTTCTAGAGTTTCGTCCCATTTAAATCTCAAATAAGGGTATGATGATATTAACCTTTATGTCGACTATTCAAAGCACGAAACATTTTTCCGAAATGATGTTCAAACGAAACGTAGCACTCCAACTGTTTTTTTTACTCGCATTGAATAATCTTCATTATTTTCCTCAATTCCGTCCCTTTGTTCATCCGAAAAGCGTGATTCAAGTGTCGCTTTGCAGGAGTTGTCTTCGTAGAGGCGCCACCGGCGATAGTGGAGCCGACATGAAGCAGATGAGAAACATCCATCCAGGGTGTATTGCCACAGCGACATGCGATCCGCATAGTGTCATGGGTCTCTGTGGTCATTCTTCTGAAAATCAAATTAATCCGATGAAAGAGGCGCCCGGGATTCAGGTCGAGAGGAAAAGCAGGGGCGATTTATTGCGATTTTTCAAAGGCAGGGAGGGAATCAAGAGGAAGAGAGTGATGGCAATCGCGCCGAGGGGATGCAAGGTGTCGACGATCTGACAACCTAAATTAAACCCACCATGGCAAGATGAAAGAATGGCATTAAGCAGTAAAAAGTCGGGAATAATGGGAAGCAGTGGAGGTGGAGATAATGGAATGAATGAGAAAGGTTGAAGAAAGACGGCAGAAAATAAGCTCCAAGGGTACAGAATGGTGTAATGTTATACCCGACACATACTCCAAACCAACCAAATGAACGAATGTCACCCAGGACTAAATAACTCCGCCGCGAAATAAACATTCAAATGAATTTGGTTTTTTTTTACAAAAACCCTCTGGGCAACTGTAACTATAAGGGCTTTGTTCTCATTAATGATATAGAATTTCATGGTTGATAAACAGTTTTCAATCAAGAAACCGATAACCTAGCCAGCCTAAACATGGTTTCACAGTATGTTAGCAGCTTTTCAATTCCAGAAAAGTCGAAAATGCTTGACCGAATGGGCACCTTTCTTTAAAATCCTTTCTTCAGTATCCACAAAGTATTCCACGGGCACTGACTGCTTATGGAAAGACAAATGATGGTTTAGTCGAGACGGCTTGGGCAAAAAAGTTACCCTCAAACTGTGTATTAAGCTCTGAACTGTATAAACTCCTTCCCCAGTAATGATGACAAAATAGTAAAATTTATACGTATTCCTTTTGACTCTGCAAAGATTCAGGGAATCTTTGCATCATATTAAGACAGTGAGGATTATAATTGAACATGTGTAAAATTGTTTAACCTGAAAAGATCTCACTGAAATAAATTTCATTTATGGTTTTGTTGAGAAAATCCATGAGCTGGACACAAAATGGCACCGTTCCAAAATTTACGGATGCGTTTTGATTTAGGGCGTTTTCATGCTAGTGGATTTCTCTTGCGCGGATACTAATGGGTTCCGGAAGACGCAGGTTGACCCCGCGGTTCCCTTTAACCGATCCAATTTCTTCTCGGAGGGAATTTCATTCCGCAGCCTTTAACGCACAAGTCTTCCTTGTTTGAGGAAAGGGAAGGATGATGGGGATAAGACAACCGAAGCACCAAACAAGGAGAGGGAGATGTACGGATTGGGAGAGGAGATGTAGGGAGTGTGAGAGACGCAAGGAGGAAAGGGGGAGGAGGTGTCGAGCGAATGTGAAGGAGGGAGGGCGTGTGAAATAGAGACGGCCTGAGAAAGAGATGGAGGAGTGAAAGAGGGAGGGGACTTCGAGGCACAGCGGAAGGGAGAAGGGCTTGGATGATAATGATTCCGCAGAGCAAACGGCCATGATTCCACGAAATGAATCTTCTTGCGGATTCAAGCTACTATCGAAGCCCTAACGCCACCGAATTCGTCTTTGGTCCCGAACTCTTGCTTGTCATTCATATTTAAGACCATTCTGTTGCGTATGTTCTTGAACGTTACACGTAAAAATAATATTTCATTGCTAAAAATGATGATTTGGCAATATTTTACGGCTCTGTTAATTTTATTTCTCCTAAGTTAAACAATTTTTTAAACTCTCAATTTTATAATCACATAGCATAGTAAATTTTTCCTGTCCCTCTTTATTTTGTGTTAATTATTTCGCGCTGTATTGAATTTTCGTTCTTTCCACAAATTTTTCTTTGCATTACCTAAGTTTGGGGCCGGTCTTATAAAGCCTTCCCTTTCGTTGCCCTTCGAATGCGGCACGTTCCCGTTGAGTCCACACAAGCCGTTTTGGACATTCGATCAAGTTTTTCGTGGGTTTCATGGTTTCACACCAGGTTTTGGGTAAAATACCAATGCAGAGGGCGGGATTTGAAACCAACACCTTTGCCCATGGTATACGTTTGCCCGCAAGACTATCGTGGACAGTCTTTAAATCTATTTTTGTCCTAACAGATTCATTTTCTCATGATACACCAACCATTGAATACATTTTTTTCAAGAGGCAAGGTTGTCATACCTTCAGTCTTTTCGGTCTATCCTTTGTCCTCTTCAATTTGTTGATCCATACTGCTTTTATTCTTTCCATCATCTTCTTTCACTTAAGGACTCCTCTTTTTAAGGTTCCAATTCAATAATATGAAATTGAGAAATGAAGTTATACCTGTAAACTCTGTAATTCAACACACTTTTGTGTTACTATAATTTCATTTTATTTCAATATTTTATGCAAGTTCCACAAAGTTACGCCGGAGACAAAAAAAATTTACAACGAAACTTATTGTCAGACTGCAATTTTTTAGAGTTTGGATTAAGACTAAGGAAGAACAATAAAAAAAACTATGGGGTTAATGGTATATGTCCATTATTACCAGTATTTTCCATTTTTGAGGTGGCGAGAGAGACGAGAAGGGGATATGAATGAAATTAGGCGGAAAGCTGATTGGGTTAGATCTGGGGATGATCAAGATTTAGATTGTCATTAAGCTTTTTTTTAACATTATGTGGCATAATCTAAATCCGCATCCGCTCGTGATAAAACTTTGTGAAAATAATCGCGCTGTTTCGAAATTCGTGCCCAATTATTATATAGTTAAATTGACCAATTTCTTTATCTGCGGATATTTCTCATGTTTACCCCTAAAATTGTGACTTGTCATAAGAAATACTATGAAATAGGCATGATAAGAACTGGAGATTGAAAGAAAATCCAATGGGGAATACATAATATCAATGAGGTTTGTGAATAATCAAGCATGCATTGGTAGAGGATTTAGAAAGTCAGTGTAATATGAATGAGATGAGAATCATTGTGACCAGAATAAAGACAATGATATTTTCGGGGAAGAGGACGACTAAGATAAACGTTAAAATAGGAGTGCAAAAACTAGAGCAGGGGGGGGGGGAAGTTTACCTATCATTGCATTGTTTGAATCAAGATGGTCAAAAAAGTTGCGACATAGGAAGAAGAATCGCATTAGGCAAAGAAGATTTTACAGAGGTACAAAATTTTAGACAGGGACGTTGATTAACGAGATACAGAAAAGATTTTTTTTATAACTTTGATACAGAGCGTAATTTGTAGGCCTTGGCAACATGATCGTTGAAGCAAGACGAAAGTTTAAACGAATTCCGCACTTTGGAGGCTTTTGAAATGTGAGTAGGAGAAGGATGGAAAGCCGAATGCAGAGCAAAGAAAACGAACAAGAAAGTGCTTGGAATTGTAAGCGAGAAAAGGGTATTGTTGGCAGACAACCAAAGAAGGCAAGAAAGGAAGGCGGAGAGCATTTTGATCGGCGTTGGGATGTTAAAGACTTGATAAAGGGGCAAATCTCTGCAAGCGAGGAAAGATTAAGAAATCGATAAGTATGTTGGGCGGAATGAAAGGAGGCAATAGATATGCAGAATTAAAGAACGGTTTATCTTAGTGCCAAATTTCAGGTTGCGTTTTGTTAGGAGTGGTAAGGGAATTTATAATCGTTAAGTCATTGCACATACAAACCTTCCTTAAACGGTAGAATATCGATAATTATTGCAGAATCAGTTTGAAATGTTTAGGTTGGAAATAGCTTATGACAGAATGAAAGTAATGAGATCCTTTAAAAATAGGAAGTTCCTATGAAATGTAAATACCTGATTAAAATATCTATTTGTGAGGACGTACTCGTAAAAATTAGAGCAGAGAGAAAATTTCACTTATTTGATCTATGTTTTGGTTGGATAAAACCATTAAACACAGTAATCAACCCGAAGGTCGGTTTGGCCGGTGATTATAGAATCCACCGAGTACTAAGCTCGACGGCGTGTGAAATTCACACATCAGCGTAGGGGGTTCAGTTCCTTTCCCTGTGCCGGTTATGGTTTCCGAGAAATATCTCACACCCGAAAAATCACATAGCTTGGGTGGAGCTGCAGGTTCCCGGAGAGGCTTGCCCAGGAATCGAGCCCGGGCCCTCCGATCAGTAGTCCGACGTTCTACCCCTAGACTACCGCGACCCACTTTTGGTTACATAAAATTACAAATATGAGAAGAATTTAACTTAAGAAGCATTGGCTAAATCTACGGAGATGAAAATTTCTCATAATAATAGCATGAAGATAAGTTACGGGGAACTTTGAAATTAAGTGGTTCCGAAATTTGACCTTCGAATAAAGTTTATGAACGTAATTTGGAGGCCTTTGAAAATCAGAGAGGAAGTTCCAAGAAACTGCGGGAGATGCCGCAACAGTAACTTTTAACGGAGTCATCCGCTAATGTGCATTGCAATGCAACAATTTCAGAGTGTAAAAATCTTTCACCTTGACCGGGATCTCGGTCAAGGCGAATGATTTTTGCACTCTGAAATTGTTTCCTTTAAGGAGGAAGGATGATATGGAAAATTAAATTGTTTGGGGGAAAGATAGTTGAGGAAATATCAGAAATGGTAAGTGAAGACAGAAGGGTGTTGGTGTAAAGTTTGAGTCAGGAGCAGTGGATAGAAGAAATATTCAGAAATAATGAGTTGTTAATAATAATTAAGTCCTCTATAGAGACATGGTAGATAGATAAAAGCTAGAGGAATGGAAAGAATAGAAATCATTGAAGGTATGAAATGAGGCAAAAATTGTGTAAGATAGTTTTTCCAAAAACTACATGTGATTGTTAGACTACACAATGGTATTGGCGTTTAAAATCTGTAATCAGTGGTAGTTTTGCAAACATTTTCTGCTTATTTCTGACTCTTCCCCTTCCATCTAACTCCTCACTCCCTCGTGTAGGTATAAATTAATGGTAATATGACATTATCCTATTTTAGTATTCCATATTTTTCGTCGTGTCTCATTTTATCTATTTGATAACCGCCATCCATATTCCATTTTCAGTTTGAGCGATTTTTCTTTTTTCCACTTATCCGATTTTTTTTTCCACTTTTTCAATGGTACATATTTCTGACTCAGGAGATTACAACCATGGTGATCCAAAATTGGGTCATCTTCTCTTTTATAACCCTTTCTGAATAAGTAAAATTTTTTTTTAAATATGCAAAATGGATTCCAGTAGAAAACTGCAAAAAAATCAGTCCTACTTTGCAAATTATTTGAAACATTTTAGTGTATGCAATGTCATGCTGTACTGAGGGTACTGAGTCCTGTTTTCCCCCACGCACACCAACTTTTAGTTGATTTATCCTTTTAGAGAGAATGGACCAATTACGTGTTATTGCATTAATATTATTTAGGTAGAACTTATTTGGCCTAAATGTAAACTAATGAATGGAATCCGGCGTAGTTACGTGAAAATTTAACACTTTAAATGAAATAATAACTTACAATGACCTACTTTGAAAATGACGCACTTAACGACGACATCCATTAAAAGCCACGCACGAGCCTCGTATGTTGTTTTTATTGTGTTGTCATTTTGTCTTCAGCAATCCTTTTGTATAAAAGGGATTGTACGTACGTATATTCTCATGGCACTAGTTCAATTTTCATTTGTTTCATAAAATACGTTTTGTGATATATATTGCTGAGGAATTGTAGAAATAGAGCGTAGCAATCATCTTGTTTTTATTCTCACTCGACTAGAACATTATGCTCCATAAATTCTATTCAAGTTATATACATAAGTTACAGTGGGAATCTCATTCCCTTCCCATAAGCTAATGATCCATCTTACTTCTCTTGGCATATCCCTTCTAAATATTCGCATCAACAAAATTACTTTCTGCACTGAATGGTTGAGGCCTTAACTTTGTAGAATTCCATTTTTAATTTAAGAAATTAATATTATCTTTGCTTTCTACAGAAATAAACTTTATTCGTCGACTAGTTTCGTTTACACTGTAACATCCTCAGGAATAGTCTAGGATATTACAGTGTAAACGAAACTAGTCGACGAATAAAGTTTATTTCTGTAGAAAGCAAAGATAATATTAATTTCTTAAGTTAAAAATTACTTTCTGCACCCTGAATTTCCACTTTATATTATCCGGGATAATAACACCTTCTGTGATGCTCAAATTTAAAGACTGATTTTTAAATTTATTTCTGCTTCCTTAAACCATACAGGCACACGCACGCATATCGCGTCGGGGGGGAAGTATTTGGGTTGGGAGAAGGATGGGAGCACAAAAGATGCTCGAGGATGTAAATGAGGAAGCTTACGAAGCACGAGGCAAGGGTGAAACTTTACTTCTCATCCTCGAGTGAGCCGAGTCGTAACCCCGGTCTCTCAGCACATGCCGCCTGCGAAGATGCGCATTCTCTTGGGGCTCGACTCAGCCCACTCCCTGCAAGTCTGCGTTTACAGAGCGGGTAGAGCTCCTCTACCCGAAGAGAATGAAGGCGGGTGTTGGGGGTTTAGTGGGCAGGGGAGTGCAGTTGCGGGGGAAAATCCCACTAAGAATAGACTGCGGGCTCTGATCAAAGCAGGAAATGATGTCGTGACGCAGGTATTCGATGCGGGGAAGGTTGGAAATAATGGGCGTTTACCAAGTGTAGAGATGCTCTCTCTCTCTCTCTCTCTGCGATCCTCTAAACTACGGGCGGTTTCTTTTCTTTCCGGCTTCTGTGTACTCGTTGTGAGCAGACACCACGTTTGCGAGTTCCTTCTTTTGAATCCGCATGTTTGGGAAAAACCGGTAGGCAAGTGAAAAGATATTATTTCACAGAAATTGCATTCGCGGGTTTCGCGGTGTGTGTATTTCAAGTATTTCTACGCCGTCGTTCCTGGTGTAGACGGAATCCAATTTTCATAGTTTATTAGGTGATTTTCTTTGATTGGAACGTCAGCAATTTACACCCCTTTCGGAAATGCTACTCTGCCCATTGTTAATTCTGTCTTAACAGGGGATATTGTTTCTAAGAGACTTGATTTTTTGACGGCCCAGGTGGCGGAGGGGCAACCCAGAGGTTACGGTTGAATTCCCGCCTATTGATTTTTCCTCCACCTAGGGTTTGGGTGTATGTGATTGTCAAGTTATTATATCAATGTTCAAAGTCCGGCGTAAAGGTCGAAGTGCTGTGTTCGAACTAATGCTAAATAAATAAATAAAAAATAATTTATCACTCGAGCATCCAATAACCGGTACAAAAAGTAAGCACTTCTTAAAGAAGCAGAAATATTCGATTAATGTAAGTGTACATATGTGAACAAGAAAATCTCTGGTAGATGTGTCAATTGCCCTAAAAATCATGAATTTTCCGGTAATTAAACAGGATTAACCATAAACACAGTAATCAACCGGAAGGTCGGTTTAGTAGGTGATGGTAGAGCTCACCCATGTACCAAGCCCGACGGTGTGTGAATATTCACACATTAGGGTAGGTCAGTTCCTTTCCCTGTGCCGGTTATGGTTTCCCCGGAAGATCTGGTGCCCGAAAAATCAACTAGCTTGGGTGGAGCTGCAGGTGCCCAGAGTGCCTCGCCCGAGAATCGAACCCTGGACCGTCCAATGGTTAGTAGTCCAATGCTCTACCCACTGGACCACCGCGACCCACTAAATAGGATTAGGAAGTTTTTATCAACTCCTAAATCTAGTATAATATTCAGGTTGAATAGTCAAATTTTAACTCTTCAACTGGTAACCTTATTATTGATTCATATATTTTGCAAGTGTTTAGGACCATAATAGCCAAAATATTAGGTGCATAAGAAAAAGTGTGTTGTCTGCTGAAGCTTCTACAAGGAGGGAATTGACGAAAGGCCCTTGAGAAGTTATGCTAAGGTAAGGTTTCCGAAGAATTAGATATGGAATATAGTTTTTCTCGGTGCAGAACAATAGTTGTTGAGAGAAAATGATAGGCAAGGTAAAGAATTTTTAGATTTGGGTGTGGTGGAGAATGAAAACGTAAAATGGACGGACAGTAAAACAGACGAGTTAGGCATGTACTTTGCCCGGTAAGGGAGGCTTAGGAAGTAAAAGAGGTGAGGTTTGTGTGATGAAATCGAAAGGAAGAGAAAAAGTGAATGCAGAGTATTTTCATTTTTGATGGAATGTTGACGACTGTAATAAAGGAGAGAACGTTATGCAAGGAGGGTATGCGGAGGAGAAGGTTAGGCATCTTGAACGGAATGGAAAGTATGCGGAATTGAGGCGTTTGTTTGCAGGGAAGTTTTGTACACGCGCACACACACATATAAATATGTGTATGTGCGCGCATAAATAAATGTATATATATATATATATTAAATATATATATATTTATTTAAAAATAAATATATATATACATGTCACTATCATATATATAAAAAACATATACACACATACATACACACACATTCACACACACGCTTGCCAGGGTACACAGATAAAATGCAAGCGACTACATAGCGACTGGTATAACGAATAGGGATAAAAATACACGTATATTAAGCGAACAAACACAAGGTAAATGGGAAAGTGGGTGGTGATGCCTTTTACCGTCCCAACCTCGTGTTTTTCCTAGTGACTGTGGGTTCTATCCATTTTCCCTTAATTTATATCCTCGTGAATATGTGTTTCCGCTGCATTGTGGGTTTTCGTGTTTGAATGTGTATGTGTTGTCCGTGTGTGTACATTGCATAGGTAACACCTTTATAGCGTTCACTTATTCTTGATGCACACTAGCAATTAATAATAGTAAACAAAAAAAAGAGAGCATTAAGACAAGCGTAAAAGTAACTCACTTCGATGTTTCGGTTGTCCGAGCCACCTTCATCAGGGGTAGAGGTATAAAAAGTCACTAGCTTCTCTTACTAGCGAATAAATAATCACTCGTGGTAAAACATCTTCGCCTTCCAGTGTCTATTCAGCACGTCCGCTCCCGAGGTCACCTCTCAACTGAGAGCAGAACATAGTTACGTGTATCATAAAGTTGAATCATGGAATGGATTCATCGGGGTTTCCACAGGGAATAATATGGATTAAATGATTTATCCTAGGAGGAGGCGATTGATAGAGGTGCTAAGTTTTTGTTGAATAGTGAAGAGATGTTTTAGCATACCAGCGCAAAACTAAGGGAATGCGTCTGCAGATATCTAACGACCAAATAGATACCTTCGCAGCCGAAACATGATCAGTGCAAGACCGCGTGGTAAGGGAAATTGGTAAATGTTTTAGCGCAAGGATGAAAGTGTAGTGGGATCTCTTATGTAAAATAACATTAAAAAGTTAAATTTTTAATCTAGAAAGAGAATGGGTAATCAGGTCACTGCGAAATACCTCAAGAGTCTGAGGATATTCCTGCGAATGTGTAGTTGTCATTCATAATTCATTTTTCCCTCCTACTGGTTGTCGGCACCATTAAAGGTTAAATTTAAATTGTATTTGAAAAGGAAAAAATTTGCCCTTCCGGTGGGAGAGAAAACAGCAGGAATCTTCCAAAATGCTTTCAGTAAAACTCTTCTCGTCCCCTACGCAGCGAATTCCAGACTTCGGTAAAACACTCATTTTCCATACGAATGCTTCGAAAAACGAAGTTACTCCCGTATTTCTTCAAAGAGTCGACAGATGAGTGTCCCAGTTTGCCCTCGCTACCCACGCACTTACGGAAATAAAAAAAAATTTGGTCCTAAAATGCCGAAAGCTTAGCGATAGCATTCGGACAATTCGACGAATTTGCAAATAATTTTTTTTAGGACGGAATCCAATTTAATCAGGGATAACGATGCGGATCCCACCCCCTTTTACCCAGAACAATTAGGATGTATTTGATAATGGGTTCAAAGATTGACCCTTCCATTTCAAACACATCATTTAAGAGGATGTATGTAATCGCAGTAATTTACTGTTCGTCCCTGATTTTTGAAGCCTGCCTCAGTCGGGGCAACCAGCACAGATGTCAACGGAAATATTCTGGAAAAGGTTTCTTTGTCATACCTGTCTATTCAGAAATACCGGAAAAAGACCGTGAATGTTGTGAGTCGAAGGAAAAGCAATATGATGGAGGGAGGATCTACGAGGTATATTCGAAAGATAAGGGTCGTTTGGTCATAAAAAAATTTATTCTTTAGAAAAAGTTTTTCTTGATGGTTTCAGCTTCACTTTTCTAGATAATCGTCATTTACTTCCTAGTACTTTTCGTAACGCTGCACCAGTTTCTCTTATCCTTCAGCATAGAAGTTCCCCGCCTGGGAATTGAACCAGTTGGCAACTGCGGTCTCGAGTTTATCTTCACCATCAAACCGTTCTTCAAGCCATTGTTTGAAGTGTAAAAAGAGGAAATAGTCATTTGGGTGCACGATCGAGAATGTAGAGTGGATGATCAAAATGCTCCAAAGAAACATCTTGAGACTTTTTCGTTCCAACAGCCGTGAGGACGCGCGTTGCCACGGACTACTGTAGTTCAGGCGCCAAGTTGCCACGCCATTTTGCAGTACAGCGATAATTTTTGTCCCAAGTTCCATGAACTTCGTTCTGATCCGCCAATATTTAAATATAGGAAAACAACCCCTTGCTTTTCAATTATATCTAGTAGATGAAGTCTCGCAGAAGGTGCGAATCTTGAAAACAGCAGTTGGCTGACGCGTATTGACTTGAATAGAAAAGGTCTGAAGTACTCGTGCATATTCTCTAAGAGATAACGTATATCATGCCGAAATTAAGTATTCTAGACATCATTCCCATAGCTATGAGATAACTGAAGTCTTAAGACAGGATTTTAGACTTGAGACCAAAGACTTCAGGAAGGGATCTCAAAGAAGAGTGCGAATTGTTAAAAATGCTAGATTAAAAATTGTTAACAACTGAGGCGGGAAAGTCTTTGAGTTCAAAGTTGTAGACAATCTCGTACCAGTTAAATCGGCCTCGGTATGCATCTTCCGAGAGCGAACTTTGTATTCTTACGTCGCCCGAGAATCTGGTAGCCGTGGCAATCACTTCCGTACGTACGGATGCATTCATGTAGAAATGTAGCGTACATTAAACCGTTATCCGCTGACTGAGTTATGACTGAGAATAAAGTTAATTTTACGTGCATCTGGTTTTGCGGCGCCGCAGAAGTTGCCCATCCCTCAACTTTCACCGAAGGCTGCGGCGACGGAGTAGTGGCGTCGAGCGAAAACCGACGCTCACTGTTTGTCATTTGTTCACCATCCATGAAAACAGAACACACGGTGTAACCACTGTCCTCTGTTTCCTTCCGGCGCTGCCGCAGACATGAGAATGGAGTATGTCGGCGACGCAAAAACGCAACGAAAAAACGGATGCATGTAAACTTAGCTTAACTAAACAACCTCAGCTCTTCCACCCTCTTCCTCTACCACTCCCTTCTGGGGAACCCCTCCCCCTGAGTACGGTCCGCCGTTAGCCGTCCGAATCCCGATCTGTGCGTATCAGGGAGTGGAGAACACGGCGGGTCCAACTCCGAGGTTGGTTGAAGCTCCTGTAGACCTGATTTGGTGATATGTTACGACCCATTTTAGCAGAAAAGAATTTTTTCCCTAAAATGTTCGATCGAGCGATGATTAAAAAAATTAAATATTGGCAATATGTTGATGTGCGGTTTGGGACTCAATCAATGTTAAGGTTGAGTGTGGTTGATAAAATTGTAAAATTCTGGTGGATGTTTTGTGGTGCAAGTGTGAATGTACTAAGGGAAATGTGCGTGTAACTAGTTTACATACGAGTATTCGTATAACAAGTTGCGGTAATCTGAGGATAATGAAGTTATTTCCTTTTTAAATAAAACAGTTTCTGGCGTAACTTGGTGGAAAATCTTCATACTGACTTTTAATAATCAAACCATTTTACTTTTCCACATAAACTTAAATTAAAGTTTATGTGGAAAAGTAAAGGGGTTTGATTATTAAAAGTCAGTTATTTCCTTTTGTTATTCTGAAAATAGTAAATGTTATCTTTGGTCATACACATGTTTTATTTTTGGTTATTTATTGCAATATTTACGTAAGCTACAAGAGGACTTTTTCCGGTATGGTAAATCCTGTGAGCGTAAGTAGGTTTTTAAATAATGACGAAAATAGTTTTTTTGTAGCTCGAAGAAAGGGCAAAGCCGTTGTGGAATTCATCCAAAATTTTTTCGCAATATCGTTCCCTTAAACTTTCAATTTTTTAAAAACTTTCTCCGCGTTGTGAGATCAATAGGAAAAAGAAATATTTTTGCGAATTTAGAAATTCGGAGCATGTCCTTACAATATTAATATTTGAACTTGATTTTGCCACATTGGCATTTTGCTTATTGGGTTGTTTTACAATCAATAATGCTCATGACAAAGGCTTTAACTGTTAATTATATTCTCAGAATATTGAAGGAATTGTTGATATTCCTTGTGGTTTATTACATTATGAAATCAATGTAATAAAGCTTTTGTTGGTGCGCCCATTTTGGCGATGTGGCTATAGAAAGTTTCTTCTAGAGTTCACTTATTCTCAGTATGAATCATTTTTACTTTAAAGGTCATTTCCAACTTGAGATTTAGTAAAACATTCAATAGCATTAGCTATAAAATCACATTCTAAGTGATTACGGATATTTGAAGAGGTAGTGTTAGCTCGTCTTTCTTCCTGGCCCGAGAGACATGTTTACCCGAATTTATTCAAAACTAAAATGTGAGGACGACTATTTATTTTTTGTGAATGCAACTTTAAAAGGGACTTATGATGGGTAAATAATGAACACTTGGGTACATTTTAAATTGTTTTTGCAGTATTAATTAACCTATTTTTATATATACTGTAATTAATATATCCTTCGGTGAGTAGGAAAAAGGTATCACTATCATTCCAAGGGCTCGCCACATTTCCCAAACCCTCTTCCCATTGTTTTCCACCACGATAAAGTGCATTAGCCGAATTGGCTACGTGCAAAGAAATGGCAGGGAGAGACCAGTACGTTTCCCTCTCGCCCGCAAGAAAAGCAGGTGTGAATGAGAATGGTCCCTTCCCCACTTTAGTCAACCCAGGCCTACGAGGTGATTGGCAGAAGTGTTCAGGTGGGCTGTGCGTGAAAGTGTGTGTGTATGTATATGTATATATTATATATATATTAAACATATATTTGTACATGTATTATATATGTGGGTCGCGGTAGGGTCAGGGCGTAGAGCGTTGGACTATTCACCGGAAGGTCCCGGGTTCGATTCCCGGGCACGGCACTCTGAACACCTGCAGCTCCACCCAAGCTATGTGATTTTTCGGGTACCAGGTCTTCCTGGGAATCCATAACCGGCACAGGGAAAGGAACTGGCCCCCATACCCTGATGTGTGAATATTTACACCCCATCGGGCTTAGTACTGGGTGAACTCTGCCATCACCTACTAAACCGACCTTCGGGTTGATTATTGTGTTTATGGTTTACATTATGTATATATATATGTATATATATGAATATATATATATATATATATAATAGCATACCCACATACTCAAACGCCCACGCATATATATACTTTTGTGTGCCCACATATCTCCTTTTCACCAACACCAACACAGTTTAAGAGAGGGTTAATCCTCCGAGACACAACTTGTGCTTTTTGTTCATGATATCCTTAGTTTAGAAGAGAGTACTGTCCCAGTGGACGAAGTTTTACTAGATTTTAAGAAAACCTAAGACTAAATATCTCATAATAAACTACTCAAAAAGCAAGAAGCAGGTGTCATCGATAAAATTATCCTGGGTTGGATTAAAGACTTAGTTAATGGTCGAATGAAAAGGGTATTGATAGATGGAGTTAGCTCAAATTCAGTAGAAGTCACTTTGGATGTGCTTCAGGAAAGTGTAATTTGACCTCCTTTATTCCTTCCTAACGTTAACGACATTATCTACGTAGTCACTAGTAAGATACGTTTATTTGCCGAAGATGCAGTGGTTTATCGTGATATCAGTTATTCTGAGAACACAGCAGCTTTATCAGATTATCTTAATGCTATACAACTCTGGTGCGATGCTTGGCCATTAGAGTTAAACTTAAAAAAGTGCGTAGTGATAAATTTCTGGGAATTAGAACAATTCCCTCTGAAACGCCTACTGCATTTGGAACACCGAAATGGAATGTGTTGGCTCGATTAAATACCTAGGCGTTACCCTCACTCACGATCTCTTCAAAGGTGAAACACATATGGGGAATATGTGAGCAATCTAAAAAAAATTTGGATTTATTAGAAGAATACTGGGTAAATGTGATGAAAACTTCAAAGGGAAATGTTATTTGTCGCTGGTTAGGTCTCATTTAGAATATGTTGTAAGTGTATGGGATCCTCAGGAAGTTGGATTGAGTGTCGAATTGGATCGCGTGCAGCGTTGAGGAGCTATATTTGCAAAACGTTATTTTGGCAAACTGAGTAGCGTATTAAAATTGTTATAGGAACTAGATTGCACTTACTCGCGGAGCCAAGGTTGAATAACAGATTAAATCTCTCACATGGGTCGGAAGGGTGTCTCTTTCGAAATGATATTGAAAATGTGTTATAAGCCCCATCGCACAACGGCAGGGGAGATTATTTCAATAAAGTTCGATAAATTAAGGACATAACAGAAACATTTAAGATACTATTTTTTCCCACGTACAATAAGGGATCAGAAAAAAATCACATTTGTCCGACCGCGCTAAGAGGGAAATGTGTTTTGGTCCAAGGGCAGTCAAGGGTGTGTAATCACCCTCTGCCACACACCCTAGGTAGGCTTTCAGGATAATAAATAAAACTAAACTAAAACCGGAAAAAATCTTGTTCCTCATCTCATTTCCCTTTTAATGTTTTTTTTCTTCGAAGTATTCCTCCCGTCCTCGCGACTCCTCGGGACATTTTTATTTTCGAATCAGGGCTATTTAGATTAATTACCAGGTGGTAAATCATATACGAGTACTCCCGGTTTCTTTTCCTTGTGCACATTTCCGAACAAAACTCTCAAGCCAAAGTTAAACATTGAATTGCAATGGCAAAAATTAGAGAACCTGATGAAGTTCCCGTACTTGAGAAAAATATTCCTCCATACTATAATGAAATAGGCGCAAGAGTAAATATGCTGGAAAAAATGTTGCGTTACCAAAGAAAGCCTTCACAAATAGCGGGGAAAGATAACAAAAGGATTGAGAAAGCACGAATGGAAAAGATATAAAAAGACCATTAATAAGGAACCTCTATTTATGCTTCCAAAATCCGGTCTTTGAGAAACGCGGATGAGCATAGATTGGCATTTTTTTGATGTGGGTATTACGGTGAATGGATAAAATAAGCTGGATGCATAAGAAGAGAGACATTTTCGTTTTTTAGGCGGGTATAGGAAGTTTTTGGAGAGAATTAGAAGGTTCTAAAAAAAAAGTAGTGCGTTGCGTGAACGAAGAGAGGGACTGCTTGAAGGGTAAGAGAAAGTGAAACTATTTATTTGGACTACCGAAGATGATTTTGGCTTCTATTAATGAACGCCTTGATGGAAATACTCTGGGACCATTTTATTGCAACCAAACTGTCATGACGTGCAAACGTGTTCAAAAATTATCGACAAAAATCGGGAGTCATCACTCATCAAGATCACTTAAGCGAGGATTCGAGGAGGAGGAACAGGCGGCAGCAGAAAATTTCCACGTTGAGAGAAAATTTTCGGAAAAATCTCGATGGATGGGAGGGGAGAAATTTGATGTGCTCCGTTCCGAAGTGTGATGCCCAAATTGGAGCAGGTGAGAGCCAGGCGGAGAGGAAGGCGGGGAAGGAACGAGTGAAGGCATAAAAGGAAGGCGGGAAAAAGGGAACATAATTTAATACTGGGAGCAGAGAGTGTTTCCGCCATTTGATGCACGCCTACAATGAGGGAAGGCGAAACCAAGCCCAAAAGGCGTGAGAGACGGGGAAGGATGGAGGGAACAGGGATAAAATGTGAACGCGCACTAAATAAAATTTTGGGAGTCCAAAGTGGAGGCGGAATTTCGTTGGGGTTTCAAGGAGTAAGGGTGGAGGGGAGTGAGAATAGCGGAAATATATTAGGACCTATGAAATAAAGGAGACAGCAGGGTAATAGTCCTTTTTCTCCTACCTCGCAATTCCGTCTATGGAATCACGATTGAGGATGAATCCATTATAAGCTTATTCGGCGAATATTTTTGCTAAGGTATGCTAAGTCATCCAGCGGTCCGACGATAATGGAAACCGCGTGAGGACCAAATTGAAGAGGGACACGCCCCCTTTTGCGTCCCCCCAGTAGGAAACGTAGTGGAGTCTATGGAGGAAAGGAAGATTTGGAGGGTCTCTAAAGAATTTCTGATGCTGTTTCATGTAGCGTTTACCTCCATTAATATTCTTCCCGAGCTTGAAGGGAGACGGGGAGAGATGATGCAACGGCTCACTGTTCCGACAGATATATTACTTAAGCTCTAACCAAATGTTCGTTTCCGAGGAATCATATTGTCTGCTTGGTGATTTTATACGTGAGGTATGAATTGAAATGCCATAGTATTTTCTTAAAATGTAGTTGATTCGCCGAGATGAGGAAGTTTTGGTAGTAATATTCATATCAGAATATGCATTGAAACTCTGTGCTACATATTTTGAATGGAATGTATTATATATATTTTTAACAATAATATTTACCATTAAGTGGTGTTTTGGGTTCTGAGTTCATTTCTTCGGTCTTCTATGTAAATAAAATTAACTTTTCTTGGATGCCGACTATTCTTGGGGGTAGTATGATGATTGAATATAGCGATACTCAAGTAAAGAAAATACGTTAACACTCATAAATAACGAGGGTCCATTACGGCAAGGATGATTTAAATTCTTATCCAACTACTTACTGGAATTCTACGCCTTAATGACAAAATCATAATCGTAATACTACGCCGTTGAGGATGCTGGGAAACTTTGATAAATACAAGAGCTATCTTCAGGACCTTTGATAAAATGGGGAATATTACGGTCTAAGCATGGCAATGTTGTTGGAAATGTTGCCATTTGGATGATATCTTATGACAAATTTGGATGTACTGATTCTGGTCTACTTTAATCCTAGCCTAAAACCCTATGCACCGTTCACTGTACCATATAGTATGGGAGCTTTTTCTGAAATATTTTAACATCAATATTCCTTTATGCATTAGTAAGAACACAATGTTATTTGATAAACCGAAACACTATTATTTTTCGAGATAGATATATTCGGTAGTTTCAAAATAATCACACAATAATATTAATCTCTATTGTTATTATTTCAGAATAAACCTTTAATATTTTCCATTTATCACAAAATTTTACTTTAAAACTCTCAAACATTTTATTGAGAATTATTATTATCAATGGACTCACATTTATTCAGTTATAAGAGTGCTGAAGGTCCCGAGTTTGATTCCAAGTGAAGCATGTGAATATCTAGGTCTTTACTCAGGCTAGGTGATTTGGGGGTACCAGATCTTCCTGGGAAACCACAAACGTCACAGTGAAGGGATACTGCATACTCCCCTTTATTTTAAAGGAACCCTGCTATTTTGTGATTTTCACATGCTGTATAGGGCTTAGTAATAGGTGAGATTTGTTCTCCTCTTATGCTTATATGCACTATATGGTTATAAACCTGGCGGTTGGTTTGTTTTCATCGCCCTTCGTAATCAATGTTCGTTTGACTTTGATAAATGTTCGTAATGCACTTTCGAAGACTGGAAATATTATTGGGTTATAAATGTAAGGGATATAATTTGTTTTAAAATACCCGAGTATCACATCGCAGGCCTGTTGCTTCGAAAAGAAAATTTTGGCAATCTATTTTTTTTTGTGGGAACTTCAAGATGAATGGCGAATTCTCGAATATTGCCAGTTTGGAATGACTTGTCTGCAAATGAAGGCAATTCATTAAGATCACAGTTTCAAGATCTAAACGTACAACACGTACCACTATCCATAAAATAACCATTTCTTTCACCATATCTCCTAAATGGCTTTTAAAACGAAGAGATTAAAATGTAATTGATGGATTTAGGCGATTGCTTTATCTAGACTTTCATGTCGCTGTCGTATCTACGGTATGGCAGCATAACTTTTTCTGATTCATTAGCGTGGCAATCAACTCTATACTTTTGATGATATGTATATCTCGTTAAAAAGTACCCAATTTAAAAAATTCAGCCTGAAAAATATTCCCTTAAGTTTATGAAGAAATTTTCTTTTTTAATTCTCGTATGAGCAGACTATATTGAATAAGAAGCTCATTGAAACTTTTCGAGGCGTCAAGAGATATCATGCTGAGAGTCCCGAGGGACCAATTTAAAGTGTTAGTTCTTCTCGTACTAAACATTAAATTGAGATATATTTTGTACACTTACATCAGATGACTTTTTAAAGGCTACAATGTACTTTTAGGTGACTTTTTATCACAATTTTGACTTTGCGTCCTTACAATTAAAGAAAATATGTCTAAGATACGGGTGATCGTTCTTTTTGGTAAAAAACCCATACAATTTTGCTTCTTGCCTTTTCTTTGGCTGAGAGTTAAACAATTGGAGATAAAGGCATCCTACTTCTTTGATGATGTTTGGCCGTGACTGCATTTGTAAAGAGTTCACGTATCAAGAAAGAATAAGGAAAATTTATATAGCACTCAGAGCTCGTAGTGTTTAAACAGATTTCATTAGAATAAACAGATTTTTAACTCTGTAGGATCGTATTTATTTTTGAAACGGGCTCCCAAACATATTTTTGACTGGTTTTGAGACGTCAAAATTTTTAAATGAGCTGCTTTTTTCCACATATTGATAATATCATGTTAACAAAGGTGAGTAGGTGCACTATTAATTTTTTTTTTACAATTGCGCTCATGATATCAGTTTTTAGTTAGCTCGACATGAATCCAAAATTTTTCTGGTGGTAATCCTCCACTTCCACTATAGCACGAGGAAATGTTTGAAATTTCTATGTCAATGTTTATCAAAATAACGCGGAAATATCATGTTTTCTCATCTGTATTTGATGCACTGAACTTAAGATGACAAATTCAGAAATGTTTTTCAAAATGACATACTTGTTTACTTGAAATCTTGATGCAATCTCCTTAAGGCATATAAGTCGTCAAATTTTTTTACAGCTTCAAAATATTTAAGCCATTGTGGAAAGCAAAATAAACGAAAAGAAAGGTCTTAGATGCGTGACAAGTTTATGACTGACAGACAGTCGAAGAGAAATAGAGGCTTAAATTGAGGGAATCTAGTTGAAACAGCAAAAACTACATCCAAGAGGAGGATTATTGATGAAAATAGAATCTCATCTGTCGAAAAATTTAAAGAAATTAGATACGACATCAGTCCCAATTACATATATATATATATATGCCGGTCGCGGTGGTCTAGCGGGTATTCTAGGAGGATTATTGATGAAAATAGAATCTCATCTGTCGAAAAATTTAAAGAAATTAGATACAACATCAGTCCCAATCACATATATATATATATATATATATATGCCGGTCGCGGTGGTCTAGCGGGTAGAGCGTTGGACTGCTGACCGGAGGGTCCCGGGTTCGATTCCCGGACAAGGCACTTTGGGCACCTGCAGCTCCACCCAAGCTAGTTGATTTTTCGGGTACCAGATCTTCCTGGGAAACCATAACCGGCACAGGGAAAGGAACTGGCCCCCCTACCCTGATATGTGAATATTCACTCGCCGTCGGGCTTGGTACATGGGTGAGCTCTACCATCACCTACTAAACCGACCTTCGGGTTGATTACTGTGTTTATGGTTTTATATATATATATATATATCGATGATGCGGAAGTACTCACGAGAGCAATATAACTTTTGGACGGCACAATATAACACAGAATAAAACAGATAACACGTAAAAGGACACACACTGTAGATGATTTGACCTTCGGCGTACTCCGAGGCCTTCTTCAGGTCAGACTCTCCTTTTACGTGTTATCTGTTTTATTCTGTGTTATATTGTGCCGTCCAAAATTTATATAATTATATAAAACCATAAAGACGGTAATCAACCCGAAGGTCGGTTTAGTAGGTGATGGTAGAGCTCACACTTGTACCAAGCCCGACGGCGTGTGAATATTCACACGCCGTCGGGTAGGGGGGCTAGTTCCTTTCCCTGTGCCGGTTATGGTTTCCCAGGAAGATCTGGTATCCGAAAAATCAACTAGCTTGGGTGGAGCCAGAGTGCCTTGCCCGGGAATCGAACCCGGGACCCTCCGGTCAGTAGTCCAATACTCTACCCACTAGACCACCGCGACCCACATCTATATGTATATATATTCAACACTTCCGTGTTACTTCGAAGAAATCATCTATATATATATATATATTATTATTATTAGGTAATCTACCGTTTAAGGTAGGTTTTTGGATGGACACAACTATCAAATACATATTTTGTAACTCCAAACAAAACCCAATCCAGCAACCTAAACTACATCAGGTCCCTCTTCATCTCTGTGTACTTCTTTCCTCCCTTCATCCCATCCAACATCCCTATCCTGTTCCTACCCTTTCCTCGCCTGCCCAACATTCTTCCTTCTATTACCTTCTTCAACATTCCACTACCGCTCAATACGCCTTTCATCCATTTTTCCTGCCTCCATAGGATTTCTCTCAACAAACCCCTCTCCTCACCCACCATCTCCAGTACCTCCTCATTTGTTTTCCTTTCGGTCCATTTCACCTTCTCCATTCTTCTCCACACCCACATTTCAAAAGCCTCCAATCTACGTCTATCCTCCTGCTTCAGTGACCACGTTTCCGCACCATACATAGCTACGCTCCATATCAGAGTTTTTAATATATATATATATATATATATATACATATACATATAGATGATTTCTTCGGAATAACACGGAAGTGTTGAATAAAAAACTTAGCAACACATAACATGAGAACACATAAAAGGAACACTCACACGTAATATCTTGATAATTTTTACGGACTCGAACTCCGTCTTCTTCGGAAGAATAGTTAGGATATATATATATATTATAGTTATGTATAATTCTGTTGTTTTTCTGCCATTAAGGACAATGTGAAACGCTCTCAATTCGCAATATCAGTATATCCTATACACTTATTCATGAATTGTTTTATTTAATGTCTTCTTTAAAGGTTGTAAAATAAAACGTTGATACACTTGTGTCTAAAGGATTAATGAACACTATTCTGTTAATGATAACATCTAACCGTACACTAGAGGTACCATTAGGGAGTTCTGTCCATACCTCTCATAATATCAATATATTTTTGACTTTTAATAATCAAACCACTTTACTTTTCCACATAAACTTTTTAATTTTTACAACCCAGGTTTCGTTATAGCATAACATCATCAGGACAAGTCCAACACCGTATATATATACATATCTCTGGGCGGAGGGGAAGAGGAGGGAGGAAAGAAAGGATTGGTTGAGCTTTGAAGAGGGGGGCTAAAAGTCTATGGTTTGAGGCGGAGAAGGAGGGTTCGTAATATTGACAAATTAGCAATAATTAGATTAGATAAAAACCAATTAGATAATTAGCTGTAAGGATATGGTCAATACAATGTTGCAAAAAAATTAAATAGTTTATGTGGAAAAGTAAAGTGGTTTGATTATTAAAAGTCAGTATGAAGATTTTCCACCAAGTTACGCCAGGAACTGTTTTATTTCAATATATTTTATTTCAATCTGGTGCCTGTTGGGTAGAATACTCACAAGGTAACCCAAATACTGCGGGTTTAGCCTCCCACCTAAGATATGTCGTTGTGTAAACTTAATAACCCAGGTCGGGTAGCCCCTGAGAGACGTGATGATAAGCTAACAGTAGCTCTATCTGCTCTCAGGGGCGTACTGGCAACCACAGATGTCCAGAAAAAAAGAGGACGGGTATTCTAGTGAGGTGGAATGTTATTGCTTCATCTGCTTTACGACGTGTCATCAACCGTGTTAGCATTCCTAATTTCGAAAGAAAAATATGCTTTCGTTTGAGGACTGTTCGTGAGTAGGCAAGCGTTATTGTTCCGTAATATGTTGATGCGTGAGATTACTCGGCAAAATATATTTTTTCGCTGGAAGAAAGTTACAAAACCCAGGTCGGATTTTATTTCATCTCTGTGTTCTTCTTTTTTTCCCATTGTTTACTTAGTTCTTTCCATCAGAGTTCAAAATATCCTGTTTTCTTTCTTTTAAAACCTTTTTAACTTGTAAATAGAGATGAGATAAACAAACGTGAAAGCATCGTGATTGAACTTCAACAGCTCTATTCGACAGCCTTTGATTTTGATCCTTTCTCTTTACTAAATAGAAGGGAGCTAAACCTTCCTTATGGCCATTTTTGACGCAACTTAATTTTTCAAGCCGTAATAAAATATTAAAAACCTGCATTAGAGATTGACTTTGCACGCCATTTCCCCATGGGCCAATCAAAACCGTTACAAGAGGAAAATTCAAAATGTACATATGTATACAGCTTCAAAATGAAACTGAGCACGGACCAAATTTTCGTCATTTTAAGACTTAATTAACTCTCTGTTGCGAAATCATGTCTCTCTAAGATGGATGATGATAAAGCACATTGGATCGATTGAGAACCTGCATTTTATGTCACTTTGGTGAATACCTTTCATTTGATGCTTGCCTTAGCCTTTATAGCATCTGACGTAAAGTTCGTATTATAGAATCCTGGGCACGAGAGAACAAGGGTAAAGAGTTACCGTGATCGCGAACTTGCGATCCACCACACGCGTTTCAGGCCCCTTGTGGTTGGCGCGCTTGCCTTTATATGAAACCGTTATCTACGGCAAGGAGCCTTTCTGAGCTTGGAGTCGGCCCCGGCTGTGCCGCCAACAAACAAAAGCCGCAGACGGGTGGGCCAACGCCAATCTGACGCTTCGGTAAAATTTTAAATTCTGTTGTTTCCACCCTTGCTTCCTCCGATCCAAATTGTCCTACTATATATTAATTCTCCCCTTTTCCCCACCCTCCCCACCCCTCACATCTCATATTCCATTCCTGATTGTGATTATTAGGCGATATTAGGATATAGGCGATGTGCAAACCTATAATCTGAAACATGAACAGGTTTCATTATGTATTTTCTGTTGGTTTTTTTTAAATTTGGGTTCGGATAATGATAAAAAGTTAGATACATAGGCGAAAAATGAAATGTGTCGTATTCAATAGGGGAAAATGAGTTAATGATGAGTATGGGCTACTGGATGATTTGAATATGAGAGACTCTGTAGAATGTAGGTTGTGGAGTTTGAAAGGAACCCGGAAAAGTTGTCCGTGGGTAATATTTCAAAGTGAGCCAATAAAGGTCAAGAGCATAGGCGTTTTAGGATAAAGAATAGTTGTTGGAAAACAAATAGAATTGGTGTGCGTGGCTATTGAACAGATAGTACGTTCTATTGTACACTATTTCAGGTTTTTATTATTTTTAGAAATTTAAAGAGAAGGTTATTCGTTTTAGAGGTATCCTGTTTTGTAAATGTGTTCATTCACAACTATGTCATTTAATATTCATTCTCTTCATTGCGGGATTTACTTCATGTACCTATACATTTCAGTTCTGTATTTTATTAATGCCACTCTTATCTTTTGGTCATATTCGCTGTCGCTAATATTTTAGTACTTTGATATTGTTCTTGTTTTTCAAGGTTTTTCTTTCCTTCCAAAATTTGGGAAAGGCTTGCCACTTACCAAATACTCAATTTTTATATTTGCTTCCGCTCAAACATTTTCATCCGTCAAATTTAATCTACATATAATTCCTCTCTATTCCATTTACGTAAGATAGCTTTCGTAATGCTAATATTTATTGATTTTTCATAATTCTATGTGATTTTAAAATCACCCTTTTTCAACGGAGAGGATTACCAGCGCTATTTCGTTGGTGGGCGTTTTCCAATTCGCCTTTAATGTGGTCGGCATATGTTTAGGCCTTTTAAATATTCTGTTTGTTTTCCCCTCCAAATTCTCTCCGCTGCGGAATATCTTTTATTATATTTTTTTCTTCGAGTTGTTTTCATCGCAAAGAAGCGCGGTGTTCAGTTGAAAGGGAGGGCGAGGTCAAAATTCCGATCAATGAGGCCCGAATATATCGCGGCGGCGGCGGCTCCGTCTTCCTCATTCCTGCCAACGTGCCCATGGGTTTGGGGAGGGATAATAGGAGAGAGACGGAGCAATCTCAAACTCCACCTCAGAGGGGTGAGCGAGTTTCCCAGTTTCCTCTTCGCGCGCGCTCTCCCTCTCTTCATCCACCAACCCCTTTCTACCCTCTCTCCGCCCACCTTTGATCCTCTACATTCGTTCTCTCTCTCTTTCCTCATCCTATCCCTCATTCCGCTCTCCCTCCCCTCTCCCTTTCGTCTTGCATGTCTTCTTGCTGTGCATACACCTCGGGCGGCAATCGAACGCACCCCGAGAGGGAAAGAGGGAACCTTTTTTTCGCACGGAGTCTGCCACGATTTGCGGGGGAGGAGGGAAGGGAATGAGGATTTTGTGGGGAAGATTCGGCACGACTCTCGTCGCAGGCAGGATTCTGTGGACCGGAGGTGACGGATTGGTTGTGGAGAAGGGGTAACTTTCCCACCGGTCTCTCGGCGGGGGAGAGTTCTCACCGCCAGGCGACGTCCTTCGTTCAAAATCGTCGGCATTTTACGGTCTCAAGCTGCCGCTGTTGATGTTGTTTACATTGTCCTCCTACCTCCCCCCCTCGCCTCTCCCTTCTCTCTTACTCTCTCTTCGGCGGAGAAGGGAAGTTCATTTACTCGGCTTTGGAAGGGTTGGTGCCTGAAGGGCGAGGGGTTCTTGGTGGGCAGATGGGTTGAGAAGAGTGACGTGTGGCGGCGTTTTCGTTCCGCGCCCACAAAGAAGGGCGTATATAAACACGCGCGCCCTGAGAGCCCCAAGATTGGAAATAGATTGCAAATTGGTTAATTTCGGCCGCGTCACGGTGCATTCACCCTATAGCCTTCCGCTTAGAATGAATCAAACCCTCCTAGTCGGTCGCCCCTAGGATACTCTAGTGGGTCGATGAGTGGAAAATATCGTCCTTTTATTTATACAGTAACCCCCCCTTATTATAAATCGATTTATATTGGATTGGAGTATTTAAATGGAAATATCGCGATAATTTGGCAGAAAAAAAATGCTATATGTTAAAACTTAAAATTCTGAATTGTATATTAGCTAAATTCTAAAATTTTAAGACTTTTCGAATGTTCAGGTAAGAGTAGTGGTGAGTTGGGCTGTTTTTTCTAATGTAGCAGAAGTCGCTTCAGGTGTTCCTCAGGAAAGTTTTACCGGGCTTCTTTCATTCGTTCTTTGCATTGACGACATTAACTCCGTGGTTACTAGTAAGATACATATATTTGCCGACGGTGCACTAGTTTACTGAGATATCCGTATACCTGACGATAAATCAGCTTTAACAGATGATCTCAATGCTATACAACGCTGGTACGACACATGGCTATTAGAATTAAACTTTATAAAGTGCGTAGCGATGATTTTTTGCAAAAAGACCAACTCCCTCTCGAAATCCAACTCCATCAGGGATAACAAAATGAAAATTGTTGGCTTGTTTAAATTCTTAGCCGTTATCCTCACTCACGACCTATCCTGGGTGCAATATATGTGGGAATACGGGGACAAGCTAACCAAAAATTAGGATTTATTAGGATATAATAGGGTAAATGCGATGAAAAGGTTAAATAGAAATGTTATCTTGCGCTCGTTAAGCCTCATTTAGAATATGTTGCTAGTATATGGGAACCTCATGAAGTTCGGATTGATTATGTATTTTTGTGTTTATTTTCTAAAGAAACCTACAAGCCACTGCTAGAAAGTGTGGCAGGGGGTGAACACACACCACAAAAATAGATCGCGTGAAGTTTTTCGCAGCAAACGTTGTTAACAAACTGAATAGCGTATCAAAATTATCATAGGATCTAGGGTAGTAATCACTCACGGATTGAAGGTCAAAAGTAGTCTGGTGTGTATTCACCCCCTGCCAAACGCCCTATGGGTGACTTGCAGGGTACTATATTAATATTGAAAAATATTTCAATGTGATAATGAGTATGCACAGGTGTGAATGACATATAAATGTTCAATTAGAGTTATGCAGGACAAAGAAATGCCTTTCGCTGATTAGGCCTCATTTCGAATATCCTGCTAGTACGATATATGGGATCCTCAAGAGGTTGGACTGATTGCCGAATTGAATCGCGTGCAGCTTAGAGGAGCTAGATTTGTAAAGCGTTATTATGATAAACTTAGTGGGTATCCAAAATATCAGAGTAACTAGGTTGGGAATCAATCAAGGAGATTGTCCTCCGTGAAGATTGAATTACAGATTAAATATCATGTCTAAATTGAAGGGATGTGTCATTAGCAATGATGTACAATTATTAGCCCCATCTTACTACGATAGGATAGATCATGACAATAAAATTAGAGAGATTAACTGTAGAACGGATAGATTTAAGA